>JAJHSJ010000002.1:97764871-97890090 GCA_021015155.1 Magnolia officinalis
CGTCAAAATCACTTCGAATTCACTAGAAAGTCCAGAAAAAATTTTAAAATTTTCACAATTCTTGCTCAAGACCAAGAAAACACTGATTAGGTTACCTAATCTCCCACCCCCAACCTAAAATCTACATTGTCCTCAATGTAAAAGATATAGGCATGCAATGCACATGGGACAAAAAGAAAGTGAAGTGATGGAAGATAGTACCTGAACGATGAATTGAGAGAGACTTTCCAAGAGATCGCAGCATGGAAGCCGCTAGCACGAGAGAGATAACACAACAAAATAACAAAAATAAAATCCTACCTATACCACTTTCGCAGGTGCTCTCGATTGCATTTAGCGTATGCAACAAGCCTTTAAACCCCTAGGTTGCCCCTAGTAGACGAGTTGTAGTCTCGTGAGGGTTTGCAGTAATGTTACCCACAAACATTGGACTAAGAAAATGAAATGAAAAGCTGGGCTGCCTCCCAGGAGCGCTAAGTTTACCGTCTTCAGCCAGACAAATGAAATAACTACCCTAGTCCTAAGAAAGCGATAAACCTACCTATACCTCCATCAGACTAGGAGATCATTCCTGGTAAACAGGATCAGTCAGAGGCATGGACATGTCTTCTGAATCAAATTTCTCGACAAATGGCTTTAAGCGATGTCCATTTACTTTAAATTCCTTGCCATTGTCGGGATCTCTTATCTCGACGGCCCCATGAGGATATGCAGTAACAACAATGTAAGGGCCGGTCCAACGAGATCGAAGCTTACCCGGAAAGAGATGTAATCGAGAATTATACAAAAGGACTTTCTGACCTGGCGTGAATGATTTCCGTAGAATATGTTGGTCATGAAACGCCTTCATCCTGTCCTTGTAAATTCTCGAGTTCTCATACGCGTCGTTCCGGATTTCTTCAAGTTCATTTAATTGAAGTTTGCGTAGCGAGCCAGCGTTGTTCAGATTGAAATTCAGATTTTTGATCGCCCAGTAGGCTCTATGTTCCAACTCCACAGGCAAGTGGCAAGCCTTCCCATAGACGAGTCTAAAGGGAGACATTCCAATAGGGGTTTTAAAAGCAGTACGGTAAGCCCACAAGGCATCGGTCAATCGGATTGACCAATCCTTACGGTCAGGGTTAACCGTTTTCTCTCCAAAATGTGTTTGATCTCCCTATTGGAAATCTCAGCTTGCCCACTTGTCTGTGGGTGGTATGGGGTGCTCACCTTATGAGAGATACCGTATTTCTTCATTAAACTCTCGAATGGCCTATTACAAAAGTGTGAGCCCCCATCACTAATGATGGCTCGAGGCGTTCCAAATCGGGACAGGATGTTTTCTTTTAAGAATTTAATGACCGTGCGATGGTCATTAGTTCGACATGAATTGCTTCGACCCATTTAGTGACATAGTCTACGGCAAGCAAAATATATAAATTTCTGAAAGATTGGGGGAATGGTCCCATGAAATCGATGCCCCAGCAATCAAATGCCTCTATGATAAGAATGGGATTCAAGGGCATCATATTTCGACGGGACAATGCTCCCAATTTCTGACAACGCTCACAAGCTTTGCAAAACTCATGAGTGTCCCTGAACATAGTGGGCCAATAGAAGCCACACTGCAGAATTTTGGCCGTGGTCTTTTTAGTAGCAGAAAAGTGACCACCACAGGCCTGTGAGTGACAAAAGGAGATGACACTCTGATGCTCATCATCTGGCACACATCTCCTTAAGATCTGGTCTGGGCAATATTTAAACAAATAAGGATCATCCCAGAAAAAGTTGCGCACCTCGGTGAAGAATTTCTTCTTATCACTGTGTCGGTATGGAACCTGTAGCAAGATAATTAGCAATATCAGCGAACCAAGGTGAGTGGGAGACTCTGAACATTGTTCATCACGGAACATGTCGTTGATATGGGTCGCCTCAAGGGAATCAGAGGTATTAAGGCGAGAAAGGTGATCGGCCACTACGTTCTCTACTCCTTTTTATCTTTAATTTTCAAATCAAATTCTTGGAGTAGAAGGATCCATCGTATCAGGCGGGGCTTAGAATCATTCTTAGAAAGAAGATATTTAAGTGCCGCATGATCTGTATAGATAATGATCTTGGATCCAATCAATAGGACCTAAATTTGTCCAAGGCGAACACTACGGCTAAGAGTTCTTTTTCCGTAGTCGAGTAGTTCACTTGGGCAGGATTTAAGGTCCTACTTGCGTAATGTATGACGTATGGCCTCTTATCTTTTCTCTGGCCTAGAACCGCTCCAAGAGCATAATCAAAAGCGTCGCACATAAGCTCAAAAGGAAGGCTCCAGTCGGGTGGCTGCATGATGGGTGCAGTGGTTAACGTGCCTTTAAGCTTAGTGAAAGCTTCCTGGCACTGCTCAGTCCACTCGTATGGAGCATCCTTTTGAAGAAGATTACATAAAGGACGAGAGAGAAGACTAAAGTCCTTTATGAATCGCCTGTAAAATCCTGCGTGTCCTAAGAAGGATCGCACGTCCCTGATGTTCTTGGGTGGAGGTAGGTTAGAGATAAGATCGATTTTTGCCTTATCTACCTCAATTCCCTTGGACGAGATGATATGTCCAAGGACAATCCCCTTATGAACCATGAAATGGCACTTCTCCCAATTAAGTACCAGATTCTTTTCTTCACATCTTTTCAGCACACATTTAAGATTCTCTAAGCACTCGCTGAAAGATGAACCGAAAACCGAGAAATCGTCCATAAAGACCTCTAGATATTTCCCCACCATGTCAGAAAAGATACTCAGCATACATCGCTGAAAGGTGGCAGGGGCATTACATAACCCGAATGGCATCCTTCTGTAAGCAAAGGTGCCATAGGGGCAAGTAAATGTGGTCTTTTCCTGGTCCTCAGGGGCGATTTCAATTTGGTTATAGCCCGAATACCCGTCAAGGAAACTGTAATAGGAATGACCGGCTAACCTTTCCAGGATCTGATCAATGAATGGTAAAGGAAAGTGGTCTTTCCTCGTGACGGTATTCAATTTCCTGTAGTCAATGCACATTCTCCAACCAGTAGTGACTCTAGTCGGCACGAGTTCATTATTAGCATTGGCTACGATGGTGATTCCGGACTTCTTAGGAACCACCTGAGTTGGACTCACCCACTGACTATCAGATATAGGGTATATGATACCCACATCCAATAGTTTGAGAACCTCGGCCTTAACCACTTCCTTCATGTTTGGATTTAGTCTACGCTGTGGTTGCCGAGCGGTCTTCGCATTATCCTCAAGATATATGCGGTGAGTACAAATCGAGGGGTCGATTCCCTTGAGGTCCGCGATCGTCCATCCAAGGGCTCCCTTATGCTGAATGAGAGTAGCTATGAGCATACTCTCCTGTTCTTTCTCCAGGTGGGCAGAGATCACCACCGGGTATGTCTCATCTTGACCTAAATAAGCATATTTCAAATCAGAGGGCAAAGGTTTTAGGTCAAGCTTCGGTGCCTTGAGGTTAGACGGTAGAGGCACTACATCAGTTTGTGGTAATTCTTCAAATTGTGGCCTCCACCGGTTAACTTCAAGTACCGGTGCAGTATCCAGCAAGGCACACGTCTCCCTAATCATATCATCATCAAACTCATGGGAGTGGGCCAGGCACGTCTCGAGAGGGTCGGAGGATAAGGTCAGAGGTGTCGTATCTTCCACGAAAGAGTCAATCATGTTAATGTCGTGGATATCGTCATCATCCTCTGAGTTGTTGCCGTTATTGAAAAAGATGTTTGACTCCAATGTCAAATTTCAAAAGACATAGTCATGACACCATTCCTGCAATTGATAATTGCATTTGACGTAGCAAGGAATGGGCGACCAAGAATGACGGGAATCTGAGTGCTTATGTTATTGATGGGTTCGGTGTCCAAGATGATAAAATCTACAGGGTAGTAAAATCTATCGACTTGGACCAAAACATCCTCAATAATCCCTCTTGGTACACGAACAGAGCGATCGGCGAGTTGTAGTGTGGTTAGAGTGGGTTTTAACTCACCCAAACCTAACTGTTTGTATACCGAGTAGGGAATCAGATTGACGCTCGCTCCTAAGTCAAGAAGTGCGTGATCAATTCGATGGTTCCCGATTACACATGATATGGTTGGGCTACCGGGATCCTTGAATTTCTGCGGCACGTCTTGCTTCAGGATGGCACTCACTTTCTCAGTTAAGAAAATCTTCTTTTGAATACTCTGCCGTCTTTTGGTCGTACATAGGTCTTTCAGAAATTTTGCATATGAAGGAATCTGTTTTACGACATCAAGCAGAGGAATGTTGACTTTCACTTGTTTCACAACCTCCAGAATATCCTGAGAGTTAGAAAGACGTTTTGGTGCAACCAACCGTTGGGGGAACGGAGCAACTGGCTTCTCTAGAAGTTCCGGTTCTAATTTTTGTGGGGTATCGCTAGATCCATCATTATTGTCCTCTTCTGGTTCTTGAGGCTTTTCAGGCCTAACCGGAAGGGTTTTATCAATGATCTTCCCACTCCTAAGAGTGGTGATGGATTTAGCGTGCCCCATTTGATTTGAGGAGCTGGGATCATTTATCTCGTACTGCGGTTTAGGATTGGGGAGAGGTTGTGCAGGAAGCATCCCCTTTTCTATAACCGTCATACGAGAATCTATCTTTTGCATAAATTCTGTAAATCCTCGCATCGCCTGAGCCAGCTCTTGTATGAATTTTGAACCGGTTCTTCTTGAGGTTTCCCCTGATTTGGATTTGAAAAAAAACCTTGGGGGGTAGCCGTTTGTCCATTTCTCCAACTAAAGTTTGGATGATTTTTCCAACCAGGATTGTATGTATTGGAGTTGGGTCCAGTAAAAGGTCTTTGATAGTTGTTCACGGCATTGGCTTGTTCATTCAACACTCCTCGAAAGGCAGGTATTGTAGGACAGTTTTCAGTTGTGTGAATGTTACAATCACAGATGCCGCAAACAATTTCATTGACCTTATCCTTCTTTCCTTCCATGGCCTCAAATTTTCTTATGAGATTAGTCACTTTATAATTGAGATCATCCTCTTCTTTCAGGAGATACACTCCACCTTTTTCCTTAGATTGAGTTGGCCTAGACGTGGTGTTTGATTTTGGGTAATAATCCCAAGATTGTGTTTTTTCAGCCAGACTGTCGAGGTAATCCCATACCTCGTCAACATCTTTATTAATGAACTCTCCATTGCACATTGTCTCGACCATTTGGCGCATGGAAGATGTCAGTCCATCGTAGAAAAATTTGTAATGCGCCACGTTTCAAAACCGTGTTGTGGGCATGAACTGACCAGGTCCTTAAACCTTTCCCAACATTGGAAGAATGTTTCATCTTCCTTTTGGACAAAGTTCATGATTGCTTTTCTGAGGGTAATTGTTTTGTGATGTGGGAAGAATTTTTTTATGAATTCCCTCTGCATATCATTCCATGTGCTAATGGATCGAGGACGCAGTGAATGTAGCCACGTCTTAGCCTTCTCTTTTAAGGAAAAAAGAAAGAGTTTCAGCCTGATAGTATCCTCGGATACATTGGGAAAGTATAAGGTGGCGATAATCTCATCGAACTCTTTCAAATGTAAGTATGGGCTTTCTGATTCAAGCCTATGGAATTTAGGAAGGAGTTGGATAACTCCTGGCTTGATGTCCATCTGTCCTGTGTTTTCAGGAAAAATCATACATGAGGGCGTACTCACCCCCGCCAGTTGTAAATAATCTCGTAAAGTACGAGGCGGGGGTGCTTGATGCACCTCATTCTCATCATGTGTTTCCTCATCCCTGTGGTGAGGTAGTGCTTGAGGTTGATTTGCAGCCATAACCTCAATTAACTCAGGGGAATTCGAGCGGTGTCTAATCTGCGATGGGCAGTCAACCCCTCAACTAATCCTCCTTCAGTCAAGAGACGTCGAGTGTCGTCACGGGCCCACTTGGGCATGAAACACTCGCAGCCCTCAATCAAATTTTAAACCTAATTCTAAGAAAGAAAATGAAAATCTAGAAAGAAAGAGAGAGTTGGAAGGAGATTACCAAATTGAAGTCCCTAAGTTAAAACCTGTAAAATAAAACAAAACAAGTTAGTTTCTAAAGATAATAGGTCTAAGAGTAGAAAATTCCTAAGAAGAAGAATAGTAATCAACTAAGTTCTAAATTTAGAAAAGAGAAATCCTAAAAAGGAAAGTAGGAACCTCTAAACAAATTAGGAAAATTCTAAACTAGAAAGTAAGTGAGTAATGAAAGAGATTTGGAAACAAAGAAAGTAGAAGTCAGAAAAAGCTTACTGAGTTAGAAAACCTACAAAACAAGAGGGTTAGTTTCTAAATAGAAAAAATAGGAAATTTTCTAGAAATAATATAGGAAATAAGGTTAGATTCTAAAAAGGGAAAAACTATAAGAAATTTCTAAAATTAAAAGAAATTAGAAAATTTTCTAAAATTCAAACCTTAATTCTAAAGATAGAAAGAAAGAAGATTTAAGAAGGAGCGTACCAATTTAGAAAGCTATCTCAAAAACCTATAAAAGAGAAACGTTAGTAAAGTCCTAATCTTACTCTTAATTCTAAAACTAATTAATTTCAAATTACGTAGCCGTCAATCCCCGGCAACGGCGCCAAAACTTGTTCACTCCCCAAGTATAGGGTTGTGATGTAGTAATAATCTCGGTAAGACCAAGGTCGAATCCACAGGGACTGAAACCTGTACGTGATTTGAAACCAACTAGAACTAGAACTAGGCTAAGACAAAATCTAAACCAATTGTGATTTGAGGAATAATGGTGAAATAATTATCTAAAACTTAAGAAAATTCAGAGGAGGGAAACTAGGGATTCAGAGGATCCACTTGTAGAGATCAGGGAGATCTTATGCCTGTATCAAAAATCATGGAAATTAAATGAACTGATGTTGATATAGTTTTCAAGAGATGAAAGGTATATAAATTAGAATGGATTTCATCACCACACCATGCCCAAGAGACGATGGTAAACAACAGAATTAAACCAATTACCAACCAATCAACATGCTATGAAGGTTAGGAAGGGTACCGTCATCCGACCATGCCCAGGAGACGATGGTGAACAACAGGGCTTCCTGACGTCATAAACATAAAGAGGAAACAGAAATATTCAAAGCCATCGCAGACCCATTGTAATTTTAGTCACAACAGCCCATTAACAACTAAAAAAATATTCCCATAAATTAAACCATAATCAAGGTAGTTCATAAATTAAAAATTAATTCAATGACACAATGTAAAAACCTCCCATCACACCACAAGCTTCGCCCCTTAGCCCTAGCTAAGGGGTTTAGCCTAACATGGGTAGGCTAAATCTCAAAGGAAAAGAAAAGAAAGAAAAAAAAGAATAGAAAAAGAAAAGAAAAGACAAAACTCCCTGGTGCTCCACGTCCAGCCGAAGGTCAGCAAACAAAATCCCCCCCCCCCTCTCTCTCTCTCTCTTCTTCTCTTTTATAAATAAAGGTGATTGTTGTGTCTCCTTCCTGGAATCGGAGAACTTACTCTCCTTTACAGTCCGCAGCAGAACCGGAATGCAGAAGCTGATTCTGCGCAGGAAAACTCACCGACAGCTGCGTTTAATCTCAGATCACGAGAAGAAATCACCCATTGTAGTGATTCTGACTTCATAGGAAGGGTGAAAACCCCCTTCTCCGGCTTCTGGACGGATCGGATCATCTAACTGATCGTGATCACGAACGCAGTGGGGGCCACAGCGGCCGGATTTCGCGGTCGGGCGAACAGAGCCTTTGCTCGCGCGCTGAGATGATGGCGGGGCCCATTATTGAGGTCGGTTGGAAAATCCACACCGTCCATTAGATGAAGCTCGAGATTTTAGTTGGAAAGGACTGCTTTTGGATTGTTTTTGGTGTGGTCCACAGGACTTTTCACGCTGCCGTCCGTCCAACGTTTGAACGGTTGAAGATCGATCAAGCTGTTCTCTATAAATTTCGTCACCTAGGTGTAGATTATAGCTGCCCCAGGGAACGAATGGATGGTCAGGATCACCATTTTGGACAATGGGTGAGGCCCACAACTGCATCTCAGCGGACGTTCGTCCGCTCGCTGCGTAAGAAGAGGGAGAGTCTCTCCTGGAGTTGAACTAGTCGGGTCAACCGACTTTGGCCAGCTATTGCTGGCCTATGTACTGCGAGTGTATATGCAGTTGATACACCGGCGTCACGAGTGGGGTCCACAGAGATGTCTTCAGCTGAATCCAAGCCGTCCATTCGTCTTCCCATCTGATTTAAGAGGTTGAGTCCAAAAGTGAAGAATATCCAAACATCAGGTGGGCCCCAAATCAAGGATATGGGGGATTATCTGTCCGTTGGGCCAATTACAGAGGGATCCAATGGATGAAATTTGTCTTGTACGGCTATTTTATGGTCCTCAGGCAACGTATGAAGTTCTGAGCCAAACGGATGGTGAGAACCCTGTAATTCTGCATTCTGGCTGACTTTCAGGCCACTTGATCTTCAGCTCCTCAGTTTTCTTGGATCTCTGGCGTTGATCTCGGTCCCCTGGAGTCCGTCCCTTGCCTTGGTGTCATCAGAGCATTAAATCCCAGCTTTAAGCACCCTTTTCCAGTCCAATGTCCTAAATACACCTTGCATTAAAAACATAATTAAAGCAGGGCGTTAAACGATATCCTACTCGTAAATTCAGACAATAACTGGGGTCTAGTATGCAATATTTGACCCTCAACAATATCCTTACTCGGGGTTAGAGTCGTTGCCTAGTCAGGATCAGTCATCCTCTGGTTTCGTTGATCTAGTATTTCCTTCTGGCACTGGATATTATGGATATGCAGCACCTACACCTATTGGACAGCTTCAGCTTGATGGTGATGATGACGATGATGTGGAGGTCGAGCAACCACAAAAAAGCAGATTTTCATTTTGGTGGTGACTTGCGATTGTGAGTATATATTTGTATTAAGGTAAGTATTTGCAGCAGACAACTCACAGCAGTATTATTGCAAGAAGCCATGCAGTCATGCACACACTTGACACTGCCGAACTTGTATTTAAAATAGCTCCCCTGACAACCAATCAAGTAATCCTTAATCAAGTTGCAAGGGATTATATCAGACACTACTAATTTTATTTTATTTTAATATTATTGACTTGATGACAGGTTATAGACAGGAATCACAATCACGTGCACAACAGCACAGGTATGTTCGAGAAATTCCTCAAAAATAATTGTAAACACCTAATGTAAGATATTTTCACATTACATTCATTCTAATATATCTATCATTGATAGTAGATAATTAGAAAATTAAATATATGAATTTTGTAGTCAAATTTAGGTTAACTGGTTCATAAATTCATCAGACAGTCCGATACAACTTCTCACCAAAGAGTCGACCGTTACACCACCATAACCATGTTCCAATTTATAAATGAATGCATATTTGAAATACTTAGAATATTCCGGATTTAATCCATATTTTTTCATTTTTTTTTGGCAAAAAAATTTTTTTGCACCGTTACGGGCCGTTACACCCCCGTATCCGTATCGGTTTTGGAGGTCACCGTTACGCCAACCGATACCGATACGGGACACCTTGCAAAGGAGGCTTAGGGCTTTTCGTACGGTATTTATACCCGATCGCAAACCGACGCCCCCTTTTAATTAGCGCCGCTAATTAGCCAAATACATCGCTGGCTAATCCTGCTTTTGTTGTAGTGTTTACACACCCATAATGAAAGAGGAAATGCATCATATCTCATGACCACATGTTATTCGCACCCCACATGCGTTCTCCAACAATGCCAAAGGAAATTACAATTTGGTAAGTCTTACTTTTTACTAGAACGAGAATTGCAATTCAATATAATGTTGTATCCAAACGCGCCAATGATGTTCTCTATATGGACATCAGGTTCAAATGACACTATCCAGATGAAGCTAAAGGGCTTCATCCAAACTCCCACAACAAGAAGACACACGCATACATGACACAACAATAGTACCCCATGCCCAACCCATGATAGCTTATGATATGTCCATGAATGTTCATCCCATATTGCATTGAAATCAAATTCTTGCAATCCAAGAGCTACCCAATAAACCTCACATCATTGAATTTGAGTCCTACCAAATGTATTTGCTGAAAATTCAGATTTGGGTCATTTCCCCATCCATGTTGAGCCAAACAAGAGAACAAATTGAATTCCTTGAGATGATATCCAGTGCACTCCATGGTTTGTTTGGGTAAACACGATTCTGACGTGTGGACATGGCACTACCCCATCAACAGGGCCCATTGGGAAGGGATTTCCTGTTCAAAATAGGAAACACATCCTCCCTTAGTAGAAGTGTAAATGGGTCGGGCAAGGCCACACCATGAGTTAAATAACTACGCGTAGTCCCACCTAGCCCTCGTTATAAGAACCTATACCTTAGTCAAGCGCATCGACTTGACGAGTACCCATCCTGACAGTCTTAGACAATTCGGGCCAGTCCGGGCGATCATGTCAGGCCTTCAGCATATCAAAACCAAGGCTCGGCCCAATTGACAACAGACTTCGAAACACATGTCCAAGTTCATCTCACAGCCCTTCGTCAGGATGCAAGTGGACAGCCTGGTCCACTTTCTCCCCCCATAAACAGAAATAGGCTTCTGGTTTGGGGGTAGGACATGACTAAAAGGAAAGTGTCTGTAATTTATTAACTGAAATGTGGAATGCATCAAATGTGACACATACACATGAAAATTTTACAGAAGGAGATTTGTATAAATCTAGTCCAACTTTTTCTGTATGCTGTACAATAACAGCCTTGAACACACTTATGAAACTAAATATGGTACATGAAAAAGTATTAAAAAGGGCTAACTACAACAAATTTCAATAATCAACAACAAATACTAGCATATGATATTCAAACTTCAACCCCCTACTTTTGATAGAATAGCCCAAAAGCTTCATGAACTGCAGGGAGCTGAACTGATCAAACCCCATTTGATTTTGGCTTGTGAGGAAAGAATATATATATATATATATATATATATATATATATATATATATATATATATATATAAACCTTCTCATCTTCTTTGGAAGTTCAACACCTTAATGGAAAAGGCGAAGACGAATGCAAAGAGCACTGTGAATCCAATGACCCCAGCGGCAATCACTCCCAGAAAGTCATGCTTGAATCCGAAGTACTCCCTCACATACTCCGACACCATCATGTCATTGTTCATGCGTTTGGATATGTCACCGAACTGGGAAGCGACCAATCCATACAAGGTCCAAGCAACCGGGCATGCCCAGTAGTACCATCTCCACCATATGGGAATTCTCTGTGATCAAGAGGAAAGAGTTACTCCAGATTTTATTTATTTATGAAGCATTGATATGAATGGAGAGGATTGGATAAAAACTTACAGGCCGGGGAACAATGAAGCCTGCAAACAGGTTCCACAGCGCATAGAATGCAGAGGAAACAATTGCAGCAATATCATGGTTGGGAGTGAGGCCAACGGCCATCATTCCGTAGAAGGTGAAGTAGAGCAATGTGAAGAACATGAAGAAGAGATACCAGAAGAACTTGGCAGCTGTCCATTCGAATTGGATCATGGCATAGACGATGACCCCATATACAAGAGTCTGAACCATGACATACGGAATCTCGACCACCACCTGAGAAATGCATTACAATGGAGTGAGGCTAAAGATCGAACATGGAAGAACAGAGTTTCATAAGACACTGGGATGGATGTGCTTACCTGCGCAAATGCATATGGTAAAGCTGAATACATCCCAGCAGCCCTCTCTCTATAGAAAACAGTACGTTCGACAGCCACAACTGGCTGCACTGATGAGGCATTTTGCACTCCGATGAAGAGAACCGCAGCATACATGGAGCCCATGGCATTGAACAGGTCCTGTTGAGAAGTCCTGCAAATTTCGAACATTACAGCAATGCAACCGAATCAGCTCCAAATCCAGAAGAGGAATTGACATTTAATTGTTTACTATGAGACCAATTGCTTACGTTTTGGACCCAAGATCCCAGAATATCGTTCCAAACATCAAGGCAATGACAGTCGTGAAGAGAAGCCGGACAGCGGTGTATGGCGGATTCCTCCAGTACGACATTCGCTGTTTCCATAGGCAGGCAATGCATTGTGTGATGAAGGGCTGCGAATACTGAGATGAGAAGTAGAGATCTTTGGAACCAGGGGGAGGTGAGCTCATTTCTGCAATTAGAGCTTTGTTTCTCCTGCAACAATCAGCGTAGATCACATAAGAACTAGTACATTGTGGATTCAGATGTCGCTTATGGAAGCATTTTTAAGAAAAACTGACCTGAAAAGATCTGAATTCTTGTATATTTCAGAAAAATTCACCCCCAAAATCCCCTCCTGTGCTATGCTAGACACCTCCAACATCCACGTCGCCGGATTGTAACCGTCCTTTATCTTATGGACTCCATTGATTCCCTTCATAAAATAAAACTCGACTGGATCAGTACCCATATCATAAAAAAATGGGGGAAAAAAAAACAAGAAGAAGAAAGAACTGATTGCATTTTCTTCATGTTCATCGGGCTTCACCTCAAAGTAGTTGATCAGATGGCTAGAGTGATGGCCCAGTGGGCCAACGTATATTTCTTCTCCTCCTCTCTTCATAAGGAACAGCTGCAAATAGTGGATAAAAGAAATCAAGATGTGCCAATGAATTAATTGATTGAACCACAAAGCAAATCACAAGTTGTTTTGTTTTAACTTTCTTTTACCTCATCAAAAGCTTCGAATATGTCAATACTGGGCTGGTGGATTGTGCACACCACAGTTCTGCCAGTGTCCACCGTGTTCCTCACAGTTCTCATCACGATGGCAGCTGCCCTGGCATCTAGTCCAGACGTTGGCTCGTCCATGAATATTATAGATGGGTTGGCGACGAGCTCAACAGCAATAGTCAACCTCTTTCGCTGCTCGGTCGACAGCCCATTCACACCAGGTAGCCCGACCAGTGATTCCCTCAATGATGTTAGCTCTACAAGCTCCATGACTTCCTCAATGAACATCTGCACCCATCGGATTTATCAGTTAGCCGACGCCTAACCATATATCAAGGAACCCATAAAAGAGAATGACAATTATGCCACCAACCTTTCTTGTGGCAGAATCTACTTCTGTTGGTAACCGAAGCCACGCAGAGTAAACGAGAGATTCGTAGACTGTAACATGAGGAGAGTGGATGTCATTCTGTTCACAGTATCCCGATATCCGAGCGAATGTTTCTTGCTTCTTGGGGTAGCCAGATATGGTGATGTTTCCTTCTATGTATCCACCTGTCTTCCTTCCAGCCAACACGTCCATCAGTGTAGTCTTACCAGCTCCGCTGACACCCATCAGAGCAGTAAGTACTCCTGGCCTGAAAGCTCCACTTACTCCCTTCAAAAGCTCTAATTTATCTTCTGGAAAACCTTGAGCTTTCATTTCCTACGGATTTTACATTCTCTCTCAGTTTCACTAATTGTCTGAGAAGAAGGAAGATTTTGACTTCCTCACATGAATCTATCATTTATTTGAAGTTTGTGGTTTACCTGCGGCATGTCTACGGAATATCTAACATTATCAAAGGTGATGGAAAGGGGAGCAAAAGGAAGAACCATGCCCTTCTTATTGCTCTTATTAGCATGATCTGTGGCTTCTGTCATTCTAATTTCATTGCCTGTCATTGAGATTTTTCTAACTGATTTAGATGAGCCCCACAGGGGGGGAATTTATAAATTTTAAAAATAAAAATAAAAATAAAAATAAAAATAAAAAAACAATGTTAATCGACTGATCTTATTACCAATACGTGCAGAAGAGGTTGTTCTCCTGGTTGACAGCTCCACCTCTTCGACTTCTCCAGTTCTGTTTGTGTGCTTCTCCTTCAAGGCCTCTTCAGATAGAACTGCTTGACCACCCTTATATGCTGCAGCCATTTAATCCAATGATTAGAACTACCAAACTTTAAACTGTGAAAGCCTTGAGAATCGATGCTTGTAAGAGATGAAGATGCTCACGGTCGAGATTAGTGAGAGCAACTGTGAAAAGGCCATTGAATAGGAGAATGTATCCAAACAATGCGCCGGCACCAATCCAATACCATTTTGATTCAGGAAAGATTCCACGAGACTCCAAGATTTGGATCCCTAACATTTCTGTCGAACCAGAAACAACCTGTATCGCAAATCCAGAATTAAACCTGAGATAATTTTCCGAAACAAAGTAATGGTTTTTTTCCCCAGTTTGACAACAAGATTCTTACACGCTTCCAACTATGCCCAAGAAATTCATTCGTCGCAATTGCATTCTGAGCATACATCAAAGGCGAGGACCAGTAACCCCAGATCCACCATTTCTTCACATCCTCTGCAGCCAAATAACAGAAAGAATTGAGTCCAAAGTTCATCAACAAAGGCTGAGAAATTCGTAATTTTGAGTTTGAAATTGTAGTCCATACTTCTTGATACAATGAATCCTCCGAGTGTCAAGATTGCAAGAAGTGCAAATGACCCAAATGTGTTTGCAACAATCATGTTCCGACCCAGTGCAGCAATTAACCGAAACAACCCAGACGCCATCTGGCTAATCAATAGGAGTAGCAGATACTGTTTAAACATCCTGCAAACAGGAACAATCTACCATTACCATTACTGACTAAACCATGAATGCAACCATGTCCTTGAAATAAGCTTGCAGAGGATCTCAAATTGCATGCTATCTCACCTCCCAGCATTTGGGTCGAAGCCGATGACATAATAAGTGAGGGCAATCCAAATAGCAACTTCTGCAAATGAAATGGGAATCTTGAGGATCCATGTAGGCAGCGAGTATGCCCACGAAGGATAGAAGCGGAGGTCTCTTTGCTTGTAGAAAACAGGAAGCTTTGCGATTGTCATGGCGAGCTCTGAGAACCCATTAAACATAAGGGTGACAAGCGCGAAAAAGAGAGCACCCATAAATATCGATCCATCGGTTAATGAATTGTGGTGCATCTTGGTACGGAAGAAGACCGTCATAGCGATGAATGCGATGACTAACAGCTGGAATCAGAACAGAAACAGAATAAGGTATAGGACTTTAAGGGAATAGAATTCGAGAACAGCACTAGGAATGTAACACCGTTACTCACTTGCATCATTTTGAAGATGTAGACAAATGAGTTCCTCTTCATAAGCAACAATTCCCTTGAGACACATGCTTTCAGCAATTCCTTCTTGCTGATACCATATTCAGACGTCGTCAAAGCAGCAGGATGGCTCTTGTTCTTGTCAAACGGGGTGCTGAGTTCTTCTCCTATTTTGCGACCAACATGGAATGATTGGAATGCATCGGCGAATTGCTTGACAGGAATGTATCTGTATGGTTCATCTCTACGTGCCCAGTACTGCTGCTGATCTTTTCTTGATGTCACCTGGTGATGCAAAAAGAGCTCATTTTTAGATTTGGTGTTCTATTCCATGGAAACAATGCATGCTTTCACGAGATGTAGTTTTTCATTTGATGACTGATTCGAAGCATGGAACTAAATCACAGTTTGGAGTATAACTCAATCCTGGCAAAACCAAGTTGACTCGGATGAGTCTGACTCGTTACCGACGAGTTTTGATTCCCATGTTTCTGAATGAGTTGGTCCAACTTACTTCCTGCAAGAAGTCAGCAACGCCTTTCCTCTCGGGGCATTTGAAACCCATGGATTCAAAGAACTCGAGCACGTTCTCACGGGGACCTTGGTACACGACCTGCCCGTCAGAGAGGAGAACAATGTCATCGAAGAGGTCATAAGTCTCTGGAGCTGGCTGAAGCAGTGCAATCAGTGCTGTCCCACCGAGAATGTGAATTGACTGTCTCAGGGAATTCACAATCTGGAAAGTGGTAGAGCTATCCAGACCAGTTGATATCTCATCCATGAAAAGGGCCTTCGCGGGTCCGACAAGCATCTCACCTGTACCAATAGGAATTCAATCCAATTAATCTAAAACCAGTAAAAATCACAGGGCCATGGCCCATCTCCAAGTCTATGAAAGATATATCAGGTGTTCATTTTTTTTAAGTATTTCTACCTGTCGTAACGCGCTTCTTTTGTCCTCCTGATATGCCCCTCAGCATTTGATCCCCTACCATGGTATCAGCACATACTTCCAGTCCCAAAATCTACAGTTTGTGAAGTAATAAAAGGCAATGAATTTATGCTTCAGAAAGATCTTCTATAAGATATAAGTTAATAAATAAATAAATAAATAAATAAAAATTGCATTTTTGTCGCAACACATACCTTCAGAATATAATCCGTGACGACAGTTTCCTTCTGCCCTTCAAGCGATGCAGCCTGCATAAATACAACAATTAAAGAGAAACAAAAATTCCCAATTCTTTCAAATATTGAAAGACCCACAACTCTTTCTATTGCAGATTTATAATTTACGAACTTGTTAAAAATTCATAGAGAAAGATGAGCTGGACACAGGAAATTGTAGCTCATTCGAAGCATGCCAGATGGGAAGGATGATGGGGGATATTCATAAATTATCCATCAATAGAACTAAAATCTCATTAAGAGAAAGATGAGAAGGAAAATTAGTAAGGTGGAGGAAAGTCCATGAAGTTTTTTTTTTCTATTTTACTCAGAGAACCAAATATCATGAAATTTCATGACAATTTGAATCAGATTAGATGGATTAATAATGAAATATCATGATATTTGGTGCAACAAACCGCACTATAAATCTTTAAGAAAAAAAATCAGTTGAAAACAATGTTCTTGATTTTCACCTTCATGAAGACATCAAGGTCGGGATCCGGTTTAATGTTTGCTGCTTTTTCCCTTCTTGACAACTCCGTCAACATCTCTGCAAATAGTTTCAGAAACCAAAACTATTATAATTCAAACTCCACAACCTCCCTCAACTCATGACTGAAACTGTTCACTTCAACATACCGTAACGGGTCCCGACTCCTTGGCATCGAGCAGAGAAAGCCAAGGTCTCTCTCACTGTCATTTCCCCAATATGAAGATCATGTTGACTGATATAAGCCGATGTCCTTTGAGGGACGAACTCCTCCATCCCATGGCCATTGTAAGTTACTCTTCCAGAAACCTGATGTTTGAGAAAAACCCAAATCAGCTTTGTATCAAACAGATGAAATATTTCTCAAAAATTTCATTATAACTACAAGTCCGGTATGCCATGATGAGAAGAAAAAATATAATATATCTACCTTCAGCTCTTTATCAAGCTTTCCTGCCAAAGCTAATAGCAAAGTGGTCTTCCCTGATCCTGGAGGCCCTAAAAGCAGAGTCATTCTGCAAATTCCAGATTTGAATCAATCTCCCATAGACTCAAGAATCCATACTATGAATAGAAGCATCAAAACGTGCAAAACCCAGTTTGTAATTTGACAAAGCCTTATTCTCTTACCTGCAAGGCTTTATAATTCCGCTAACATCATGAAGGATTGATACTGGTTTCTTTCGGCTCGGAAGAATGTGGAGATAATTCAAGAATCCCTTTGAAAAACAAAAGTGAAAAATCAACAGTCAATTCATACAGTTGAAGAAAGAGTACTGACATCCCAAACAAGCATTTTCATTGATTCTAATTTGGAGATTTATGTATATGAATTACCTCAAGTATATTAAAGGTGAAATTGAGGACGGTCGGTAAACCTCTGCCACCGACGTAGGCTTCTGCTCCAATATGCAAATTCTCGTAGCGGACTTCAATGGTGGGCACCTCAATTCCAACTCTGTTTTAAAAAACCAAATAACGAAAAAAAGGAAAGAATATTGATTGTCAATTTCCGCAGAATTCCATTAAAAATAAATAAATAAATCAAGCAACCTTTTAAAAAATTTAAAAAAAAAATTTTTTTTTTAAAACCAGGCGGAAATAGACAAGAAGAGCTCACCTATCGATTCGGTTCTTCAGCTTCAACAGGAACTTCTCATTGTCCTCCTCGGCAACTCTAACCAATCTCTCCAACACGGTCTTCTTGTCTTGAAACCCGAGATGCTGAATGTCGACTTCCTTGTGCTCCTCACCAGCGACTCCACTCAGTATCCCTTTCCTAATTCGATCGTACGTCGGAAGCTTCTCGAGAGCCGCCCACTTCAGAGCTTCTTCGTCATCTTCCTCACGAGAAGACTGCGAGAAGACGCTATCGACAGTGGTGTTCCTCCACATCGAAGAGCCATTCCGCCGCAAACTTCCCACTCTATAAAGGTCCGTATTGTCCATCGAAATTTCCAACAAAAACCCACCAAAACTAAGAATTTCTAATGCGCAGAGCCTCAGCTACTGATTTCTAGAGCTCGAAAAACACAGAAAGAGAGACGGTTTTTTTTTTTCTCGAACAAAACCAACAAAAACCCAGAAATATTCTTCAAGCCTGAGTACAGGAAACTTGAATTTACAATGTATAGAGCTTGAAAAACACAGAATGAAAGATGAGTTTTTCTTCTCAAACAAAACCCACCAAAACTCACAAAGGATTTCCAAATCTTAATGCAACAGAGATGAAATGCAAATCACTACGGATTGGAAAAGGAGATTTTTTTTTTTTTTTTTTTCCCCAGTAACAGGGCGTTTTGAAAGGAGGATATGAGAAGGGTGATGGGTTTAAAGGAGGGAGAAGGGACGGTATTTAAATGCGTCGAGGGTGGCTTTTGCTTTGATTTTGATGATTTTAATAGACAGGGTCAAAATCGACGAGAGAAGACGGTATTCGCGCGGGTAGAATGGATAGGAGGCTCCCTCCAGTGGTGTCATCCCGCCACATAATAGATCTGAAGGATTCATTAGGTTAGACCACCGTTAAAATTCCATGGGCTAAAATATCAGGTGGACCCACCTCTATCCACTGGCCTAAATACTTATCTCGAATCATCAATTCCTCCTAACCACATATTTATATCATACGCGTGGGGTCCGCCGGGTATCCCATGGACCGGACTGAACGGAAAACACGGCATTTGTACGGTGGGTCCCATATGATAATCCATCGGATCTCATACACGAGAGCACATTGGCACGTGTACGAAGAGACGGCCTCTCCTCATGCCACACGCGCGAGTCTAGCTGGACAGTTTCAATTAAAGGACTGCAATCCTGGTTGGTTGGGACGCAGTTTCGGTGGAGACGGTACCTAACTGTGGAGCCCACCGTCATGTGTTCTTGTTAAGGGTCGTTTGTCACCTTGGATTCGGGAGGGGGTTTGAAGGAATGATCCCGTATTTTACAGGGTCCGAGGGGATTTCAAATTCCCTGACATGTTTGGTACCACAAACGAAAAGGAGTTTCAAATACCTACCAACATAGGAGTTTGAAATTAAGGTGAAAGCTTGAGTTATATTTAAAACCCTTTCAAGAATTGTGAGTTGCATATATAACATGTGTGGCTATCAATTTATTGTGATATCTCAGAAGAATCAAATTATCAATTGTATCACTATAATTACTTTAATACAATGATCTGTGTTGTCCAAACATTATTTATGTAGATCAATGATTAAAAATCATTGGTTAGTCACTTGGATGCGATCTTGTGATTGTGGCCTATTCAAGGCATTTCATCATTTTAAGAAAAAAAAAATTTAATGGACTTATTATAACCATCATGTCAAACATTACATTCTTACACTAATTAAAGATATTAAAGTTGATTTAGTAATTAAATTCAAACCCCTTCAAATATATCATGCATAATTATGTTTGGATTGTAAGAGATTTTTTTAATTGAAGGGGTCAACAGGAAGATTTTGATCCAAATCGAGGGTGATCTAAATCCACGCTCCCAAACAGACCCTCATATCCACAGCTTCCATCAGTTTAGCTGGATCATCGCGGGAGATGAGCCCAAAACTTCCAAGTGTTATACCACAGGAAAAGATGATGATTGACTGATCACCGGTAAAAACTTCCAAGGCTATAAAAGTTTTGAATAAGTTGATATTTGTGTGGCCCCTTTGTTCAATTTCTTATAATCTTATAACCAGGTTGGATGGCAAATAAACATCTCGGTAGCATTGCACTTGCTCTAAAAGCTTAAGCGGTTAGACTATATATATATATATATATATATATATATATATATATATATATATCCAGCGAAATTTGAAATTTGAAATGATCTGTCAAAAGGAATGGATGCGGTGAATATAAGGAACATACAGCACAATGACGAAAAAGGTCTAATTAGCTTAGTTGGGATTGAAATGGTCTACCAAACGTAGATAAAACACATACATCGAGCGGGCCCGACAGTCTTTCAGCTAAGAGCTGTCGGGATCACATGCTCAACCTTCCCTGGAACAGGTGCTTAGGGTAAGGCATTAAATACGGGAGCACATTACGTGAGACCCAGGATCCATCAATGTGGGTGAGACCCTGGATTGTAGGGCTCAGGGTGATGTATTTGTCTTAAATCAACGGTGTCCAACTATTTTGAAGGCTCATTTTAGAAGACGATCTTAAAAATGAAGTTGACTCAAATCTGTGGTGGACCACACCATAGAAACATTTGTGATCCATTAAAAACTTAATGGATTCCACCAAAATGTTTATTTGTCATCTAACCTCTTGATAAGGTCACAACACCTTGATGAAGAGACCATATATATATATATCATCTTGATCCAAAGTTTTTGTGCCCACGAGAAGTTTTTAATGGTAAATCACTGTTTCTGTAATATTGTCCATTTGGGATTTGGAAGTGCTTCATTTTTTGGATCCTGCCTTAAATTGAGCTTTCAATACAGATGGATGGAGAGAATGTGGTCACATACATCATAGTGGACCCACAGTCAGGCGTCCTACCCACCTTGGTGGATCCTAGGTCTTACCTAATATGCTCTCATTAAGGATCATCTGATCGGACAAAGCATGCTTTCCTGCACACGATTGGTCCACATCATCACTGACATCTAGTAGCACTACTACATTAAATGCAATGTGTGATGATGTGGTCCAATTAGATTGCAACAAGTAGAATTTTCTTGCTTGTGGCAAGCAGAGGATCCCGATTCTAATTACTAATCTCCCTGAGCCCACTTTGTTGAAGTAAAAATGAGTTACATCCCTAACATTGGTAGGTATAGCCACCCTATGGGAGCAATGGGATGGATGGCAATCATAAGTTCATGTGCCAGGTTAATATCACATATATCTTTCATCAAACCTAATTCAAAATTAAAGCGGCCCATGCCACCTAAACTTATGGGTTTTGTTATGGATAAAAATGGACTAACCAGACGAATAGACTCGAAGACTATAGATTACTTGAAGGCCAGAAAATCACCCCGACCTTCGCCTCGAGTACCAACCTCGACCAACCAACTTTGAAGGTTGGCCTCGGATACTGACTATCACTTTGGAATCAAATACACTTGCAGTATACTAAGATATGATAGGATTATCCTCTGAGATATTCACGAGGATCTCGATAAATCAATTTTCGACACGTCCGGATAAAGATATCTTTTGTAATACACAATCACCATCTAAGAATCATTGCCATATATGCCACCACCCCCAAAAGGCTATAAACAAGTACTCTGTCTACGGTGAAAGGTACACAAAATCTCTCACCTAAAACCCCTCAATACTACTAGACCTAGATTCCTAGCCTGACTTTGGCATCGGATGGTCCCCTGCTTTAGCCACAGTCTCTTTTGTCTTCTTCTTGTGCAGGTACTCGAAGGTCAGAAAAGGGTGGACCAGATTTTTACATCAATGGTTTGGCGTCGTCTGCGGGAACGAATCAAAGTCATTGCCGGTTTACCAGAAAACCACAATAACGAAAAGAAAGAAGAAAGCTTTAGTTATCATTGCTGCAACTATCCTAGCTCTTCCTGAATCATCAGCCGAGCAGGGTGCCCAGCCCTACCAGCAGCAAGCCGACTCTACTCCCCCAGCACCCGCCCCTCGATCTCGCAACCGGTGCGGTCGATTAGTCTCCTTGAGAAACCAAGTCGAAGCCCTGAATAAAGACATGAATCGACTCATGCAACTCCTTAAGATACAGAATCCACCCCTCGGTCGCGATGCAGAGGAGGGTGCTACCACTACACCATCTCAAGCACCGATTAACTTGCATAAAAGTAAGCAACCTCCTGAGATGCCGGCCCAGGAACTTTCTCATACCTCGGGAGAAGCCATGCTCGTAAACTCCGACTTGCGCCCCGTGCCAAAGAGGAAGAGCTGTAGAAAAGCCCCCGAAGCAGTGGCCGAGAACGAGGGCCCTTGGAGGGCAAAGCTCAGGAAAATTCAAGGGTAGATTAGCAACATTAGATAAGCCGACCGTGGTTGAGTACCGACCTCAGTAAATGCCATGTTAGAAGAAATCTAACCACCATTCACCGACGACATTATGGCATCTTCGCTTCCAGCCAGGTTACAGATGCCACAGATGACCCCCTACTCTGGAACCACCGATCCGGCCGAGCACCTCGAGTCCTTTAAAGCCTAGATGGAACTTCATAGCGTCTCGGGCCCCGTAATATACCAAGCATTCTCCTTGACCTTATTAGAACCTGCTCGGCAGTGGTTCATGCAACTAAAGCCGAGGTCCATCAATTCATTCTCGTAGCTCAACAAAGCCTTCCTCACACAATTCATTGGTGAGAGAGATAGAAGAAAGTCATCAGCTCATCTTCTCACAATCAAGCAGAGGGAGGATAAGCTGTTAAGAGACTACCTCCTCCGTTTCAACACCGAAGCTGTCTAAGTCGATGGTTTTTCTAACCAAATAGATCTGACCACCATGGTAGCCGGTCTCAAACAAGGAAGTTTATCTTCTCTATTGGTAAGACACCCCCCCCCCCCCCCCCCCCCCCCCCCCCCCCCCCGCGACTACCTCACCAACCTACTTAACCAAACTAAAAAATATTCTAATGTTGAGGAGCTCTCTAGTTCACGAAGAGCTGCTCGAAGAGAAAATAACTCGACTGAGGATAGGAAGCAAAGGAAAAAAGGAGAGCCCTCTACCGTTAACGCCAAAAGAAATCAAGAAGACGACAAAGACTGAGGTCAGCGTACCTCGACATCAGATACTGAGGAGTACGTCTACTGACCGACCTACTCGACTAAGAGCAACCTCCCTTTTAAAAAGGGAAAAATATACTCATGGTTCTACTATTGTGTTTTCTACTGCTTTATGGGATTCTACAATAATAGAACTTCCCCATATTAGGGAAAGAAAATTCTTTTAAATGATTTCTCAACTATTCGAACTACACGGTCTACTAGGACTTCCTTTAGTGCAAGGGAAAAACAGTCCTCAACCATTCGTTCGACCCTTAGAGAAGAGGTCGAACCACTAATTAGTAACACAATAAGGGCCTGTTTGATTTTTGGGTGAAATGGTAAATACCGTGTAAAAAAGTAATAATTACTTACCAGGGAATTGCCCATCGTTTCCTGTGCGCTGATGTCGACGGCGCAGTTTTCGGTGTTAAAATTGAGGAGGGCTGTGAAATGAATATAGGGCCCACTGTGATGTACATGATGTATCAACACCGTTTATCCTGTACGTCAGCCTCATTTAGGTCCTAAACTTAAAAATGAGGCAAATCCAAAGCTCCAGTGGACCACACCACAGGAAATAGTAGAAATTTAATGTTTGCCATATAAAAATTTCGTGGCGCTTAGAAGTTTTGGCTGAAGCTGATATTTGTGTTTATCCCTTATCAATTTTGGACTTAGGCCCTAAAATCTTCTGATAAAACAGATGGACGGTGTGGATATGTCATACACATCATAGTGGGGTCCACAAATGCAGGTTAACTTTCGGACCAATTTTCGAGGCGGAAATGCATTTGAAAATACAAACAGGGGAAAAGGTAATAATGAACTTTTGCAAAGGTATTTCCCAATTCCCTTGAAATCAAACAGACCCTAAGGATTTTCTTTAGTATAAGGGAAGAAAGTCCTTGTACCGAGTACTCGGCCTACTACTATGGGAACGATTGAGACTTCTCTCGGTTGAAGGGAAGAAAAGTCTCTCCTATTAATTTTACTATGCGCGATCTACCACTAAACGATCGACTTATTGATCTTAGCCCTACTTCATCTGACCTCTCGACCTCCCAACCTCTTCGGTGCAACTCGTCACACAATGTCAGTCCACACTAACTTACTTCCCAAGCTTTTGAAGAATGATCGGAAGTGAGGAGGGGGGGCTAATGTTATGGGTAAAAATGGACTGACCGGATGAATAGACTCGAAGACTATGGATTGCTTGAGGGCCGAAAAATCACCCCGACCTCGGCCTCGGGTACCAACCTCGACCTCATTACCAACTTTGAATGTCGGCCTCGGGAATCAACTTTGGAGGTTGGCCTCAGATATTGACCACCACCTTAGAATCAAATACATTTGCAATATATTAAGATATAATAGGATTATCCTTCGAAATATTTGCGATGATCTTGGGAAAACAATTTCAACACGTTCAGAGGAAGATATCTTCCGTAATACGCAATCACCATCCAAGAGTCATTGACACATACGCCCCCGCCCCCAAAGGCTATAAATAAGTACTTTGTCTACGGTAAAAGGTACACAAAATCTCTCACCCAAAACCCCCTCAATACTATTAGACCCAGATTCTTAACTTGACTTTGAGATCGGAGGGTCCCTTGCTCTAGCTAGAGTCTCCTTTATCTTCTTCTTGTGCAAGTACTCAAAGTTTAGAAAATGGTGGACCAGATTTTTGCATCAACAAATTTTACTGGCAATTTTACATTATTCCCATTGCTGTGTCTAATTGAGATTTTTTATTAAGTTAATCTTTTGTATGTTTTATACTTTTCACCTAATGGACAAGAGTGTATTTTACATTTACGTAGCTAAAGAGATTTCCGAAGACACCATGCATGTGGGCTTGGATGGGATTAGGTGGGATGGAATTGCACTTGGTCTTTTACAAATTCGATTAGGGTGTGTTTGATTTTCCATGATAAATAAGTATTGACTTAAATAAGTATTGACTTAAAATTTCCATGATTTTCCATGATTTTCCATGATAAATAAGTATTGACTTAAATTTTCCATGATAAATAAGTATTGACTTAAATCCTAGTAAATAAGTAATTATTACTTTTTCACTTTATTTGAAAATGTGAGAGTAATTCCACCTTGAAAATTGACACAAAAGTATTGACTTAAATTTGTAGACCCCACCGTAATGTATATGGTATATCTGCACCATCCATCTATTTTATTAGAACATTTTGGGACATGAGCCGAAAAATAAAGCAGATCCAACACTCAAATGGCTTACACGAAAAGAAACAATGGCCTTAATTCATCCATCGGTGAAAGTTGTTTCCTTCATTGGGCTCACATTGAGGTTTTTTCATCATCTAACCTATTCATAGGATTACACAGACAGGGACAAGGGGAAAACATAAATATCAGCTTGATTCTAAACTTTTAAGGGCCCCAAGAAGTTTTTAACGGTAGGTGTTCAATTCCCGCTATTTCCTGTGGTGTGGTCCACTTGAGCTTTGGATTTGCCTCGTTTTTCTCTCATACCTTAAATTTAGCTAGCATAACAAATGAGCGGTGTGGATAAGTTACATACATCACGTGGGCCCCACATTGATTTTGTAAATTTTTCGATTTAAGTGTTAAAAAGGTAAGTTGTCACATCTCCATTGGAAAAGATTTGATAATTATCTAGGTAAATAATTATTATCCATTTACATGGTAATTTTAGTTGAGTTGAAAAATGAAACAGGCCTTAGGCATTTAGGGAGCACAGGAAGAGTTAGGATTAGCTGAGATAGAATTGTATTTGCCCAATACAGGATTTCTCTTGAATTTTGAAATTCACTACACATGTGGACCTTACATTGATACATGTGTTTTATGCATGCAGTCTATTCATATGCATCCTTTGCACATGACATTCTAGTTATATACATGCATGAGTGATCATCATCCATTGTGAATTTAGTTTACATGGATGAGTGATCATCATCCACTGTGAATTTAGTTTGTTGATTACAATGGACCAAATGAAATTTTGCTTAATAAAATGTCATTTCATAACAACAATTTTATCTCAAACATGGAATTGGACGCCAAAATATCATGATATTTTCAGACTTGCGATCATTATACAATAACGATGTTAATCCCATTTAATCCCAACGACCAAACATGCCCTTCGTGTTTTATGACCGCATGAAACAGGTGTTGTAGGTCAGTTGCATGTAATGGGGGGAAATTTCCGGAGATACCGCAGTGCCAACCACACATCACGCGCGTGACATCGCGTTCGGATTTCTTCTAGAAGCGATTTCAAAGTCAATCCCTCATCATCAATTAAAGCTGTCCTCCCACGTGTGTAATAACACATCCGAACTGTTGGCAGTCAGCTGATGTATGCTTGGTCAAAATACATTCCTGTCCGCCCATCAACTGGTGCACACCCGTCTGATGAAAATGGAAGGCTAGAAAATGAGGCCGACGCAGTGTACATTTGTTGAGGATCCTGACCCGCCCAAGATGGGAAATGGCTTATTTTAGGGGACGGGGATTCCCTGCGAAAGCCTTTCGCAGGAAGTTCCTGCGCTCGGAACTTCGGTGGGGCCCCAGGTGATGTTTTTATGAAATCCACTTCACTCATCCATTTTGTGAGCTTATTTTAGGACATAATGCCAAAAATGAACGGTATCAAATACTCAAGTGAGCTAAAAACGTGAGTATTGAACGTCAACAGTTGAATATTTCGTGTGGTTAGATAAGCTGTGAATCTGGATTATATTTTTGTTTTCATTTCATCCCAATATGAATGACGTTATAAACGGTTAAGATGTCATATAAACATCACTGTCGATGCCAGGAACGTTTCAACTGCAGGAATTTCCCTACACACATTTTCCTTTAGTGCGGCCCACTTGAGTCTTGGGTACTGCTCAATTTTGATCTCAAGTCCTAAAATGACCTCAAAAAACGGATGGACGGGGTGGATTTCTCACAAACATCGCAGTAGGCCCCACCTAAGTTTTCAGCGCAGGAACTTCCTGCGAAAGCCTTTCGCAGGAAATCCGCGTCCTATTTTAGGTTATCATCATGGTGGGTCCACCACTCTTACGGGTGCGCGTGTGCATGGAAAGAACCTTCTAGATGGACTCCCTCTCTCTCGGTAGATGCGGTGGGATACGTTTGACTAGTGATGTTGCCACTAGCAGAGTGGATAGTGGTTGGTGCTTTGTTGGGCCCACCATGATTATCACCCTGATTATGTGTTTTATCCCGGCCATCCCTCTATTTTTTTTCGTATCATTTTAGGGCTTGATCTAAAAAATAAGGCAGACCTAAATCTCAGGTGGACCACACTACAGGAAAACAATAGTCATTGTCCACCATTAAAAACCTCCTATCCCATCATAATGTTTATTTGACATCCACCCTGTTGATTAGATCATACAGACCCGGATGAAAGGAGATAACAAATATCAACTTGATCCAAAACTTTTGTGGCCGCAAAAAGTTCTTAATGGTAGGTGTTCAATCAATACCATTTCCTGTAACATGGTCTACTAAGATTTGGATCTACCTCCTTTTTAAACTTATCTATAAAATGATATGAAAAAATTGATGAATGGAGTGGATGAAACAGATACATATGATGGGTCATAAGCACAGACCACTAGCCACAAGCTAGTGGCCGGGTCACTAGCCAATCAGCGTCTGCTGCAGTGGGCCTGCCGTAGATGAGAAGAAATGGAAGTGGGTTCACTTGATCCTGACTGTGGAGCACATCTTAATATATGTGCCTTACATCCACACTGTCTATCTATTTTGACAACTCATTGTAGGGTATTAGGCGAAAAATTAAGCAGAGTCAAATCTCATTTGGACTACACCACATGAAATAGAAGTGAATGAAAATTTAAGACTTCTTATGGGCTACAAAAGTTTTGAATCAAATTAATATTTGTGTGGTCCCTTCATTCAAGTACCTGTGACCTTATCAACAAGTTAGATGGCAAATAAACATTTACGATGGCCCCTATGAAAATTTTCAATGGTGGGTATATATTCAATCACCACAATTCCTAAGAAATTTTCAATGGTGGGTATTCAATCACCACAATTCCTAAGAAATTTTCAATGGTGGGTATTCAATCACCACTATTTCCCATAGTGTGGTCCACATGAGATTTAGATATGCTTTATTTTTTGGATCATGGCCTAAAATATGTTCTCCAAGCAGATGGACAACATAGATATAAGGCACATACATCATTGTATGCTCTATGGTTAGGGATCCACCAAATCCGTATTGTAAGAAACCAACCCTCCGATTAGTAGCCTCTATTAACATGGAAATTCAATGAATACAACATCTATTATGTACCAACTTGGATCCATATTTGTACTGAACCAACCATAATTGCAATCTAAACCGTTCACCTAACGTAGGAGAATGTATTAGGATGATTCTATCTTTATTAGGGTTGGCAACAGGTGGGACTTGAGTAAAGTTAAAATTAACCTAAGCCCAATGCATTAACTGAACAAAGCTAAAAATTTCAGTCCATGCCTGTTCTACTTTTTTTTTTTTCTTTATTTCTCCACTCAGCTAGCCTACCTTAAAAGATTATCAAGCCCAAGCTTGACCCGTCTCTGCCAATTTCATTGTAACTGAGTTTTGGTCATTCGACCTAAACCCAAGCTAGTGGAAGTTGGGTCAAACAACTCCGATCTTGATCTGAGTTGGGGTCGGGTTAGACTGCTTTTGGAATGCAATCAACTTGTAGGTGATGAATTCTCAAATAAATCATTTATATTTTTCTTCATTATATTTCATATTTTGGGTCAAGTAGATTGAGATAATTGGATGCGATTTTAGTTTGGACTGGTTCAATTAAGCCCCATGATTGACACAAACGTGATAAGGTTGATCACCGTCTTCCTAAAGGATCATTACTATGAATCCATGAAGCTTCTTTGGATTCCTCGTAGAGACTTCTTGAATCCATAAGGAAAGAAAACCAAAAAATAAAAATAAATTCTAATAAATTTGAAATTTAATTAATCAATCAAATAAATGAGTTCACAACCCTTTAAATAGGGATATCAAGCAATAGGAGAGAAATCAGTAGCAAACAATAACTAAAACTCCTAGAAATTCATAAATTACTATAAATAGTAAATTCACTTTTATAGTAAGTGTCCTATGTGGCTTAACCATGTTATTCTCCTAATTATTCTAAGTACTTTTCATGTTGGACACAACTCCTAAAGCCCAATGGATGAAGAGTTATAATCAAACTAACACTTACTATTTATAGTAAAAACGGAACTAAACATGGAATTCGGCAATCGATATGATAGAATCTTACAAATTCGGCGTAGGCAACCAGACATAGCCGGGTTAGTTGGCTAAAGTAGCTCATTCTACCCCAAAATAATATATAGTACATCAAGTAACTCATTTCGGTTTGCGAGATATGCTTGTTTTAAGGTTCTGACGGTCTTGATGGCTTCTGCATCTGATCTAGCCTTCTTTGGCTCGTAATGATACCCGGATCAAAAATTATGATCAATTTACGGTCCACCTTCTTTTAGTCCAACCATGCTAGGAATGTATCTGTAACACTTTCTACATCAGACCCCTCCTCTTGGAAAAAACTAGTCCTCGAGTTATTCAAGGGACTTACGACCCGTTTGTTAAATCTGAAGTTTAAAACTTGAATATGAAATCTGAAGCCTGAATATGAAATCGGAAGTCAAAAAACTTGTTTGTTAATTATGGCTGAAGTCTGAAAATTAAGTACTAAATTTGAAATAATCTGTTTGTTAACAAACATATAAATTGTTTGAAATATGTTGATTTGACACATTTGCCCCTATCTCCTCTTTGGAAATATTTTGCATTATAAAGAAATTATTTTTTATTAAATGAAAATAAAATTAATCTATTTAATTCAAATAAACTATAAAATACTTAATAGAAAATTAAAATATTATTATTCATGAATACGGATTGCAAATTAATGATTTGTATGTATAAGTGTGGTGGAATTTTTTGGGATAGAGATATAAAATGATATGTAAAAAACGAATGAACTGAATGGATGAAACACATATATCATAGGGCCTCACAACACTGACCTCACCCACCAGGCTAGTGGCTAGGGGAGTAGCCAATCCGTTGATACGTGGATATGTGCCGTGAGGTCCGCCTTGAAGGTTTCAAAGGAGATCAAAGTTACATGGGCCCTACAATAATGTATTTATTATATCCTCACCGTTCATAAATTTAAAGAGTATATTTTAGAGCATTGGCAAAAAAATGAATCATATCCAAAACTCAAATGGACCACACCAAAAATAGCAGTGGGATAATGATTTTCACCGTTAAAAAATTCGTAGGGCCTACTATAACGTTTATTTTCCATCTAATGTATTCATAAGGTCAAAAATATCTAGATGAAGAGGAAAAGCAAATTTCATATTGATCCGAAACTTCTGTAATCACAAAAGGGTTTCAAAGGTACACGTTCAATCCCCTACTACTTTTTGCAGTGTGGTCCAGTTTATCTTTATATATGTCTTACTTTTCAGCTCAAGTCTTATGACGAGCTCGCAAAATGGATGGACGGTTTGGATATAACAAATTCATCATGATGGAACCCACGGAACTTGCTTACGTCAGTACACCAACCAATCCGCTTCCCAATCCCGTCCCTGACTCGGACGAGATTCCTGGCGAAAGGCTTTCGCATGAAGTTCCTGCACTAGGAACTTAGGTGGGGCCTAACATGATGTTTGTGAGAAATCCACTTCATTCATCCGTTTTGTGAGTTCGTTTTAGGATATAAGGACAAAAATGAACCGTATCTGATACTCAGGTGGGCCAAAAATGTGAGTATTGAACCTCAACAGTTGAAATATTTGTGTGGCCACAGAATCTGTGAATCAGGATAATATTTTTGTTTTCATTTTCATCCCAATATGAATGACATTATAAATGGTATAAATGGCATATAAACATCACTGTCTACGCCAGGAACGTTTCAACGGCAGGAATTTCCCTGTACACATTTTTCTTTATTGCGGCCCACTTGAGTCTTGGATCCTTCTCAATTTTTCTCTCAAGTTCTAAAATGATCTCAAAAAATGGATGGACGGGGTGGATTTCTCACAAACATCACGGTAGGCCCCACCTAAGTTTCTAGCGCAGGAACTTCCCGCAAAAGCCTTTCGCTGGAAATCTGCGTCCCCCTGACTTGAGACGGATTGGCTGCTCCCTGGTCGGTGCTCTGTTAGCCCCTCCATGATGTATGTGTTTCATCCATTTCGTTCATCCATTTTTACAGATCATTCTAGTGCTTCATCCAAAAAATTAGAGGGATATAAATCTAAGGTGGACCACACCATAGGAAAACAATAATGATTGGATATGCATCATTAAAATCCTCCTAAGGCCCACTGTACTGTTTATTTGACATCCAATATTTTTATTAGGTCATACAGGCCCAGATGAAGGGAAAAAACAAAGATCAGCTTGATCCAAAACTTTTATGGCCCCCAAAAGGTTTTTAATGGTTGATGCTCATTCAACACTGTTTCCTGTAATGTGGCCCACTTGAGATTTTGATATACCTAATTTTTTGTCCCATACCATGAAATTATCTGAAAAAAATAGATGGATGGCATGGATGAAACACATACATCATGGTAGGGCCCACAGAGCACCGACCACCAGCCATTGGTCAGTGGCAGTGGGAGTAGCCAATCTATTCCCGTCTTTCTACGAGGACGCGAATTGCGTACTACCCCCATCTGTCCCTAGCTCCGAACGGGCAGTTCTATAGGAGGACCGACCGTGATGTATCTGTACATCCAAATCGTCAATCCCTTTTCTCATATTATTTTAAGGCATGAACACAAAAATGAGGCAGATCCAACACTCAAATGGACCACATCAAAAATAGTAGCGGGATAATGATTTTCACCATTAAAAAATTCATAGGTCCACTGTGATGTTTTTTTTTACCATCCAACCTATTCATTAGGTCATGTAGACGTGGATGAAGTGAAAACACAAATATCAGCTTGATCCGAAACTTCTCCAGCTCTCAAGAAGTTTTTAACGGTAGACATTCAATCCCCACCTTATGGTCCAATTAATCATTTGACCTGCTTCTTTTATTGGATTACACCTTAAATTATCTGAAAAAGCTGATGGACGGTGTGGATCAAATACATAAATCATGGTGGGTCATAAAGAAGTTTCATAGGTTAAATGTTGATTTTGTATTGCGCAAATAATTTAAAAGAAAAAAGTTCTAACTTGAAAAGGGGTACTTTTGGAAGCAAAAAATTTTGTTTAATGAAAAATCACGGAGCGCATTCCGCATTCACCATTAAGCCAAACTCCTATCACGGAAAGAATTCAGTGAACAACCACTTAGCGCTTTCCGTCTTCTGCATTAACAACGCATTAACAAACACCACTAAGCATGGAAAATTTTCCTCATTCCGCGTTAAGTGCAAAAATTCAGCGTTAACAAACACGGCCTTAGTTCATATTTTGAGATAACTTTTGATGCTGATATTTATTAGCCATTTTCTTGTACTTGACATTATGCTCTTGAGTTGACACAACACATGTATTCATACTCTCCTTGACTTGGCTAGTATGGATCAATTCTTTCACTTTTGCCTTTAAGATCTCACATTCCCTCTGATAATGTGGGCAATTAAGCAAACTTATCCTTATGACAAGATTAATGTGGTTTTGTATATCTCGTATGGGAGACAATTTATTGGGGAGTTCATCGAGCACAATTATTAGGGAGTTCATCAAGCACAATCGCCTTGAACTCTTATAATACTGGCTTCAAATCCTCTAGGATGTTCACAGGCTCCATATATTCTTTCTTTTCAACTAATGGATATATATCTCTTGTTTCCTCAGATTGTTTAACAAAAACATGTTCAGTTGTGAGAGATTGTCCCTCCACTTTATAAGTCTTGGGTTGGTTCTCCGCTCTCATAGGGAGGAGGCCAATCTTTCTACCATCTTTAGTAAATTTAAATACGTTATCCTGACCTCTATGCATAGCAATAGCATCAATATTATTTTGTCATGGTCGACCAAGTAACATGTGACAAACTTTCATGTTGACTACGTCATAAAGTACATAATCCTTATAATTTTTACCAATTGAAAACAAGACAGTACATTGTTCGATTACCTCTGTTTTTATTGACATCCTTAATCCATCCAATCATGTACGAAGATCAATGCTTTTCTGTTTTCAATCGCAGTTTTTCCACCATTATTTTCGACACGAGATTCTCACTGCTCCTGACATCGATGATCACATTATAGACTTTTTGGCTTACAGTGTACCTCGTTTGAAAGATGTTGTCTTGCTATAATTCTATTTCTACCTTTGGCATGTATGACGGCTTTCTCATGATCAAAATGGTGACCCGTGATTTACCATCATCTAATGGTGTTTTGCAGAAATCGGGGTTGTGTTGTATAGTGATCGCGGGCAGTTAAACATCACTTTGAGTTCGGGGTGGTGTTAGTGCATCCGCAATATGGTTGAGGGTTGTCTGCAGCTCTTGCATAGTCAACTGATTCTCCTAGTGGAAAGCTTCCATTCTTTCCCAAAGATAATGAATCCCTGGATCACTGTCCACAGAATTTTTGTTCATACTTTTGTTGTTTGCCGTCTGCCCGAGGGGAATCCTCGCTTTAATACCAATTGACGCAGGGATAAACGTGATGAGGTCGATCACCATCTTCCTCAAGGATAATTACTTTGAATCCACGAAGCTTCTCTGGACTCCTCACAGAGACTTCTCGAATCTATGAGGAAAGAAAGCAAGAAAATAGAAATAAATTCTAATAAATTTAAAATTTAATTGATCAATCAAATAAATGAGTTCACAACCCTTTAAATAGGGATACCAAGTAATATAAGAGAAATTAGAAGCAAACTATAACTAAAACTCCTAGAAATTCGTAACTTACTATAAATAGTAAATTTACTTTTATAGTAAGTGTCCTATGTGGCTTGACCGTGTTATTCTCCTAATTATTCTAAGCACTTTTCATGTTGGACACAACTCATAAAGCCCAACGGATGAAGAGTTATAATCAAAATAAAACTTAGTATTTATAATAAAAACGGAACTAAACATGAAATTTCACCGTCGATATGATGGAATCTCACAAATTTGGCATTGGTAACCCGGCATAGCCGGGTTGGCTGGCTAAAGTAGTTCGGCCTACCTGAAAATCATATATGGTACGTCGAGTAACTTATTCCAGTTTGCGAGATATGCTTGTTTTAAGGTTCTGACGGTCTTGATGGCTTCTGCCTCTGATCGGGCCTTCTCTAGCCCATCTTGGACAAAAAAGTCTCTATAACCCACTCTACATCAATGATGTACTTAAATGTGGCCATATTACTAACCGAAGCCGGGCTTCTGCTCATTTTGCTAGGACCAACTTGCCTGAAAAGTGAGCCAAACCAACCCATATTCACCCCCAAATTCGGAGCTGTCAGGCAAATGTGAATGGTACATCAGACCTGTTTCAACTGTCCATTTTTTATCTTTTAATTTCTCTTTCTGATGGTACTGAGACATGAGGCCCACCATATGTGCCCTTCATAGTTTGGGATTTGCTGGTGTACCACACCACACACCACCTACGTGGCTGGTGTGTTGACATCACCAAGTTATGTGGGTCCCATCATAAGGTATGTGTTATATCCAAACCGTTCATTCATTTGATAGCTCATCACAAGTCTTGAGCCGAACACTAAGATAGATCCAAAGATTAAGTGGACCATACTGAAAAAGAAGTGAGGGATTAAACGTTTACCATTGAAACCCTCTTTGTGTCATATAAGTCTTGGATCAATATGATTTTATTTTTTTTCTTCTTCATTCATGTATGTGTGAACTCGTGAACAAATTGGATGGAAAATAAACATCTCTACGAAATGTTTCAATGTTGAGAATAATTGTCCCCACTGCTATTTGTGTTGTTGTCCACTTGAACGTTGGATACAACTCTTTTTCAAGCACGTCATGATGTAAAATGATCTCTCCCAATGAATGAACAACGTTAATATAATAAATTCAACATTGTGGGGCGATGTAACTTTCTTCTCCTTTGAACCCTCGTGTTACCGGAGCCTGAGGAGTGTCGACGCTCGTCTTCACATGACACTTACTCCATCCAAGTCGGTGGTGTGTGGTACACCGGTCGGTCAATCTGCTCCGTACGTTAGCATGGTGCCATATTTACATAATCGGGCCAATACAATAAGGTCACAGATTGCATATTAGTCAGACCCTTATTTTATCGAAACTGTTCATCAATCTTTTCATATCATTAAAATCATGAACCCGGAAATAAGGGAGATTCAAATCTAGAGTGTACCATACCAAAAGAAAGTAGTGGCAATTGAATGCCCGCCATTAAAACCTTCCTAAGGCTTATTGTAATGTTTATTTGTCATCAAACCTTTTGTTTAAGTCATGCACACTGATGAATAGAAAATACAAAGCTCAGCTTATCCAAAACTTTTGTAACCCCTAACACGTTTTTAATGGTGAGTGTTCAATGAGTATGGTCCATATGAGATTTTGATTTGAATCATTTTTGGGCTCTGTCATAAAATAGTCCGAAAAATGGATGAAAGGTGTGGAATGGATCCACCAGGGCCCACAGAGTACCGTGGGTAGACACATTACTACTTTCGCTGTCAAGAAGAGAAGGCAGTTGGCGGCCGTACCACATAGAATGCAAAAGGATTTTACTAACAAGAGAATTTCCTAATTTCGCCTTGTTTCAAATGCCAGAAAAACACAGCATCCTTTGGCGTCATTATTAAAAGAAAAGAATTAGCACCGCGGGTGAGTCCGTACAACGCACTTTTTTTCACAGCCTTCTTTTGATAGCCTGCGGGACCAATGTTATTGATGTTCACTCATCACTTATAATAGCTATCGTCGCCTTGACTTGCCTATCTATTCAGACTTTAATACTGTCTTAATGTTCATAATCTTACTGATCTTTTAGGCATGGCCCACCTTGAATTATGTGATTCCCTATCTTCAGTAAGGGATCATATCATAGCTAGCCATCAAATTGTTGAACTTTTTATTTATTTATAATTATTACCATAGATGTGTTTCTTGCAATCTTTTATGCAGGCCATTGATCAAAGGGTTAGAATCTGCTGATCTAGCATGTTTTTGGGGCATCTTCATCATGCACTCATAGGCCTTGGCTGCAGTACTCAGAGATGCATTAGGAAAATTGGGATTGGGCGAGTAGGGCCCTTTCTTTAAAATCAGCTACATATTCAGCTGACCTTGACAGCCACTAAAGTCGGTGCACTAACAGCACATATCAGGTAATGATGATGTCATGGGTTTTGTCATGTATAAATGAGAAAGTAAAGAAGAATGTTCAACAACTCCGATTACTATACATACATTGGAGGAAACTGCGACAAATCATGAAATTACTAGGAACGTGAGGAACTTATTTTGCATGTATATATATCTCATTGTCATGTATATTATATCTAATCCGTACATTAAAATCCCTTCACAATAAATATTGGATGTTCACGTGGTGGCCCAATACGCTTCTTCTTCTTCATTTTTTTTTTATTTTTATTTTTTTTTTTTTTTTTATTTTTATTTTTGTAAAGTGTATTCCATTTTTATGGTGAGGTGACCATGTTGAATGGGTTGGATGAGATATACGTACAAAACTCAAACACCTGCAACGAGTTGAACTTGAATGGTCAAAGATACGGGTGGTTTACGGGAACTAGTAACGAATATTCAAATAGAGATGGTAAACGGTGACCTTCCAAAATCAATAAGGGGGGCTCCGATTACTTGAAGCAGGGATAACAGCTTAGTAGGAACGGTCCTGGCTTGGGTGGATCTATGATGCAGGGCCCACCATGATGTATTTGTCTTAAATCTGTGCCTTCTGTTCATCCATTACGCCAGCTCATTTTAAGGCACGAGCCCAAAAAATGGAAAATACAAATCTTGGGTGGACCACACCATTGGAAGCAATGATGATTGAATGCCCACCATTGTAAGGACATTGGAATGTGTATTTGCCATCCAACTTGTTGGTAATATCAGTGAGATGTGGATGAAAGGACCACATAAATGTCAGCTTGATTCAAAACTTTTGTGGCTCATACCAAGTTTTTAATAGCCAATCACGGTTACCCATAGTATGGTCTACTTGAGATTTGGAGTTGCCCTATTTTGGACTCATGCCCTAAAATGAGGGGCAAAATGAAAGGACGACATGGATATAATATAACTAAATACATCACCGTAGGCCCAATGGATCCAAGGATCCATCAAAGTCACGTTGGTGGGTGATGCCATATGAGGCCCACCTCAATGTATGTGTTATATATCCAAGTTATCCATTCATTTTGCGAGCCCATTATAAGGGATGGATCCAAAATGAGGAGATCCAAATCTCAAGTGGACCACACCACAAAAACAGTGGTGATTGAACACACACCATTAAAAACTTCATGAGGCCCACTTTTATGTGTATTTTCCATCAAACTTATGGGTAAGGTCATACACACTTGAATAAAGGAAAACATAAATAATAGCTTGATCCAAAAAAGTTGTCACCCTAAGGGCCTGTTTGGGAGCGTGGATTTGAAACCCCTGGATTCAGAACCCCTAGGATTGAAACCTCTGGGATTGGCAATCCTCCCGGTGTGTTTGGCACCCAGGAGTGTGAATCAACTTTAATTCAAAAATATCAATGTATGTTATATTTACAGGGGTTTGAATTTAATTATTAAATCAACTTTAATATCCATAGTTAGTGAGATATATAATTTTTGACATTATGGTTGTGATAAGCCCGCTGAAATATGCTTTGCCAAAACCATGAAATTCCAAGTCTCGGATGGACCGCAAGCACAAGATCATGTCTGAGTGTCTAACCAACGATTTTTAATCGTTGATTAATATGGACAATGTTTGGATGGCGCCGGACAATGTTTGGACGGTGCTGATCATCATTAGTGGGCCATGTGCCCAATAGAATGATAGTGTACAGTGACATACATGTTACACCTTCAACTATTGAAATGATTTTAGGTGTAATCCAAGCTCTCACCGTGGATTACAAACCCCCTCAAAGAGGGGATTGGAAACCCCCTAGATTGGCTATCCCCAGTTACTTTATTATGCCAAACAACCAAGGGGATTTGAAACCCCCTCCAATCCCCTCAAGTCCCCCTCCAATCCACGGTGCCAAACGACCCCTAAGAAGTTTTTAATGGTGGAAATTCAATCCCTACTATGTGGTCTACTTGAGATTAGGATTTGCTTCAATTTTTAATCTCAGTCATGTGACTAATGTGGGTGTGCCTGAATTGAATCTGCGACTCAATTCAAACTAAACAACTACGACCCCAAGCGCCAAGATAGGCAGATATGTTAGAAATCAACCATATATGACGAGATCTAATAAGATCGATCACCCATTTAACCACTTATACGACGTTGCTTAAGATGATCAGGCGATCATCACAGGGTGAGGTTCGTCCTCTGAAAATGGGTCACACTTCTGCCTTTCGTAGGAAAGCTTTTTTTTTTTTTTTTCTCTTCTCTCGGTACAATTAAAAAAGAAAAAAAAAAAGAAATTATTGCAGTGGGCCATAGAAAACAACTGTAGAATACCTCTTTTGATTGAAAACTTTACTTGATAATCAAACTGAATTAATGTATGAGTGTAGACTCGAATTATAGTTAAAGTTAACAACTACTTTGATTACTGCTATGAATTTCACTACGAAATGTAAATGACAAATAAAGAAAAAAATTATAGTAAGAAATTTAAATGACAAATAATCGAAAGATAGATTTAGTTTGGTTTGGTTTGATTATATGAGACGCATTCTTTACTAAATTTCTTTGCTATTTATAACCTTAAATTGACCATTTGGATACTTCTCACGTTCTAATGGTTGCTATAATCATTCTCATCACTATTGACTTTTTGGAGCCTTTCCTTCCGAGCTTGCCACTTGTACAGATAACCATTCCAAACTTCCTTATCGACTTGACCATATTCCGTTCAACTACTCCCATTTTGTAAATGACATGACATCACTCGATAGATGCCATATCGCAAAATACTTTTCAGGTATCTCCACAAATCCTAAATATGCCAATACTCTTTAGGCATCTCCGCAGATCTTAAATATGCCATGCAACTCTTGTAAAATTACACGTATATTTTTCTGATTAACTCTCATGGGAACTAACCGAAATAAGGTAGACATAATAGTAGTCGAAAAACCTTTCTAGAATTTTCTCCTTTATTGATAATTCTTCTAGTACCTTTTTTCTTTCTGATTGTTCCTCTTCTCTCTGTTATGTTTCTTCTTCTTGATTGTTCATCTTTTCTCGATCAAGATCTATTTTTTGTCGCCGATCGATCATTTGTCACACCTCTTTTATTGGTCGCTTGCTCGCGCTATACTCGACTGCTCTCTGCATCTTTCCATTTTGACTGCTCGACCAAGCTTCTTATTCGTATTCCACTTTCTCTGGCTACCCTCAGCCGTTTGGTCTACTTTTGAACATCTCTCGGCTGTTCAGTCTGCTTTTGAACGCCTATCGACCACTTTTTTCACTTCTGTATGGCTATCAACAACTTAGCTGTACATGAGCAGTAAAAGCTCGGTAACTCGCTTGACTCAGGTTGAAAAAGCTCGACTCGACTCGGATCGAGACACTGTTCGAACCGAGTCGAGCCATATTTTGGGCGCTCGGAACATTTCAAGTCGAGTTCGAGCTGGACGTAGCTTGACTCGGTTTTAAACTCGACTCAATTTTAAGTTATATATAAAGGTTTTTTAAAAAACCCTACCCACCAGTCGCCCGACCCTACCCGTACACCCAAACCAGCAAGCTCTACCCTTTCACCACCAATCACCCATTTATCCTTCTAAATCGCCCAAATCGGTTGTCTATCTAGCTACATTTCGTTCGTCCAGCATCTATCCGACGGCATTTCGTTTGTCCAATGTCTGTCCGACGACATTTCTTTCGAAAGTAAGTCCTACTATCCTTCGACCTCCACTCTCTCCATTTTTTCCAACCGTTCGAGTAGCGGAACCCATCCGACCAGCGACCATTGGCCGGATGAACCGATCCGACCAGCGACCACTAGCCGGACCTGTTGAATGTATATTAAGTTCGACCAATTCCGACCAGCGACCACTGGCCGGACGAGTGACTAGTACAGACCGTACAACCCATCGTCCTCTCTGGTCGGATGCCAATGGCCCGGTAGCTGTAGGCTGTGGGCCCCACTGTTATAATATTATATATATATATTATTGATTTAATTGATTTAATTCATTTATGGATTATTTGCTTAGTTGATGAATTAATTATTTGATTAGTTGATAAATGAATTATTCGAGTAGTTTATAAATGATAATGGATGTATGGGAATGAGAGGATAGTTGGATGAATGATGATGGATGTATCATGTATGGGAGGATGGATGAATTTATGGATGATGAATGTTTGGGATGGATTTATGGATTTTATGGATGATGGATGTTTGAGATGAATGATGAATGATGATGGATGATTATGTTTGTTAATTTATAGATTTATAGATGATTAACTGTTATATTTGTTAATGTGATATTGTTTTTGTTTATTAGTTAAGTTATGTATGTTAACTGTTAAGTGTTAAATTGTTAATTGATATTTGTTAAGTTATTTTTTATTTAAATTAACTTTAATTTGTTAAATTGTCTTTAATTTATTTAAATGTAAATGTTAATTTTTTTAATTAGTTGAGTTGTTTTTTATATGTTATTATTAGATAGATAATCAGTTACCCATTTGAGGATTTTTATGTTGCTAGACATATACAATGTGTTCTTGGAGATGTAGAAATTCTTAAATTGTCCCATTTTTGAACAGTTCAAGGTTAGATAGATTGTAATGTCTTTATTTATTATAATTTAAATGCATATGCCTGTTTTGGTTTCATCTCTCTTTTTTCTCTCTTGATATATTTTTTGTGTTTATTTCCATCGTCATATGTCTATACTTTGTGTTGATGATTGACATGTGAATCAAATACAGGATTAATATATTCTGGAGAGATAAGGGGAGATGCTGTCGGAATTTCGGCGTAACATTTAAATTGAAAAATGAAGGCATTACAATCTATCCAACCTTGAATGTGTGATTGATTTAGACAGTTAAGTAAGTATGCTCGTCTAGTGATATATGTATAGCTGTACAGGTAACTAAGGTAAGCATTACTTCCTGCAAATGCAATTATATAGAGCGGGGTAGTGGAGATTATAACATATCAAGAATTTTATTTTATAGATGACTAGTTATGACGAAAGCCCAAATACCCCCTCAATGGGTGCATCAGCCACATCTCCTCTAATCGTAGATGGAGACATGTCAACTGCAGGCAAAGGGAAGAAGAAGAGATCAGAGTGTGTGATGACTTCGAAAAGTCACAGTTAACGGTGTGACGACGATAAAGTGTAATCATCGCAAAGGATTATACAACAAGATTTCAGGAGGATCTACAACATATCTAAACAAACATTTGAAAATGTGTCTTAAGAGACCAAGACTCCCTCTTCCCAGCTAACAGTTGCTGTCATTTACAAAGTCAGAAGGGGATGACTCACAAGGTGTAGTGTCCACTCATAAGTTTGATAAAGAGAAACCGAAAGAGTGGTATATTAGATTAATGATTCTCAAAGAAAAACTGTTCAGAATGATAGAAAGTAAAGAGTTTCGGTCTTTCTGGCAATTCTTTAACTCTTGAGCCGAGAATGTCTCTCGCTTCACAGTGCAGAGAGAGTGCATGAAGATGTACCCAAAAGAAAAGATGAAACTGAAAAAAGTTTTGGCTTAAGTGTTCAGAATAGGTTTGACGTCTGATTTATGGACAACGTCTAATCAAAGAAAAGGATACATTTCATTAATCGCTCACTATATAGATAAGGATTGGAAATTCTGTAAGAGAATTTTGAACTTCCACAACTCTCCTCCTCTACATATTGGTTTACTTATTTCAGATTGCATATACATTTGCCTACAAGACTGAGGCATTAAGAAAAAAATTTCAGCAATAACTTTAGACAATGCTTTAGTAAATGACGGTGTCATTTCATGTTTACGTAACCAGTTCAACGCTACAGGGAATTTATTTTATGATGAAAAGATATTTCAGGTCAGATGTTGTGCCCATATTTTAAATTTGATTGTACAAGAAGGGTTGAAAGAAATTGACCTCACTATAGAGAACATATATAAGAGAAAGTGTGAAATATATAAGGGGGTCGCCATCGAGACTGAGTGTATGGAATAACATCATCCAACGTTTGAATATGCCATCTACAAAAATGCTGAAGTTAGATGTGTGTACATGTTGGAGATCGACCTATGAAATGTTAGATATGACAATAGAATTACAACTTCCAGTTTTCTGAATATGAGGTGCGTGACAGAACTTATTCTTAGTTGCCGAGTACAGCTGATTGGGCCAAAGTAAAACAAGTTCACACCTTTCTCAAAGTTTTCTACGATTGCACAAAGATATTTTCCGGGAATCAGTATCCAACCGCGAATCTGTTTATTCTGTCTCTTTGGAAGATTAAGGATGCTCTACAGAAAAATGCCAATGCGGGTCTAGATTTCATACGCCAGATGACAGTTGATATGAAGACGAAGTTCAACAAATACTGGGACAAATGTCATCTGTTCCTTAGCAGTTGTTCTTGATCTTCATTGTAATATGGGGCTGATTAAGTTTATTTTCATGAAGATTTATCCTACCGAAAGAGCGGCAACAGAGATTTTCAAGGTTCGTCAAGCCCTTGAAGATTTGTACAATTTGTATGCTACTACTTGACTTGCAGCAGGTGTTGAAGAAAGTAGAGATACAGATGTTTCTATACCTGATAATGAAGATGTGCTAAATGAATACATATCATACTTGACACGAGAACGAATAAGACTTGAGACTAAGGAATCAGAGCTAGAAATGTACCTCAATGAGCTAATCATAGTGCGATCTGACTTTGATGTGTTGGAATGGTGGAAGATGAAGGTTAGTGAATCAAAATACCTTACATTATCTATGATGACACAGGACATGTTATCAATACCAATTTCAGTAGTGGCATCAGAATCCGCATTTAGTACAGGGAGCAGGGTTATAAGCAAGTATCAAAGCTCACTTTCACTACATACAGTTGAAGCGTTGATTTATACGGAAGATTGGTTGCACCCAATATGGGGAGAAGATAATATGAATGATGATGAAGAAAAAGAAATTGAGATTCATGACGAGTCTCTACCTGCATATCTGTAATTATTTTCGGTTTTTCAATTCTTTTTGGTTGAAACTTGAATAATCTGTAATATTATTCAACTTGAAATATGAAAGTGGTGGAATATGGTTTGTAAGACTTTGATATTTATTTACTCACTATTGTTCATTTGCTTTTATTTTTCAACATTTATATTACTTTTATTTTGTTACTATATCAAGTTCAAATTATTTATCAATATTCTGATTTTTTTTAAAAAAATAAAAATAAAAATTGAGTGTAGATATGTCGTCATCTGACTCATCGACAAACATTTGAGATTACGCTTCCCTAGTTGAATCGCCACTAAGGTTTAGAAGAACAAAGATTATGTATATTTTGTGTGGTGCAAAGTTTGTGAACCAGACTAATCAGTTTCAGTTACACTTATCATGTCGAGGTAGTGATGCAAAACCATGCCCCAATGCCCCTAAGGATTTCCAAATTCTTTTTCAGGCTCTTTTATATTCGAATAGAAAAGCTTCCACTTCATCCAAACCTTCTATATCTGGATCTAGTATACGAATGACATCCACAAAAGATACAAAGAAGGAAGCCAGATTAAAAGCTTTAGAGGAAGAATAATTCCAACTCGCCTTAAAATGCAATATGGAATAAGTTTTTAGAATTCAGCGATATCCTCAAAGACAACACGATGTTGAAGCGAGATCGAGTACGACAAGTAAGAAGAAGAAGAATAGTAACAAATTCAAATTCCTCACTCGTCTCGATGAATTTTACAAGGCATTAGGTACTACGTACAATTCTTCACATAAAGAAAGTTTAAAAAATCTAGTTTAAAGTGTAAAAGAGCACGAAGGAAACATCTCTTCGCCTTCTGACTCAGAGGAAATGAACCAATATGTATATAAAAAATAGATAGTAGTTTGGATGGATCAGATGACAATGTAGGAAGACACTCCTCTTATGGAGGTTATTAGTTGTAAATTGTCATTTTGAAGAATGTAAATATGTAATTATCGAAGTTTTTTAATCGTAAATTATGCATTTTATATATTTTATTGCTTTGTTCAACTTCGAATTTCAATTTGATAATCGAATTCAAATTCAAATGAATCTCAATTTATAACTCGAACTCGGCTCAAAGCTCAAACTCGGAACTCGATAATCGGCTCGAAAACTCGAACTCGAAACAGGCTTGAAGACTCAAACTCGAACTCGACTCGAAAACTTAGCTTGAAATCGGCTCGAAATTGACTCAAACTCAGACGAGCTGAGCACGAGCCGTTGTTCCGAGCTCAAAGGCCGGGCCAAGTCGAGCAAGAGCTAGGACTCAAGCAGTCCAAATCGAGCACGAGCTGGGCAAAGCTCGGCTCGGCTCGACTCGTGTACACCTTTAACTGCTTTCTTCACTTTGTCAACCAAGATTTTATTTGGTTGCCCTCTTGGTCGACCTCTTAAATGCCTCCTAATTACTTGTTTTGCTTTTGAATTCCTTTCAACAACTACCTATATTGTCATCCAGTCAGATATAATTCTGTAAAATAGCACTCTAATCATCGTCGAAAATCTTTAGTATACTATATTTTTCCCTTACTACAACACTAGTTCTCCGAAATTGAGTTTTCAAAAAATAGCCAAAAATAAGGTACAACAATCATAACATAATTTAAAATAGTATAACAAAATAGATGAATGACATAGATATACAACATAGACATTGAGGTGGGGTGGGCCCTTAAATGAGGACCTCACCCCTTCTGCTCTTACCCCTCCTCACCAATCCACTCCCAACAGGTGAGGTGTTTACAATTATAATTATAAAAGAGAGTAAAAAAGGATCTCTTTCATTTTCACACGAGCTGTTGGGGACCTAACGAGGACACATGGTAAGGTCAAAGGTCAAGGCCATACAAAAGGCCTACACTTTTAGCCTTAATTCCCCCATCAAAAGGGCTATTGATCAAAGGGTTAGAATCTGCTGATGTACCATGTTTTTGTGGCCTCCCCCGTCCACCATTCTGCCCATCAGACCAATGATCTTTAAGATGCAATCATAACCCTTATCTGTACTCAGAGATGCATTAGGACTCAATAATTTGGATGCCCATCCACCTTCAATTAATAATGAGAAATTGGAGGATGCTGATTGGACAAGTAGGACCCTTTGCTATACCAGTTTGATGTATCAGCTACATATTCTGGTGACCCTACTAAAGCACATGCACTAACCGGACAGATCATGTGATGATGTAATGGGTTTCGTCAGGTATAAATAATATAGTGAATAAAAATGTTGTCAACACCTCCCATTACTTTATATACATTAGAGGAATCTGACAAATCAGCAAATTACTCTGAACGGAGGAACTTATTTTGCATGTATATATATTTCACTGTCATATACATTATATCTAATCCGTACATTAAAATCCCTGTACAAAAAATATTGGACCTCTAAAAATTAGATAATTTAATTATTGGATGGGCCATACTATAGGGAACCATCCAAAGATCTCCTATTCACGCGGTGGCCTAGCAAGCTTATTTTTTTGGTGTATGCCTCCATGTGAATGAGTGAAATGTTATACAATTGTCCACTCACACGCTTGCAACGAGTTGAATATTAAACATGAGTTAGACGGTCAATTGGTCAGAGATAGTGGTGGTGTATGAGAATTTACAATAAACATTAAAATAGAGGCAGTACACTGTGACCTTCTAGATAAATAATAAAGCTGGCTGGCAATTACTTGAGGCAGGGGTAACAGCTTAGTTGGGACCGTTCCGGCTTGAGTGGATCCACGACTTCTTAAATCTATGCCTTTTGTTCATCAATTACTCTTGCTTATTTTAAGGCACGAGCCCAAAAATATAGCAAATCCAAATCTTGGGTGGACCATACCACAAGAAGCAATGATAATTGAACGTTATGGGGATATTAAAATATTTATTTGCCATCCAATTTTTTGATAATTTCATGAAGACATGGATGAAAGGACCACACAAATGTTAGTTTAATTCAAAACATTTTCAGCCAATGATAAGTTTTTAATAGTCAATCACCACTGTTAGCCATAGTGTAGTTCACTTGAGATTTGGATTTACTGCATTTTGAGCTTGTGCACTAAAACGGAGAGGCAAAATAGATTGAGGATGTAGATATAAGACAAAAACATTGCAGTGGTCTCTGTGGATCCAAGGATCTATGGAAGTCACGTTTGTAGGTGGGGCCCTATGAGGCTTACTTTGATATATGTGTTATATATCTAAGCTGTTCATTCATTTTGTGAGTTCATTATAAAGCATTGATCGAAAATGAGGAGATCTAAATCTCAAGTGGACCGCACCACAAAAAAAAAAGAATAAAAAGAAAAAAAGAAAAAGTGGTGATTGAACACTTTTATGTGTATTTTACATTCAACCTGTTGGTGAGGTCATACACACTTGAACAAAAGAAAACACAAATAGCAACTTGAGCCAAAAAATTCCCCTAAGAAGTTTTTAATGTGGAAATTTAATTCTTATTTGTGCGGTCCACTTGAGATTACGATCTGTCTCATTTTATGAACTACATCGTAAAATAATCTGACAAAATAAATGAACTGCTTGGATATACAACACACGCATCTAGATTGGGTGGACATTGGAACCAGCGCTCGCCGCCTTTGGCTCTTGCCCCTCACCCCGCCCAGCAGGGAAGGTATTTACAATTATAAAAAATAAAAATAAAAAATAAAAAGGACCGTTTTGAATTTCGCACGAGCTGTTGGGGATCCAACAAGTGCAACGCACATAGTTAATTGGACACGTGGCAAGGTCAAGGTCGTTATAAGGCTAACAGTTCCCACCTTGGTTCCCGTGTCAAACTCAACTCTCTAATTCACGTCGGGTAATCCGTCACAAGATAAAGGTGACCTCCGGGCTTACGTCTAATGGAAGGTGACCCCAACTACGCAGATTTGGTCCAGGCAGAGGCTTTGTGGGCCCGCTATCATATATGGGTTTTATCCACACCGTTTATTCATTATTTTCATATCATTTTAGGGTAGAAGCCCAAAAATGAGATAGATCCAAGTCTCAATTGGACCACGCGTGACTGAACGCCCATAATTAAAAACATTTTGGGACTCCCATAAGTTTTGATCGAACTGACATTTGTTTATTCCTTCATCAACATTTACGTGATCTGATGAAGAGGTTCGATGGAAAATAAACATCACGGTTGGCCCTAAGAAAATTTTAACTATGGCATGATTATCACTCTCAATTCCCACCGTGTGGTCCACTTTTTCCTTATATTAGCCTCATTTTTCGGCTCATTCCCTAAAATGAACTGGAAAAATTGATGGACGGCATGGATAAAACCCATACATAACCGTGGGTCCCACAGAGCCCTGCCTGGAGGGGGGCAGGGCGGATTCCGCTTCCTCGTACTATCATAACTCAAATTGCGGACGCGGCGTACGGAAATGAGATACGAACCGTTAGACAAATTTACCATCACTATCGTTGAAGTTTAGCCCGTTTGAATGTGGATTTTTGCCTTTGACTTTCAGCGTACATTTCAGCCGACTATTGAATGGTCAAGATGGATCATTGCAGCACATATTCCATCAGGTCACGTAGGTAAGATATGGCCACTCATCAGGTAGACCCCATTGCAGTCGTTCCTTAAACGAACAATTAAAATGGTGCAGTCATCCAGTAGACCAATCTTGGATGTTAGATATGGACCATATGCCATGTTCCTAAATTCTAACCGTCCATTGTTTCTCTGGTCACTATGGTCTGCCTGATGAGTATCACCAGACTCATTTTTGGTCCAGGTCAAGGTTCAGGTTCATAATCCCGCCTTCCTGATTAATGGCACAGATATCCCATGTGCTATGAAACTTCCGTGCATCTCATGCACGTGGCGATACTGAGTATTAGTAACTGCTGTACCTAGAGAAAGTAGGTAGCAAGAGCACGTATGCTTACCATACATGGTTTGTAGATTTCGGTTTAGGGGTGCACATCGTAGCGGTAGAACCGTAGAACTCAATCTGAACCGATCAAACGGTCTGGTTTGATCCAGTTATATACCGCACCAGTTCCAGATCCGGTTCCAAAAATCTAAGAACCATTTGATACAGTTCAATTCCAGTTTATGGGTATGTATAACCGAACCGAACCGTGGATCCGAACCGTAGGTCCCAAATGTTTGTAGAATTAGCAACCCATGTGTCTACCTACCATATACAATATACTTCGGTGTGTGGATAAATGCTTTCGACAATACACATGGGTTTTCAATTATAACTATTAGTCCTTTACGTTACTAATCAGGCCATTTTTTAGCTCTAAATTCCTTCCATATTGGAAGGTTGCAGCCAATAATCAGTCTCATTATCCAGGCTCATATTGCAGGGTTGCAGCCACTGATATTAAGACTTCTTTTGGGGTGAGTTTGCTATGGTATATCCTCCCTTGTTCCTTCATTTTGAGATTACAGTTCAATGATCCATACCCTTTAAATGATGGGCCTCACAACTCATTGGAAAACTCAAAAAGAAGAAAAAATCAGAATGTCTCAACCTTTTATTATCTAGTTAATTTTCCTTTGAATATGAATTGTCTCCTTCCTGACCTTTATTTCATTGATGAGATCTTCCAATCTTGAACACATCTTTGGGTTTCACCCATACAGTGAGGCACATTCCACCCATTGGGTCGGATATAGACTATTACTGCATTCATTTTCCTCGCAATTCATTTGCAAGGCATGATCAAAATGATACCATTTCCCTTCAAAAGTCCTACTTTTTTAAGGGGTGGAAAAAATAGTTAAGTAGCCTAGATTACCTCATTGTGGCCACAGTAATCAGATTTGGGAATGTACATATATCGGGCAGCGAATTGATCCACGCAACATAATTTCTTGAATCAAATAGTATCTTGCTTTGAAAGTCTTTTAACTATGACTTGAAAAATGCAAATAGTGATGAGTGTGTAATGCCCCGGTTTTTAGAACCTGAGTAATCAACTTGTATTCCAAAAAAATCCAAGAGTTAGCTATTGATAACGATGATCAACCAATGAATCAAAGTGCAATATAGCGGAAATGAAACGTAGCATAAATATCATCCAAAGATGGGAACAATATTCAGGCCCACTTAACTGGGGGCCAATTACATAACCTTAAGTCTCTCAATTTCTAAAAGTAATAGAATAAAAATAAAGGGGCTAATCTACTGGTTCAGCACAAAATAGGCAGTCGCCTCCTGCTACGGCCCTTCGTCGTATAGCTCCTCATCGACAGCCACCGCCTCCAAGTCTGCCGCGTACTCATTGACTTCTGTACCTGCGTCCTCTATACGGTTGAACATTGATGAATGAGTGGCCAGCTCAGTGTGATCTCCCCTCAAGATTACACACCGCCGCCCTAGACAAGATGTAACATAAAACAATATAGCATACAAAACAATACATGCATGGATCACAAATAGGGATGTTCATCCATAAGCAAAACCCATGTGTGGTCGGTGTTCATCCAGTTGGCTTTTAAGCAGTGCAATGTGGTCGGTCACCAGCGAAAGTACGTAGTACATGCGTAGCAGCAAACGATACCCAAACTAAATCCTATTAGGCACGTGCTACAACATTTAGAATTAGTCATCCGTCATCGCCCGAATGTGATGTATGCATGATTAGCCAACCCGTTATTAGTCCAATTACACTCAACCAATTTAAATAAGCTCATGGTCACTACGAGGAGCTCATGGCCCAGCGTAGGTCAATGGCTCGGGCATAGTATCTCATGACTACCATCCCCGGCTCATGAGGCTTCCGCCTTAGGGTGTGTGTAGAACCCACCAACACGTGGCCAATCAGTTCCACTGCAAAAGGGCCACTACCATATACTGACTTGGAATGAATTATCAAATTTGTTAAGTACGACGATTAAAACATGACGGTATGTATGATTAAAAGGCGAGTAAACAGCGGTAATTGTAAATATTGCAAGGCTCATTCTATAGTCAGATAGGAGGAACCACATATGGATAGTAAACCCCAAAATCAATTGCCACAATCCACAACCTCCATGTTAGGGGTCTACTCATGTCACAGCTAGTCTAGTTACACCCCAAGCACAGACTTTCCTTACTTAGAGTTTTCCATGGAGAGATTTTAATAATGTGTGTCACAAACAATAGCATGGAATCCGATCATAGATAAGAAGTAAAGAGCATTGCATGTACACCTACGAATCACACAATCATGAGTTTTATAATCCAAAATATGTATTAAGTAAAATGAAGCATTACGCAGATGATTTAGATAGTTTAATTCACATGTTCAAATAAGCTAATCGAGTATGAGTATGACCCTATAGCATGCTTTCAAACTCAACCATCAAATGTACTAAGTGGTCTCACTAGGTAAGTCAATTATCTCTAAATCATGAAGATCATTGTTTTAAACAAATATGCCAAAATAAATACAATCTATTTCGAAGTATTTAAATCATTCCTTGAAACAGTTAAAATATCTACACATCTAGATCATTATAATGACTATTCTTAGTTTAGTTGGGGATGGAAAGCCCAAGGGAGGAGGATAATCACCTGAGCTATTGTAGCACGTCCCTAAATGCGAACTCCTACAAGTAGTTAGTGGCTCCACGATACTTGGATGATTTCCTAAAGGAAATTTGTTTGTATTATATAATAAATCTGAGGTTTTAAAACACCAGGGTCGGTTGAACGACCCGAAATCACAATGGTTCGGTTCACATCAAGGGGCGCCCAGGCCCAACTACAATTTGCCCAACGAGTGGGCCCACTCTGGCTTCCAATTTTAGCCTAAACTAGGTCTGATCGGGGCCCACATCTACTGTTCCTAGCTGATCCCAAAACTGAGCCATGGTGGGCCCTGTTTGGCCCTAACACGACAGCCCACCAGCTACATAAATGAGGCCCACTGGGTATGTACGGCCCGTCAAGGTCGTGAACTAAGGTGAGGCCCACCGCTGGGTGTGTCCCACCGTATCTGTGGTGTGGCCCATCTGACGTTGAAGTGGGACCCACAACAGAGTGCGGCCCACCTGAAGTTTGGGTTGGGTGCGGTCCACCTGCATGGTGAGACCGGTTGGAGTCCATTCCTGGCCCTGCATTGAGGATCTACTTTCAACCCATACTCTTGGGATGATTTCAATCCACGTAACAGTCCTACTGGAGGACTGTTCTTAGTCCGATGCAGGCCCACCTGCGGCCCACAGAGATTTAAATTTCAGACAGGATCCACAGCTCCAGATGGCGTGGCCCACAGAGACCATCATGGGGCCCACCCTTACGTGATTGCATGGCCCAATGGGGTCTGTTCTCAACCCGACTGAGAGCTGCTTCCATGCAGCCTACCCGGTCGTGGCTAGCAACAACGTCTTGAGCTTCTGCTTGTACTAGTAACAGCGGCAACAACGGCGTCCCAGTTTGAGATCGAATCTGGCCTGATTTCAGCTCAAAATAGAGCTTTTTTCAAGCTCCTTCTTCAGCTGCTATCAGGGTTCATCCCCTACTAGATTTCTAGCCCAGACAGAGCCCTAGATAGGCCTGCAGCAAGCCATGAAATACGGTTATTCCTTAGATAGCTCTCAGCTTAAAACAGAGCTTCTCTTCTACCCGGTCATTGTTGTATCATGTGCGCATGGCATCATGTACTTCATTCCACACATTGCACAACACATAATATGCACACATGTGCATGCCACACATGGGTGAGAGAATCTCTACCCATGTGTGTGATGTCACACACCCATACCCCTCCCTCTCTCATGTACACCCCAAGTCAACTCTTCTCCATGCCACACCTCAAGCATGATGTTATCATTACATGCCACCCCATGTCTCCTTAATCCACCATTAATTCTTAATCATACACAAATTCCCATAATCCTAGCCTAAGCTAATATTAATCACATTAGCCTAACTTAACCAAATTTTTATCCATTTCTCTACAAATGCCCTTCCATCCCTTAGCATTTCATCATTTTCTATATGAGAGAGAGAGAGAGAGAGAGAGAGAGAGAGAGAGAGGAGTGATCTTGGTGGGCCATCAACTCTATCAATCCCATCCCTTCCATCCATCTCAACCATCAATTCCATCCCTTCCATCCATCTCAACCATCCATCTAATTCATCAAGGTGAGTACACCCCCCTCCACTCTTATGGTTTGTTTTCTTTCTTGATTATTCTGATGATTGATTGTGGTGATGATGTGATGATAATGATAATGATGATGTAGGACTCATTGATGGTAGGGTCCGTTGTGATATATGGTTACACACATACAGATGATGGGATGAAACAAATATTAGCTTGATCTAAAGCTTGTGTGAGACCCACTAGCCATGGGCCCACCATGATGCAAACTAACCATCATACATGGGTATATGGTCACAAAGATGTGGATGAAGAGAAAACATAATTATCAGCTTGGTCAGCAAAACATGGCCCCACTAGTTATCCAACCGTCCAAGCATTAGCCCATTGGGCTGGCCAATCACACACACACACCCATGCACACACGTGCATAATTATTCAAAAAAAAAAAAAAGAGAGTGTTGGACGCTGATTGCTGCCAGCGTCTTGGGGACAGTGCAGCAAGCAGCGTCCCTGCTGCTTGAGACCAAGAGAGGGCAGGGCTGTGGGCCCACAACAAGCCCCACCCTTGACGTATGTATCTGATCCACACCGTCCATCCTATTTTCTAGCTCATTTTAGGCATGGAGCCGAAAAATGAAGACAATCCAAATCTCTGGTAGGCCACACCATCAAAAATATTATTTTAATAGTAATAATCTGTTAGGGCTCGCTGTGATGTTTCTGTACATAAAAAAATATTGAATATTGGACTCGTTAGACCTGTTATGAGTTGGAGAAACCAGTAGTCGAAGTGGATCGTCAGGATGTGGGCCCCACTTATGAAAAACTACACTAAAAAATAATATATATATATATATATATATATATATATATATATATATATATATATATATATATATATATATATATATATAGCCAAGGGGCTGATGCCCCTAGCTACTGACGTCCAGCATCCAGAGGACACTACTGCTTGGAATGGGCAGGGAAGTGGGCCCCACCACAGGCCCTACCTTGATGCTTGTCGAGCATCTACACCGTGCATTTGATGGGTCCCCTTAAAAAATAGATCACCCCCAAAAATCAGCTGTACATGGAATTCAGGTGGCCCACATCATAAAAAAAAATATAAATAAATAAAATTAAAATTAAAAAAAAAAAAAGAAAAAAAGAAAAGAAAAAAAGTTGGATCAATCTGATCATGAGGTATTGTTACATCCAAACCGTCCATCCATTTGCGCGAGTTTGTCTCAAGGCTTTAGAAGAAAAATAAGATAGATCTAACTATCAAGTGGGTCACACTATAAAAGCAGTAAGGATTAAACATCTACCATTGGAACCCTTTTTGGGTCAGAAGTTTTGGACCAATATGAAATTTGTTTTTTCCCTTAATTCAGGTCTTTGTGGCCTTATGAACAGATTGAATGGAAAATAAACATTAAGGTGGGCCCTGTAAATTGTTTAATGGTGAAATCATTATCTCCACTACTGTTTGTGGTGAGGTCCAGATAATCTTTGGATATGATTTATTTTTGTATAATGCTATAAAATGATCTAAAAAAAAATAAATAAAAATAAAAATAGATGAACTATGTATATGTAATAAATACATCACTTTGGGACCCATGTAACTTTGATCTCCTTGAACCGTTCATACAACTTGCAGCTCAAGTATATAAAAGCACTTGTCGGGTCCATTTGAAATTTGGATGCATCTGAAACTTGGACTGACCCCTCAACTAAGTGGTACACACATAATAGATGGGCTGGATTGGTGATCCACGCCTCAGTGGCCCGACAAGTAATTATGAATGTTTTAATGGAGGGTAATCCTCTCAATTTTTGTGTGTGGTGTGGCCAACATGTGCCATAGATTGACTTGATTTTTAGCCCCAAGCCCACCATGGATTGGTCGCCCATTAATTATGCAAATTGGATTAATATGTGAATGGTACCGATCTCTGTTAAAATTTCTATATATTGATGGTGTACAATCATGTGACCATGTAGTGCGTGGACATCCTGCAATTGATGTAAGTATGATGAATGCATAACCCCATGAGCTCCACCGCATAGAACTCATTTGAATTTCATTGATGTGTGGGCCCAAGAATGTTAAGGCCCATTTTGAGTGAATGTCATGTGGCCCCATCAGTAGTAGCCTTGTTTGGGCCAACCATTGGCCCTCTTCGGCAAGAGTTTGTGATCTACATGTATTAAATGTATGTTATATTGAAACATGTGAAATTGTGTTGTGTGTATAGCCCTTCACCACTTGGTATGTGACATACGTTGTATTATGTTGCTGCCTTAGATTACCTAATTATATAACGAGTGCACAGCCTTTCACCACTTGACACTTTGGTTAGAGTGCGGCCCTAAGTAGTTGGAGTGCAGCCCTAAGTAATAGGATCATATGACATGTGTTTAAACCCATAAACATGCTCAATTATAACAATTAGGTAGACTCTAGATGTGTGAGGGTGCTATATGTGTTTGGCCCCTTAATCATGTGGGCATGTGATGTATGTATGGCCACCTAATCAAATGCAATTGTGGAGTATATGTGGGCGTTTAACCGTATGATTTCGAAATTCACACAAGGCCAACCAACTACATGAAGTCAGGTGGCATTGGTGACCACCCAATATTATGACCACGTGCTTATGGGCATAGCCATAGTCACTCAAACAATGAACAATTGGTTGTACGTGCAGGTTCTCTTAGTCATGAGAATTATGATATAGGCTGGATTATACAACTTGATAAGGGAGTGGCCTTCAATTCGGTGTCATGTGACATAAATACAACCCTTACATTATTCTCATAGCTGAGACAGATGAGGGGACCACTAAACTATATCTGCTGTGATGGGAGCTAGTTCTTGGCTTCTTGATTATATGACACCAAATCTGAGTCATTCTCCATATAAAGTATAAGACGATCATAGTTTAAGAGTTAGTGTAACGTAGTGTAGCCTAGTATGGTGGGTATGCTTATGAACGTGTCTTGGATGCTTTGAGATAGGGTCACTAGAACATGATATTAATTGTATGTCCACTCAACCAACTGAAATTATGACATCGACAAGCTGCCCATGTGGGAGCTTAATAAAGTGGTTGCCCATAGATGTATGAGTTGTAATATACTAAAAATAAGTAACCGTGTGACCTTAAATCTTTATTATGGCAAGTAGAGTGACATTTGTGTGGCCACTTAACCATATGGACTTCTGAAAATGAAGTGGCTATGAGACCATGTGGGCATATGAGAATTGTGTGATTACTCAGACTCGTGGACTATGCTGATGGTGTAACCTCTTCTGTATGTGAACTTAGGGCATGTGTCAGATTGATTATGGACCCTACCTTGATGTGAGTATTGCATATTTCACCATTTATCCATTAGGCTAGCTAATTCTAGAATATGATTCCAAAATGACCTAGATCCAATTCCTAAATAAGTCAGACGACATGAAATAGTGTTAATTGAACATATAACTTTCAAACACTTGTGAACCCACTCAATGTACGTATTTTATCCGCACTGTTCAATTGTTTTACCAACCAAACAGTTCGATCATGGAACCCGCTGTCGTGTGCCTTGTATATCTGAATTGTTCTTCCTTGTACTACTTTATTATATGTGAGTTACCTATATTATCTACTTGATGGGACCCACCGTAATGTTTGTGTGTAGTCCCATCTGCTTATAGTACCACTTGGAAGTAGGACCCATTATGTTGTATGAGACAAACCCATGTCATCTAACCGTGATTAACTCTTATGTGTATATTATATACCCAAGTCGTTTAACTTAGGACTCACTATATATTATGAAGTTTACCTGTGTCTTCCAAACCATTGTAGAACTACTACAATAATTATTTGTAAATCCAATCTACTAACAGCCCAAGTGAAGGAGAAGTCCACTACATTATATGAGTTTCGCCAGCACCATCCATCCTGTGGCTCATTTAGTATATGTTATATTTAAGTCTTTCATCTCATAACTACTTGATGCATGTACTTCATGTCACTACTACTCATTAACCATAAGGCCCGGTTAGAGTATAACCATGTGGTTTCAATAGAAGAAAATCACGTTGGGCCAAAACCACTAATGGAATATCTATCTTGCGAAGGATATGGTGTAACTTTGATTACAATTAAGGCTTGTGATTATGATAGCTATGGATGATATCAGCGATGTTAGTTATTATGGTTAATAGAAGTATGTGATTTAATATCTTGATTAATGTTGTTCCATTTCCTAGCATACTAAATTTATTTACTTGACCATGTTGTTATTGATCATACTCATGCACCATGGAATCATGGTATGTGCAAGTGTACTTCAATACATTTGTTCATGTGTAAGATATATCCTCTTCAATTTAGTCACATGACTATGGATTGATATAGTTGATATTGGCACATGATGATTGTATGTCATTTTTGGCTTAAAGTTTAAGCAGACCCTAAACTCATGACATTATATGCATACCACATGCACTTGAACATATGCCTTGTCATAATTGCTTGAATTCATGCATAATCATGGCATATATGATGATCAAAATACCACAGTCGTGCCGTATAACATGAGTTGGATCTTGACGACGAAATGTACATCTATGATGATGACTTGGGTTACCCTGAAAATGAACGGGACACCGGAAGTGTGGAAATAGTAAGGGATGGTATGCCACTTGGGTTGAAAGTCCCTAAACCCCGATGCTAGCTAGGGATACCTCATCGTCGGGCCAAGTGGATACATGGGTCATAGATTTGACTCCCACTGGGAGGTCGGGTTGAGAAGAGGTGGGTCTAACCTGCTTGTGGGCTGAGGTGCAAACAGGGACCGATCTGATTCGCCGGCGAGGAGAAGCGCGTATGAAGTCCGCTACTGGCATGCCGGGTGGAAGTCCACTGCAGGGCTGGTATGCGAGGTCGATTACTAGTGTCTGGTGCATGGGTATCGACTGCGGTGTTTCCCATTATATACATTTGGTGGAAGTCCACCGCAGGACGGGTATGCGAGGTCGATTACTAGTGTTTGGTGCATGGGTGTCTACCACGGTATTTTTCTAAGATATACAGTTATGATATGGCATGACAATATGATAATTATGATGTGATTACAGATGCGTGTAATACAGTTATGGCTGTGGTATAGGAGATATGAAAATATGACTTGGTGATGCTGGTATCATTGATTCAGAGTATTTCTACAATGCATATGCATTGACATTGTACCATATGTACTACACGCCTTTCACCATACATGATTTCTTCGTGGCACATTTATCTTGCTTGCATATAGGACACACTGCATACACATGGGTACTCACTAGGCTTTTTGCCTAAGCTTCCTATTTCCCATTTTTTTCAGGGCTGGAGTAGCTTGGAAGACTTAGCTTTCTCGATGCATGCATCTATTTTTCGATTTGGCAATAATGACATTATGAACCTTTTGTAAAGCATTATACTTGTAACCATCAGGATTTATAATGGAGAGTGTTGCTTGGTATTTTGATCATAGATCTTCATGCTCAAGTATTATTATGTATATATAAAAAAAAATCATTCAAAATCTTCCTTGTGGTGCGCCGAATTCGGGACTTAGTATATAAAAGTCGAGTGCCGGATTCGGGGCATCACAGAAGTTGTCCGTCCCCAGGTTTGGGGCGTGATAGAAGATGGTATCAGAGCATAAGATTTAGGATCAGTTACGAGCAAAGTCAGCATCTGAAAAACATAAAAGAATTTAAACTAGGTCTTCCACAACGATTGATCGAAAACCTAGATGCTATTAGTACCCCTGATTTATATGAATCTAGAGACATGAATCCAGGATTCCTGGTTTGAGAACTTAGTCAAAGCAGGATTCCCTAGTTGAGAACGTAGAGACTATACTTAGCACCCAAGCATGAGGGAGATAGCTGCGAGCAATACCCTCACTTGTGGGATGGATGATTGTATTATATATGTATGATGATACGTATGTTTGGATTCCATGTTGTGAGTTTGATAGTGTGCTTGGAACTAGAAATTTTGAGGACAAATTTTTTTATTAGGAGGGTAGATAGTAAGACCTCGTCTATTCCTTACGACTTTCTATGCTTATGTATACGATGATCGACGCCCTTAGCTAGACCTGGATTGGCCGTTCATAGTACACACCCGACTAACCGAAACCCTAAGACCTTAAAATCTATCTCATATCGACCACCCCGTCGCCGCGATCGTAGAGGTACCACCCGTGCGTCTGTACGATACTCTGTTAGTGAGATACGCCGCGAAGAATCATTGTTGTATCATGTGTGCATGGCACCATGTACTCCATTCCACACATGTGCACAACACATGCCATGCACACATGTCATGCCACACATGGGTGAGAGAATCTTTACCCATGTGTGTGATGTCACACACCCATACCCCTCCCTCTCTCACGTACACCCCAAGTCAACTCTTCTCCATGCCACACCTCAAGCATGATGTCATCATGCCATGCCACCCCATGTCTCCTTAATCCACCACTAATTCTTTATCATGAACAAATTCCCATAATCCTAGCCTAAGCTAATATTAATCACATTAGCCTAACTTAACCAAAATTTTATCCATTTCTCTACAAATACCCCTCCATCCCCTAGCATTTCATCATTTTCTATACGAGAGAGAGAGAGAGAGAGAGAGAGAGAGAGAGAGGACTGATCTTGGTGGGCCATCAACTCTATCAATCTCATCCCTTCCATCCATCTCAACTATTAATTCCATCCCTTCCATCCATCCCAACCATCCATCTAATTCATCAAGGTGATTACACCCCCCTCCACTCTTATGGTTTGTTTTCTTTCTTGATTATTCAGATGATTGATTGTGGTGATGATGTGATGATAATGATAATGATGATGTAGGACTCATTGATGGTAGGGCCCGTTGTGATATATGGTTACACACATATAGATTATGGGATGAAACAAATATTAGCTTGATCTAAAGCTTGTGTGGTACCCACTAGCCGTGGGGCCACCGTGATGTAAACTAACCATCATACATGGGTATATGGTCACAAGGATGTGGATGAAGAGAAAACGTAATTATCAACTTGGTCAGCAAAACATGGCCCCACTAGTTATCCAACTGTCCAAGCATTAGCCCATTGGGCTGGCCAATCACACACACTCATGCACACACGTGCACAATTTTATTTTTTTTAAAAAAAAGAGTGCTGGACGCTGATTGTTGCCAGCTGTTCATTCCCCAAGTATAGGGTTGTGATGTAGTAATAAACTCGGTGAGACTAAGGTTGAATCCACAGGGACTGAAATCTGTACGTAATCTGAAACTAAATAGAACTAGAACTAGACTAAGATGAAATCTAAATCGAATATAATTGAGGGAATAATGATGAAATATTTATCTAAAATTTAGAGAAATCAGAGGTAGGAAACTAGGGATTCAGAGGATCCACTTGTAGCAATTGGGAAGTTACCTTGTATTGATTTAGAGACATAACTGGAATTAGAGTCCTATCTTATCCAGTTGGTAAGAAGAGATTTGTCAGATCTCTGAACTTCTGATGGATCTAATCATCAACAGATAAGAATGGTGAAGATTTGGAAGTGATTCCGTTACCTAACCATGCCCATGAGACTATGGTAAACAACAACAATTTACCAATCTCACAGCTAATCATGAGAGAATTGTGAAAGTTAGGAAGGGTTCCATCACCCAACCATGCCCATGAGATGATGGTGAACAATATGGCCTCTTAAGTTCACAATCTCATAATGAAAAGAACATACTCAAAGCTATTGCAGATCTACTGTAATTTGGGTCACAATAAACCATTATAAACTAAAAACATACCTTAATAATCAAACTAGAATCCATAAGGTTCAACAAGACATGAATTAAAACAAAGCAACCATCCTAATCACACTACAAGCTTCACCTCTTAGCCTTAGCTAAGAGGCTTAGCCACACCTAAACATGATTAAGCTAAAACCAAAGAAAAGAAAATTAACAAAACAGGAAAAACTCTAAACTAACAACTCTCTCTCTTGCACTCCACGTCCCAAGATAGATCGGCTGATCTTCTTCTCTCTTCTCTTTATAGCAGCCTAGGTTGGTGGAGTCGGCTGGAACTTTACACAACAACCGAATTGGAAACTTCTTGCGAGGTCCCGGTTTGCAGTGTATAAAATTGTAGATGCGGAACTGTGCGGCATCCGATCTGCTCTCCTTTAATCTTCCTGGTGGACCTGAGACATTCACTAATGGGGTCCACAAAAGAATCTCTGGTTGCATTCTTGGATGCAACAATGTTCAGCCTGTGGTCCTGCAAGGAGATCTGTTCGGAAGAACGTCCGTTCTTGCGATAGATTTGCGTGAAACTGAGAATTATAGGATTCTTCCTTCTCATAATGGCGACGTGCCTCTATACGGTTTTGGATGGCCAACAATATGGACGGGTCGGATCTTCTCATTGGCCAGCCATGGTGGCCCACCTGGATCAACAAATCCAGTCGTAGAATAGAGCTTACGCAGCTCTGTTTGCGCTGGTGAGATGGTGGGGCCCAGGATAAACAATGGACAGGAAATCCAGCCCGTACATTAGAATCTACTTGAAAAACCATTCAGGTAATTGAATTCAGTTTGGCCCATAAGATCTTCTACTCGGTCGTTCATCCTGCGTTTAACGGCTGGGAACGTGCGGATGCTTGCATGAGGCCAAAAGGTCATCTAGGCATGTGTTACACCCACCCTCTAGATGCAATGGACGACTCCGATCTTCGAATTTCATGATGAGTGGGGCCCACTGAGCAGACCCGAGCTGGATAGCATTAACGCTGTTACGTTTTTCTCTTGAGAAGAGGAGTCGGTCAGCGCATGCTGATCGACTTCCGGATTTTCGGTGCAATTCCAGTGCACTTGTGCTCCTAGCACATGTATTGTACGTGTGGGTCCCACGAAGATGTTTGTGGAAATCTTCTTCATCCATCCATTTCATCCTCCCATTTAAAGGGTTGAGACTTGAATTGAACCATATCCAGGTATCAGGTGGGCCCAAAATCAACGGTTTATGGGTCGATATATCCGTTGGGCCGCTTCCACAGGGATCCTATGGTTGAAATTCAATGTGTACGGTTAATTTGTGGTCCTCAGGCCATGTATGAAGTTTCGAGCTGAACGGATGGTGAGAACCCTATGATCTTGCATTCTGGATAACTTTTCGGCCCCTTTGAACCCAATCACTTGATTTTCTTGAATATCTGGCGTGTAAATCCATCGGTCTTGGTCCCCTAGGGTCCATTCCTTGCTTTGGTGCTTCTTGAGCGTTAATTCCATGCCTTTAGCACTCTTTTCAGTCCAAGCTTATAAATCCACCTCGCAACGTAAACACGATTAAAATAAGATATTAAACTGTATCATGCTCATAAAATCGGGTAATAACTGGGGTCTAATATGCAATATTTGACCCTCAACACCAGTGTCGCAGTGACCTTGCTGCTTGAGACAAAGAGAGGGCAGGGCCGTGGGCCCACAACAGGCCCCACCCTTAATGTATGTATCTGATCCACACCGTCCATCCTATTTTCCAGCTCATTTTAGGCATGGAGACGAAAAATGAAGACAATCAAAATCTCTGGTAGACCACACCATCAAAAATATTATTTTAATAGTAATAATCTGTTAGGGCCCGCTGTGATGTTTCTGTACTTAAAAAAATATTGAATATTGGGCGCGTTAGACCTGTTATGAGTTGGAGAAACCAGTAGTCGAAGTGGATCGTCAGGATGGGGGCCTCACCAATGAAAAACTACACTAAAATAATAAAAAAATAAAAAATAAAAAATATATTTATATATAGCCAAGGGGTTGACGCTGCTGCTTGGAATGGGAAGGGAAGTGGGCCCCACCACCGGACCTACCTTGATGCTTGTCGAGCATCTACACCATCTACACCATGCATTTGATGGGTCCCCTTTAAAAATAGGTCACCCCTAAAAATCAGCCGTACAAAGAATCAGGTGGCCACACCATAATTAATATATATATATATATAATTAAATTTTTTTTTTAAAGAAGTTGGATCAATCTGATCATGAGGTATTGTTATATCCAAACCATCCATCCATTCGGTGAGCTTGTCTCAAGGCTTGAGAAGAAAAATAAGATAGATCTAACTATCAAGTAGGCCACAATACAAAAGCAGCAGGGATTGAACATCTACCATTGGAACCCTTTTTGGGTCAAAAGTTTTGGACCAATATGAAATTTATTTTTTCCCTTAATTCAGGTCTTTGCGACCTTATGAACAGATTGAATGGAAAATAAACATTAAGGTGGGCCCTGTAAATTGTTTAACGGTGAAATCATTATCTCCATTGCTGTTTGTGGTGAGGTCCAGATAATCTTTGGATATGATTCATGTTTTAATAATGCTATAAAATGATCTCAAAAAAAAAAAAAAAAAAAAAAATAGATGAACTATGTATATGTAATAAATACATCACTTTGGGACCCATGTAACTTTGATCTTCTTGAACCGTTGATACAACTCGGAGCTTAAGTATATAAAAGCACTTGTGGGGTCCATTTGAAATGTGGATGCATCTAAAACTTGGACTAACCCCTCAACTAAGTGTTACACACATAATGGATCGGCTGGATTTTTGATCCACGCTTCAGTGGCTCGACAAGTAATCATGAATGTTTTAATGGAGGGTAATCCTCTCAATTTTTGTGTGTGGTGTGACCCGCATGTGCCATAGATTGACTTAATTTTTACCCACAGGCCCATCATGGATTGGTCGCCCATTAATTATGCAAATTGGATTGATATGTGAATGGTACCAATCTCTGTTAAAATTTCTATATATTGATGGTGTACAATCATGTGACCATGTAGTGCGTGGACATCCTACAATTGATATAAGTATGATGAATGCATAACCCCATGAGCTCCACCGCATAAAACTCATTTGAATTTCATTGATGTGTGGGCCCAAGAATGTTAAGGCCCATTTTGAGTGAATGTCATGTGGGCCCATCAGTAGTAACCTTGTTTGGGCCAACCATTGGCCCTCTTCGGCAAGAGTATGTGATCTACATGTATTAAATGTATGTTATATTAAAACATGTGAAATTGTGTTGTGTGTATAGCCCTTCACCACTTGGTATGTGACATTCGTTGTATTATGTTGCTACCTTAGATTATCTAATTATATAACGAGTGCACAGCCTTTAACCACTTGGCACTTTGGTTAGAGTGCGGCCCTAAGTAGTAGGATCATATGACATGTGTTTAAACCTATAAACATGTTCAATTATAACAATTAGGTAGACTCTAGATGTGTGAGGGTGCGATATGTGTTTGGCCCTTTAATCATGTGGGCAAGTGACGTATGTATGGCCACCTAATCAAATGCAATTGTGGAGTATATGTGGGCGTTTAACCGTATGATTTCGAAATTCACACAAGGCCAACCTACTACATGAAGTCAGGTGGCATTGGTGACTACCCAATGTTATGACCACGTGCTTATGTGCATAGCCATAGTCACCCAAACCATGAACAATTGGGTTGTACGTGCAGGTTCTCTTAGTCATGAGAATTATGATATAGGCTGGATTATACAACTTGATAAGGGAGTGGCTTTCAATTCGGTGTCATGCGACATAAATACAACCCTTACATTATTCTTATAGTTGAGACAGATGAGGGGACCACTAAACTATATCTGATGTGATGGGAGCTAGTTGTTGGCCTCTTGATTATGTGACACCAAATCTGAGTCATTCTACGTGTAAAGTATAAGGCGATCATAGTTTAAGAGTTACTGTAACGTAGTGTAGCCTAGTATGGTGGGTATGCTTGTGATTGTGTCTTGGATGCTTTGAGATACGGTCACTAGACCATGATTTAATTGTATATCCACTCAACCAATTGAAATTATGACATCGACAACCTACCCATGTGGGAGCTTAATAAAGCGGTTGCCCATAGATGTATGAGTTGTAATATACTAAAAATAAGTAGCCATGTGACCTTAAATATTTTATTATGGCAAGTAGAGTGACATTTGTGTGGCCACTCAACCATATGGATTTCTAATAATGAAGTGGCCATGAGACCATGTGGGCATATGAGAATTGTGTGATTACTCAGACTCGTGGACTATGCTGATGGTGTAACCTCTTCTGTATGTGAACTTAGGGCATGTGTCAGATTGATTATGGACCCTACCTTGATGTGAGTATTGCATATTTCACCATTTATCCATTAAGCTAGCTAATTCTAGAATATGATTCCAAAATGACCTAGATCCAATTCCTAAATAAGTCAGACGACATAAAATAATGTTAATTGAACATATATCTTTCAAACACTTGTGAACCCACTCAATGTACGTATTTTATCCGCACTGTTCAATTGTTTTACCAACTAAACAGTTCGATCATGGAACCCGCTGTCGTGTGCCTTGTACATCTGAATTGTTCTTTCTTGTACTACCTTATTATATGTGAGTTACCTATATTATCTACTTGTTGGGACCCACCATAATGTTTGTGTGTGGACCCATCTGCTTATAGTACCACTTGGAAGTAGGACCCACTACGTTGTATGAGACAAACTGTCACGCCCCGAACCCGGAGACCGGGCTCACAAAATTCCCGATCGCCGAATCCGGCACCGACAGCCTCCGTAGAACCCCATTCTCGGCTCCAGCGCCCATACGCCAGGTTCCGATCCTGAGATGCTACAAGGAGGATTTCTAATAATCCATTTGATTCGTAATGAGTATAACCACAAGCATAACCCACGAACAATAACCACAAGAACACCATCACAAAATCCACTATGAACAAAAACTTTGAATACAGTGCGTAGGAAGGGAAATACAATATAGTGCAAATAACAAAACTCCAAAAGCTCGGCGGCACGCTCCAACGGTGGCGAGACTACAGCTGCGTCCTGGCGTCACCTGCACGCATCAATCGTGCATAAGCTTATAGAAAGCTTAGAGGGCGGTGTGTAAGTGTGTGCGAACGTGCTCAGAATGCAATGCCGGAGTCATGCGGAATCATGCTGATGAGTACGTAAATGCAACTAGCCGTACCAAGGCTATGCAGTACAAGATGTGAATGCTAACGGCCATACCAAGGCCATGCGATGCAATATGTAAGTCAAGCATGCCAATCCTCATCCAAATCCTCATGTCAATACAGTTCTCAGTCTGGATAATCACCGGGGTTCAGTACACTCCAAATGGCACTGTCTCTCTCCAAGCAGCACAGTCCAAGTGAGCATAAGAAACCTCACTATCCGCCTGGCCAATAGTCAACCAATACCTATCCGGCACGTCGATAGCGAACCCATTTCCGAGCTGGTCAAACTCAGCCTAGTAATGCCCCCTGCTCTCGGGCGAGTAAGGCCACACCCCTTTCCAACCGACCACGACACAGTGGGAGACGCGGCCTCATGGTATTCGGCCCTTGTGCGCTCATATATCCACTCGGTCTCGACGTTGGAGTCATCCTCTGGTACCATCGGGTTCAGGGACTCTCACCCAGGGACATCTATGGCGCCCCAATTGCTTGGAACAAGATTTTCCGGTATCCAACCAGCCACCCACGATGTATCTGTGGAGGCTATGACCCTGATGTCGCTAGGGCATATCTCAATCATACAGATGCAAATGCATGAACCACACTACCAATCATGCAACCATCCTGCGTGAAGCACGCGCTCATGTAGGGCAACTCCGCCTATCAGGGAGCCCGTAAATAGTCTGCCCGAAGGCATATGCTATGATCAGACACTCCTTATCTCAAACATACATATGATGCGTATGATTATGAATTATGGGCTGTGCTAAACATGTTATAAAGCAATAAATTATCCTCTCAATGAAGATGGGCCTATATGGCCTACATGAAACAGATACGGGCCTATCAATGGCCTTAGGGAGAGTTATAATGTGGACATCGAACCAGCATTACTCGTACAATGTGGACGTCAAACCAACATTGTCCCCAAGGCTCGGCTCACCTCAAATATCATTAAATAAATCCTGGTGAAATCACACATTACAATATGCCTTAGGTACATCCCATTGGGCCTTAAATACATCAAATGGGTCGTATCTCAGAGGCCTTATATTCATCAAGTGAGCCACCTCAATGACTCTCACTAATGGGCCCTAGGTACATTGCAATGGGCCATCATCCATGGGCCCGAGAATGTATTAAAATGAGCCCAATCATATAAGTTCAGTGTGTATCAAATGGGCCTAATCACATAGGCCTTATATATATCAAAGTGGGCCTCAATATTGGGCCCATATACATGCCAAGATGGGCCTAAATACATGGGCCCATATGCATCCAAGTGGGCCTCAAGTAAGGCCCGCCATAACATTTATTCTCCACTCAAACTATTCATAAGGTCATGTGGACCATGGCCCACCATAATGTTTATTTGCCAACCGTCCTGTTGATAAGGTCACATGGTCAGGCAGACCAGGGGCCACTGTAATGTTTGTTTGCCACCAACCTGTTCATAAGGTCACACAGCCAAGGAGTGGCCCACCGTAATATTTATTTGCTGTCCAAACTGTTCATGGGGGCCAGCCCCATGAACACAGTTTCCTGTAACGTGGTCTACTTGAGATTGGGATTTACCTCATTTTTGGGCTCGTGCCTTGAAATGATCACACATAATGGATGGGCTGGATTGTGAATCACATCCCGGTGGACCCCAAAACAAAAACCCCGGTCACTGTTTCATGTGGGCGGGCACACGTGGGCGGGCACACATGTGGGCGGGCCCCCAAGTGCGGCTGGCAGGCTACTGTGTGGCTGGCAGGCTACTGTGCTGGGCGAGCTACTGTTGCAGTTGACTGTAGCGTAACTTGTCCCACATCGGAAGAGTTGTCTGGAGTTGTGGTGTTTATATGTTGGGTTTCTCCCTTAACAGACATGACGCGTTTTAAAGCCGTGAGCTTCGGCAAAGCGGACAATATCATGTGCTGTGGGGGTGGGCCTTACAAATGGTATCAGAGCCGAGGACGGCTCTGCCCTCGGTGGGGGATAATGTGACGCCCCGGTCACTGTTTCATGTGGGCGGGCACACGTGGGCGGGCACACATGTGGGCGGGGCCCCCAAGTGCGGCTGGCAGGCTACTGTGTGGCTGGCAGGCTACTGTGCTGGGCGAGCTACTGTTGCAGTTGACTGTAGCGTAACTTGTCCCACATCGGAAGAGTTGTCTGGAGTTGTGGTGTTTTATATGTTGGGTTTCTCCCTTAACAGACATGACGCGTTTTAAAGCCGTGAGCTTCGGCAAAGCGGACAATATCATGTGCTGTGGGGGTGGGCCTTACACAAACCCACGTCATCTAACCGTGATTAACTCTTATGTGTATATTATATACCCAAGTCGTTTAACTTAGGACTCACTATATCATATGAAGTTTACCTGTGCCTTCCAAAACCATTGTAGAACTACTACAATAATTATTTGTAAATCCAATCTACTAACAACCCACGTGAAGGAGAAGTCCATTACATTATATGAGTTTCGCCAGCACCATCCATCCTGTGGCTCATTTACTATATGTTATATTTATGCCTTCCATCTCATAACCACTTGGTGCATGTACTTCGTGTCACATCCACTCATTAACCATAAGGCCCAAGTAGAGTATAACCATGTGGTTTCAATAGAAGAAAATCACGTTGGACCAAAACCACTAATGGAATATCTATCTTGTGAAGGATATGGTGTAACTCTGATTACAATTAAGGCTCGTGATTATGATAGCTATGGATGATATTAGCGATGTTGGTTATTATGGTTAATAGAAGTATATGATTTAATATCTTAATTAATGTTGTTCCATTTCCTAGCATACTAAATTTATTTACTTGATCATGTTGTTATTGATCATACTCATGCACCATGGAATCATGGTATGTGCAAGTGTACTTCAATACATTTGTTCATGTGTAAGATATGTCCTCTTTAGCTTAGTCACATGACAATGGATTGATATAGTTGATATTGGCACATGATGATTGTATGTCATTTATGGCTTAAAGTTTAAGCAGACCCTAAACTCATGGCATTATATGCATACCACATGTACTTGAACATATGTCTTAATTATCATAATTGCTTGAATTCATGCATAATCATGGCATACATGATGATCGAAATACCACAGTCATGCCGTATAACATGAGTTAGATCTTGACGACGAAATGTACATCTGTGATGATGACTTGGGTTATCCCTGAAAATGAACGGGACACCGGAAGTGTGTAAATAGTAGGGGATGATGTGCCCCTTGGGTTGAAAGTCCCTAAACCTCGATGCAAGCTAGGGATACCTCACCGTCGGGCCGAGTGGATACATGGGTCATAGATTTGACTCTCACTGATGGTTTATGGGCTGATATGTCCTTTGGGCCGCTTCCACAGGGATCCGATGGCTGAAATTCAACGTGTACGGTTAATTGTAGCCCTCAGGCCATGTATGAAGTTTCGAGCTGAACGGATGGTGAGAACCCTGTGATCTTGCATTCTGGACAACTTTTCGGCCCCTTTGGACCCAATCACTTGATTTTCTCGAATATCTGGCGTGTAAATCCGTCGGTCTTGGTCCCCTAGGGTCCATCCCTTGCTTTGGTGCTTCTTAAGCGTTAATTCCATGTCTTAGCACTCTTTTCAGTCCACACTTATAAATCCACCCTGCAACGTAAACACTATTAAAATAAGATATTAAATTGTATCATGCTCATAAAATCGGGTAATAACTAGGGTGTAATATGCAATATTTGACCCTCAACACTAGCGTCCTAGGGACGGTGCAACAAGCAACGTCCCTGCTGCTTGAGATCAAGAGAGGGCAGGGCTGTGGGCCCACAACAGGCCCCACCCAGACCCTTGATGTATGTATCTGATCCACACCATCCATCCTATTTTCCAGTTCATTTTAAGCATGGAGCCGAAAAATGAAGTCAATTTAAATCTCTGGTAGGCCACACCATCAAAAATATTATTTTAATAGTAATAATCTGTTAGGGCTCGCTGTGATGTTTCTGTACATCAAAAAATATTGAATATTGGGCTCGTTATACCTGTTATGAGTTGGAGAAACCAGTAGTCGAAATGGATCGTCAGGATGTGGGCCCCACCTATGAAAAACTACACTAAAATAAAAATTTTTAAAAAAACAAAAAAATATTTATATATAGCCAAGGGGATGACACCCTTGGCTACTAACGTCCAGCGTCCAGAGGACGCTATTGCTTGGAATGGGAAGGGAAGTGGGCCCCACCACAGGACCTACCTTGATGCTTGTCGAGCATCTACACCATCTACACCGTGCATTTGATGGGTCCCCTTTAAAAATAGGTCACCCTAAAAATCAGCCGTACATGGAATTCAGGTGGCCACACCAAAATAAATAAATAAATATATATAATTAATTTTTTTTTTTAAAAAAAAAGAAGTTGGATCAATCTGATCATGAGGTATTGTTATATCTAAACCATCCATCCATTCGGTGAGCTTGTCTCAAGGCTTGAGAAGAAAAATAAGATAGATCTAACTATCAAGTGGGCCACACTACAAAAGCAGCAGGGATTAAACATCTACCATTGGAACCCTTTTTGGGTCAAAAGTTTTGGACCAATATGAAATTTATTTTTTCCCTTAATTCAGGTCTTTGCGACCTTATGAACAGATTGAATGGAAAATAAACATTAAGGTGGGCCCTGTAAATTGTTTAACGGTGAAATCATTATCTCCACTGCTGTTGTGGTGAGGTCTAGATAATCTTTGGATATGATCCATTTTTAGATAATGCTATAAAATGATCTCAAAATAAAAATAAAAATAGATGAACTGTGTATATGTAATAAATACATCACTTTGGGACCCATGTAACTTTGATCTCCTTGAACCGTTGATACAACTCAGAGCTCAAGTATATAAAAGCACTTGTGGGGTCCATTTGAAATTTAGATGCATCTAAAACTTGGACGGACCCCTCAACTAAGTGGTACACACATAATAGATGGGCTAGATTTGTGATCCACGCCTTAGTGGCTCGACAAGTAATCATGAATGTTTTAATGGAAGGTAATCCTCTCAATTTTCGTGTGTGGTGTGGCCCACATGTGCCATAGATTGACTTGATTTTTAGCCCTAGGCCCACCATGGATAGGTGGCCCATTAATTATGCAAATTGGATTCATACGAGAATGGTACCGATCTCTATAAAAATTTCTATATATTGATGGTGTACAATCATGTGACCATGTAGTGCGTGGACATCCTACAATTGAGGTAAGTATGATGAATGCATAACCCCATGAGCTCCACCGCATAGAACCCATTTGAATTCCATTGATGTGTGGGCCCAAGAATGTTAAGGCCCATTTTGATTGAATGTCATGTGGGCCCATAGTAGTAGCATTGTTTGGGCCAACCAATGGCCCTCTTTAGCAAGAGTTTGTGATCTACATGTATTAAATGTATGTTATATTGAAACATGTGAAATTGTGTTGTGTGTATAGCCCTTCACCACTTGGTATGTGACGTGCGTTGTATTATGTTGCTGCCTTAGATTACCTAATTATATAACGAGTGCACAGCCTTTCACCATTGGCACTTTGGTTAGAGTGCGGCCCTTAGTAGGATCATATGACAGGTGTTTTAAACCCATAAACATGTTCAATGATAACAATTAGGTAGACTCTAGATGTGTAAGGGTGCGATATGTGTTTGACCCTTAATCATGTGGGCATGTGACGTATGTATGACCACCTAATCAAATGCAATTGTGGAGTATATGTGGGCGTTTAACCGTATGATTTCGAAATTCACACAAGGCCAACCTACTACATGAAGTCAGGTGGCATTGGTGACCACCCAATGTTATGACCACGTGCTTATGGGCATAGCCATAGTCACCCAAACCATGTACAATTGGGTTGTACATGCAGGTTCTCTTAGTCATGAGAATTATGATATAGGCTGGATTATACAACTTGATAAGGGAGTGGCCTTCAATTCGGTGTCATGCGACATAAATACAACCCTTACATTATTCTCATAGCTAAGACAGATGTGGGGACCACTAAACTATATCTGATGTGATGGGAGCTAGTTATTGGCCTCTTGATTATGTGACACCAAATCTGAGTCATTCTCCATATAAAGTATAAGGCGATCATAGTTTAAGAGTTAGTGTAACGTAGTGTAGCCTAGTATGGTGGGTATCCTTGTGATTGTGTCTTGGATGCTTTGAGATACGGTCACTAGACCATGATATTAATTGTATGTCCACTCAACCAACTGAAATTATGACATCAACAACCTGCCCATGTGAGAGCTTAATAAAGTGGTTGCCCATAGATGTATGAGTTGTAATATACTAGAAATAAGTAACCGTGTGACCTTAAATCCTTTATTATGGCAAGTAAAGTGACATTTGTGTGGCCACTTAACCATATGGACTTTTGATAATGAAGTGGCCATGGGACCATGTGGGCATATGAGAATTGTGTGATTACTCAGACTCGTGGACTATGTTGATGGCGACCTCTTCTGCATGTGAACTCAGGGCATGTGTCAGATTGATTATGGACCCTACCTTGATGTAAGTATTGCATATTTCACCATTTATCCATTAAGCTAGCTAATTCTAGAATATGATTCCAAAATGACCTAGATCCAATTCCTAAATAAGTCAGACGACATGAAATAGTGTTAATTGAACATATAGCTTTCAAGCACTTGTGAACCCACTCAATGTACGTATTTTATCCGCACTGTTCAATTGTTTTAGCAACCAAACAGTTCGATCATGGAACCCGCTGTCGTGTGCTTTGTACATCTGAATTGTTCTTCCTTGTACTACCTTATTATATGTGAGTTACCTATATTATCTACTTGATGAGACACACCGTAATGTTTGTGTGTGGACCCATTTGCTTATAGTACCACTTGGAAGTAGGACCCACTACGTTATATGAGATAGACCCACGTCATCTAACCGTGATAAACTCTTATGTGTATATTATATACCCAAGTTGTTTAACTTAGGACTCACTATATCTTATGAAGTTTATTTGTGCCTTCCAAACTATTGTAGAACTACTACAATAATTATTTGTAAATCCAATCTACTAACAACCTACGTGAAGGAGAAGTCCACTACATTATATGAGTTTTGCCAGCACCATCCATCCTATGGCTCATTTACTATATGTTATATTTATGCCTTTTATCTCATAATCACTTGGTGCATGTACTTCGTGTCACCACCACTCATTAACCATAAGGCCCAGTTAGAGTATAACGATGTGGTTTCAATAGAAGAAAATCAGGTTGGCCAAAACCACTTATGGAATATCTATCTTGCGAAGGATATGGTGTAACTCTGATTACAATTAAGGCTCATGATTATGATAGCTATGGTTGATATCAGCGATGTTAGTTATTATGGTTAATAGAAGTATGTGATTTAATATCTTGATTAATGTTGTTCCATTTCCTAGCATACTAAATTTATTTACTTGATCATGTTGTTATTGATCATACTCATGCACCATGGAATCATGGTATGTGCAAGTGTACTTCAATACATTTGTTCATGTGTACGATATGTCCTCTTCAGTTTAGTCACATCACAATGGATTGATATAGTTGATATTGGCACATGATGATTGTATGTCATTTTTGGCTTAAAGTTTAAGCAGACCCTAAACTCATGGCATTATATGCATACCACATGCACTTGAACATATGCCTTATCATAATTGCTTGAATTCATGCATAATCATGGCATACATGATGATCGAAATACCACAGTTGTGTCATATAACATGAATTGGATCTTGACGATGAAATGTACATCTGTGATGATGACTTGGGTTATCCCTGAAAATGAACGGGACACCGGAAGTGTGGAAATAGTACGTGGGGGATGATGTGCCCCTTCGGTTGAAAGTCCTTAAACCCTAATACTAGCTAGGGATACCTCACCGTCGGGCCGAGTGGATACATGGGTCATGGATTTGACTCCCACTGACGAGGCATGGGTATCGGCCACGGTATTTTTCGAGATATACAGTTATGATATGGCATGACAATATGACAATTATGATGTGATTACAGATGCATGTAATACGGTTATGGTTGTGGTATAGGAGAAATGAAAATATGACTTGGTGGTGTTGGTAGCATTGATTCAGAGTATTACTATGATGCATATGCATTGCATTGGCATTGACATCATACCTTGCATATTACACGCCTTTCACCATACATGATTTCTTTGTGGCACATTTATCTTGCTTGCATATAGGACACACTGCACACACGTGGGTACTCACTAGGCTTTTTGCCTAAGCTTCCTATTTCTCATTTTTTTCAATTTGGCGATGATGACGTTATGTACCTTTTGTAAAACATTATACTTGTAACCATTAGGATTTGTAATGGAGAGTGTTGCTTGGTATTTTGATCATGGATCTTCATGCTCAGGTATTATTATGTATAAGAAAAATCATTCAAAATCTTCCTTGTGGTGCCCCGAACTCGGGACTTGGTTTATGAAAGTCGAGTGTCGAATTCGAGGCATCACGGAAGCTTTCCGTCCCCAGGTTTGGGGCATGACAGTAGGTGTGGCTATTTTAGAACAATTGGTGTGCACACCGAACCACTATAATTCTTGGAGTTTGGTGGATGATGATGATGATGAAGTATGTGATTTATGTGTGGTGAATGCTTGTATTTATTTCATGTGCTTGTAGTAAATGTTATAATAGTTAGATTTGTTTTAATAACTTCTTGTATTAGTTTGAGTGTTTTATCCTTGCTGAGTTCAAGAAATCAGGTTTTCCTACCATAAACTTTGGCTTTTGGTGTAAGGTTGTCCTTTGAACAATGCTTGTATCAACCTCTCAATACTATTGCAATTGAGGTTGTTATCTGTTTCAGTTATCTGCATTTATATTCCGCATTTATTTTTTATTTGGCATAGTCCTATTCACCCCCGCCCCCTCTAGGACTGAGAGCTTGCCCTTTTCAGAGATAAGTGATGGGAACTCTTCGAACTAACATGTGGAGCAAGAAAAGTCTATCACTATTCTTAGAAGTAGAAAAAACAATTGACAAAAATATCCTGACAAAGGCTAAGAAGCCTAAGGACTCGGAAGAAGTTGAGAGAGATGATGGACCTAGCAACTCTACACATGAGAAAGAATCGAAAAAACATTATAAGTCAACTGCTCCATTTCTACAAAGGTCGATTTCACCAAAACCTCTGTCAAACACTTAGGATATCCTAGAGGTTCTAAAACAGGTGAAAATCAATATCCCTTTGTTGAATGTCATAAAATAAATACCGTTTTATACCAAGTATTTGAAAGATCTATGTACGGCCAAGAGATGGTACAATATTCAGAAAAAATATTTTTGACAGAGAAAGCGAGTGTCATTATCAGACAATATTTGCCCCAAAAATACAAGGATCTCGGCAGCCCAACCATCTCGTGCATGATTGGGGATCACCGGATTGAACACGCATTGCTTGATTTGGGGGCGAGTGTGAATTTGATCCTATACTCAATGTATGAACAACTTGGCTTTATTGAATTAAAACCTACCAGGACCACACTCTAACTTGCTAATTGTTTGGTTCATATACCGAGAGGGATGATAGAGGATGTGCTAATCCAAGTCGATAAATTCTACTATCTAGTAGATTTTATTATTTTGGATACACATCCCATCATTGATGTTAGCACTTAAATTCCTGTCATCCTTGGCCGACCATTCCTAATCACATCAAACGCCATAATTAATTGTAAGAATAGGGTTACGAAACTATCATTTGAAAATATGTCATTTGAATTGAATGTGTTTAACATATACAAACAACCGGAGGATGGTGATGATGTCCATGAAATTAACTTGATAAATACTCATTAATGGAAGATAAGTCACTCTTGACTTTATACTCAGACACTCTAGAGATGTGCTTAGCTCACTCCACTGATTTAGATGATAACATGATTAGAGAAATGGATGCTTTATTTAATGTTATGTCGGTACTTGAAGCTAACCGGTGGAAGCCTGAATTTGAAAGATTACCGCAAACTAATAAAAAGCCTTCTTTCCCAAACTTAATTATTTATAAGCACGAATTAGGGTTGGAAGAGTGGAGCAAGGTGTTGGAGTACTTCAAGGAGTCCTTCCTTCTTTCCCAAACTTCTTCTTCTAGTTAGTTTTTATGTCTTTTTTAAGAGTTTTGTTTTCAATCATGTCTTTGGTTGGTTAAACCTCTTAGTTAGAGGTAAGAGGTGAAGCTTGTAGTTTGTTTAGATGAATATCTTACTTTGATTCATGTTTATATTGAACTTCTATTGATTTATAGTTTGAATGAAGGAATATTTTCAGTTTTCTGTGATTTATTGTGACTTCAATTACAATAGATGCTTGGGCATGATGGATGATTGAATTCCCTACGATCATCACAATGATGTTTCACAAGGGAACTAATTCAATAAAAAGTTTAAATTTGGTTTAACTGATCTATCATCCAACTGGATAGGATAAGACTTCGATTCCAGTTGTATTTATTGAATCAAGTAAGGTAGCATCTTAATAACTACAAGTGGATTCTTGGTACTCCAGTTTTCCTTTTATTCTTGATAGTTTATTCACAATTAATCTCTCTTATTCCAGATTCTAGTTTAGATCTTATTATCGTTCTAGTTCTAGTGATTTTCAGAATACGTACAATGTAAATCCCTGTGGATTCGACCTCTGTCTCACCGAGTTATTACTATAACACAACCCTGCACTTAGGGTTGTGAATACTAAGCCTCGTTTATTGAGATGGATCCTTCTACTTCAAGAATTTGAACTTGAAATATGAGATAAGAAAGGAGTAGAAAACGTACTGGTTGGCCATTTCTCTAGGCTTGTTCTATATGATTCTATGGAAACAATATCAACTAATGACATATTCCCTGATAAACATTTTTTTAAGTCTCCTGATTACCTTGGTACACTAATATTGCTAATTTTCTTACCATAGGTGCAATTCCTACTCATTGAACTACGCGAGATAAGAACATATTATTTACCGTGGTACGCAAGTTCTTTTGGGATGATCCATATCTTTTTAAATATTCCATAGATCAAATCATTAGGAGATGTGTGCCTAACCATGAACAATAAAGTGTCATCTCCTTTTTCCATTCATATGCATGTGGTGGCCACTGTTCAGCTAAAAAGACTATAACAAAAATTCTGCAGTGTGGCTTTTATTGGCCCATTATGTTCGAAGATACACATAAACTTTGCAAAGCATGCGATCGATGTCAAAAATTGAGAGGATTATCCCATAGAAATATGATGTCACTGAACCCTATTTTATCATTGAAGCATTTGATTACAAGGGCATTAACTTCATGGGGTCATTCCCCTAATCCTTTGGAAATCTTTATATATTACTCACTATCGATAATGTTTCGAAATGGATTAAGGCAATTCTGTACCGGAATTTTCACGCCCCAAACTTGGAGAACGGGCTCACAGAAATCCCGAATGTCGAATCTGACACCGACAGCCTCCGTAGTGCCCCATTCTCGGCTCCTAGCATCCATACGTCAGGTTCCGATCTTGGGATTCTACAAGGAGGATTTTCTCAACGTACTTTTGTCTCATAAGAAGCATAACCACAAGTATACCCAAATCATAAAGGCAACATCATCATCACATATCCACTAATATAATCATTTAAATACATTGCTGAAAGAGAAATACATATATCAAAATCAAAGCTCCAGAAGATAGCTACACGCTCCAAGCTCAATGCTGCTGCAACTTAACGCCACCTGCACGCATCTATCGTGCATAAGCTTATAGAAAGCTTGGAGGGTGGTGAAAGTATATGTAAGGTAAGTGCCAAGTATATAATAAAGCCCATAAATAATACATCATCGGAATAAGCGAAAATACCGACAAGATCATGAATCATACAATATCAGAGTAAGTGGAAATATACTAGTAAGTCTATGAGTGCTATTAGCCGTATCAAGGCTATGCGATCAAAACATAATAAGACAATAGCAGATACTGAGGATGCAATGTAATATGCGAATCCTGACGAGCCATGAATACCATCAACCTCATCTAGGCCATATAAGTGCAAAAATATAGTAACCCAAAATGTTAAGTACTACGGATGCAATGTAATATGCGGTGCGAATGAAATGACTATGCTGGAATGTGAAGTCGGGATGATAGTACGTAGTATCGCAGGCTACGGGGTCCACTACAAGGGACTTCTATCCAAACCGGTCTCATACTTAAATTTGGATAGTTCGACTCAATGTGGTAAACTCCTGATCTTAGGTTAGTCACGCGCCCAACCGAAATCTTGGTCATGCGAAGGTACACGTAACAAATAGTTACGCACTACCAGCCCGAGTGGATAGTGAATGAATGAATGAATGAATATGCAATTCCTGCTCAATAAGTCCACATATCAGTACGATTGCTCTCTGGAGAAATTACCGGGGTCTATTACACTCGACACCGACTGCCTCCTCCCTAATTGCACAACCCAGTGAGTGGAAGAGACCTCACTATCCGCCTAGCCAGCAATCTGCCAAAACCTACTCGGCTCGTTGATAGCGGACCCATTTACGAGTTGGTCATACTCAGCCTAGCTTATAGCCCCCTCACTCGGACGGATAAGGTCACACCCCCTCCCAACTGACCACGACACAGTGGGAGACACGGCCTATTGATATTCGGCACTCGAGCGCTCATATTCCACTCAATGTAGACGTTCATGTTCCACTTAGTCTAGACGTTGGAGCACCTCTTGGTCTCGGAGATTTTGAGATTTTCACCCAAGGACATCCTAAGTGCCCATAGTACTAGAACCAAGTATTTTCGGTGTCCCATTTAGCCATCCATGATGTACCTGTGGAGGCCACGACCCTGATATCACTAGGGTGTACAATGATCAAGTCACATATATGCAAGATGCATGAGTCACACTATTCAGTCATGCAGCATCTTGCGCGATAATGTGGGCACTCTGTCTCATAAGGAGTCCTGTAAATGGTCTGCCCAATGGTGTATGATATGATTAAACATTCCTCATATCAAGCATACATATGATGCATATGGGCATGAATCATAGAGTTATACTAAGCATTTATATGGTGATGAACTATCCTCACAACGAAGATGGGCCTTGATAGCCTACACATAGCAAATATGGGCCTATCAATGGGCCCTAGGGAGAGTTATAATGCAGACATTTAACCAACATTATTCTTATAATGTGGACGTCAAACCAACATTGCTCCTAAGGCATGACCCGCCATAAATGTCATTATATAACCCATGAGGAAATCACACAATGCAATAGACCTTGTATACATCCCATTGGCCCTTGACTCATGGGCCTCAAATACATTAAATGGACCTTATCATATGGTGCTCATACTCATCACGGTGGGCCTCAATAACGTGCCTCATACACCTCATGGTGGGCCTCAATAATGGGCCTTGAATACATCACAATGGGCCTCAACCCACGGGCCTTTATACATCTCAATGGGCCTAACCCATGAGCCCCAAATATATCACAATGGCCTCTACCCATGGGCTCCAAATACATCACAAGGGGCCTCAACCCATGGGCCCTAATACATCACAATGGGTCTTAACCCATGGGCTCCAAATACATCACAATGGGCCTTAACCCATGGGCCCTAATACATCACAATGGGCCTTAACCCATGGGCTCCAAATACATCACAATGGGCTTTGCCAAATGGGTCAGAAATACATCATAATGAGCCTTAACCCACGGGCCCTAAATACATAACAGGTGGGCCCTGAACCTGGGCCTCAAAACACACAACAGGTGGGCCCCGCTCATGGGTCAAAGATACATCCTGATGAGTCACATGTATATCAAAGTGGGTTACAAAATACATCAAAGTGAGCCTGGCGGATGGGCCATAAAGTACATCAAGGTGGGCCTCACAGATGGCCACAAAACACATCAAGGTGGGCCTCTACCCACGGGCCCTAATATATCACAATGGCCCTCAACCCATGGGCCCCAAATACATCAAATGAGTCATATCAACGGGCTGAATCAAATGGCTTCATGTATATCAATCGGGCCCACCCTTATGTATTTTTGAGATCCAACCTATTCATAAGTTTACATAGAGATTGAAGTGAAAGCAAAATATACGCTTAATTGGAAGCTAATGTGGCTCCTAAGAAGTTTGAACGGTGGATGTCACTGTCTCCACTATTTTCAATGGTGGGGTCCACTTGAACCTTAGATCTGACTCATTCTTAGTCTCAAGCTATAAAATGATCTCTGAAAATGTTTAAAACGTTAGGATACAACCCATGCATCATGGTGGGTCCCATAAGAATGGACAGCGTGGAGAGAACACATACATCATTGGGGGTCCCACCATCCACACCACTGGACGGTGGTGTGAATAAGAACATGCATCATTGGAGGTCCCACCGTCCACACCACTAGACGGTGGTGAAAGCACAGTGGGTTCCATCGCCCACTATGGACAGTGTGAATGAAACACCTACATCATTGGTGGGTCCCACGTGGGGCCCACCATGGCGTTTATTTTACATCCAATCCGTTGATACCGTCATAGAGACCCATATGAAGAGGAAAAATAAATTTCATAATGATCCAGAACTTCCGTGACACCCAAAAGGGGTTTCAATGGTAGATGTTCAACGCCACTGTTTCCTATGATGTGGGCCACCAGAGCTTCGTATGTGGCTGAGTTTTGGGGGGGCCACTGTCCCAAAGGGGGCCCAACAAATGCACGGTGTGGATGTTGCCACACATCATGGTGAGGCCCACGGCTAGGACCCGTGGTCCCTGCCCGTCGGTCCACAGCGCAGCATGTACTGCCTATTTTTATTTTTTAAAAAATTGGGTTTTTCTGAGGTTTTTCATGCGTGGGGCCCGCATCAAAAGAATCCACCCCGCCCACTGGTTTCTACAGTCCACAACAAATCCATGTCAAGCCCAATATTGGGCATGATTCGGTGTGCAGAAAATTTAAAGTGAATTTAAACGGTGAAAATCACTGTTTGCTAAGGTATGACCCACTAGTTAGTCGGATCGGCTTCATTTTTTTGGCTCAACGCCTAAAATGAGTTAGGGAAAAGGATAGACGACTTGGATCGAATCCATACGTCAATGTGGGGCCTATACAAGTGGCTCACCCAAATAGCCTTGAACAAGGGCTAATATTTGTGTTTTTCATTTAACGTCCAGCGTTTAGGGATGCTGGATGGTTGTGCATTTCAAGTGGGCTACCCATGTGAGCCACCAAATGAGGGATGGGGTGGAGACAACACTTATAAAGTTGGCCCCACTTATGGATGACTTGGATGAAATACATGCTGTCACACCCAAAACTCGGAAACCTGGCTCACAAAATTCCCGATCGCCGAATCCAACGCCGACAGCCTCCGTAGAACCCCATTCTCGGATCCCGGTACTCATTTGCCAGATTTCGATCCTGGGATGCTACGAGGAGGATTTTCAACATCAGTTTAATTCGTAATAAACATAACCAAAGGCATAACCCACAAATAACAACCAAAAACTCTATCACATTTCCATTATGATAAAAAACTTTATAAGTACAATGAGCATAAAGAAAAATACAATGATGATAGACAAAAGCTCGAAGCTGATTTGATATGCGCTCCTGCCTCAGCGCTGTTACGATCCAACGTCACCTGCACGCAACGGTCGTGCATAAGCTTATAGAAAGCTTAGAGGGCGGTGAAATTGTGTGCGCAAGGTAGTAATGAAGTATCAGAGTAATGCGGAACATGCTGATGAATCCATGAATACCGTTAACCGTACCAAGACTATGCGATGTAAGGCATGAATGATGTCGGCCATACCAAGGCCATGCGATATAAATCATGAATGATGTCGCCCATACCAAATCCATGCGATGCGAGATACAACTCAAGTATGCGAATCCTCATCTAAGTCCACATATCAATACAGCTCAAATCTGGAATATCACCGAGGTCTAGTACACTCTAAACCAAATTGCCGCCTCATCGCGCGCAATAAGGTAAGTGGAAGAGACCTCACTATCCGCCTGCCAATATCGGGCTCGACTCGTCGATAGCGGACCCATTCCTCGAGCTGGTCAAACTCAGCCTAGCTTTGCCCCCTCCTCTCGGGCGGATAAGGCCGCACCCCCTTCCAACCGACCACGACACGGTGGAAAGCGCAACCTTCTGGTAATCGACCCTCGACGCACACGCACCCACTCGGTCTATACGTTGGTGCAACCTCTTGGTACCACAAGAGTTTGGAGACTTTCACCTAGGGATATCTATAACACCTCATGTAAAATAAGATTTTTGGTATCCAATCCTTCCAACCACGATATGCCTATGGCGGCTATGACCTTGATGTCGCTAGGACGTATAATACCATATCACACAATGCGAATGCATGAATCACACTATCCAGTCATGCAGCAATCCTGCGCGTATCATGCGCTCATGTAGGGCAACACCGCCTATCCGGGAGTCCCTGAACAATCTGCCAGAAGGCATATGCTATGATCAGTCACTTCTCATATTAAGCATACATATGATGCGTATGATCATGAATCATGGAACTATACTAAGCATGTTATATGGGATAGATGTTGTTCATAACGAAGATAGGTCTAGACGGCCTACAAGTATGGGCCTAACAATGGGCCTTAGGGAGAATCATAATGCGGACATTTAACCAACATTATTCTATAATGTGGACGTCAAACCAACATTACTCCCAAGGCATGGCTGTCATATCATCATTACACAAACCATGGTAGAGTTATACATCTTAATGGACTTGTGTACATCCAATTGGGCCTCGACTCATGGGCCTTAGATTCAACAAATGGGCCGCATAACATGGGCCTTATATTCATTAAGTGGGCCACATCAATGGGCCGCACAATGGGCCTTATGTACATTGCAATGAGCCATAACCCGTGGGCCTTAAGATGCATCAAAATGGGCCTCGTAACATGGGCCTTACATACACATCAAAGTGGGCCCCAATGGACTACCACAGATAAATCAAGATGGGCCTCATCCATATACCAAGATGGGGTCCACTTGAACTATGGATCTCACCCATTTTCCCATGCTGTAAAATGGTCTCACAAATGATAGGACGGCATAGATACAACACATGCATCATGGTGGGTCCCATAGATAGTCGGCGTAGATGGAACAGGTGGAACCCACGAAACTTGATGCTGTGTACAGCAGCTGGCGGTGGAGTCCACTTGCTGTCGTGCACAACAGCAATGGGGCAATTGCTACCACCTAAAAGAGGCAGAGGTGGGTCCCCATGTAGGGCCCACCCTCATATAAGTATGGAGTATATAAGATATTATATAATTAATATATAACCATGGCTGCTGCCAATGCAGCTTTATGCATTTAAAAAGGCATGTATATATGTGAAATATATAATACCCTATATAGGTATAGCTGTACACGTAGTTGTACACGTAGGGCCCACCCTCTCATGTTATAATATATAATATATAATATAATATATATAATATATAATAAGGTGACGTCCAGGAGGGGCCCCACACGGAACGAGATATCTTTCACTAGTCTGCCACTTGAGCTATGGACCGGGGTCCCACCATGTGGACGGTCAGATCTCACGTGAGACCCATTGAATTGCTGACGTAAGATGGCAGTGGGTCCCACCATAAAAATAGATGGATGGCATGCGTAAAACACATACATCATGGCTGGGATCCACCGTCCATGGGCTGGACGGTGGATGCAGCGCATCCTCAAGGTGGCCCCACATGTCAGGATAGATGGACGGCTTGGATGGATCCCCTGGACCCCACGTCCGTTCACACTTAACTGGCAGCCACCCTTTGCCAAGACCTCAGCGTTAAACGAGGTATCTTTCACTCTATCTACCATGTGAGCCATGGGGCCCACCGTTGAAACCAGGGACCCCCACTCAGTCCGTCAGCGAGCTATGGATCAGGGTGTAGAAGTGAGCCCCACAGGGACATGGCGCACCGTCCAGAATGGTGGATGGTTTGGATAAGGCACATACATCATGGTGTGGCCCACCAAACTGGACGGACGGTCATGGATGGGTCCCATGGACCCATGACCTCAGCGTTGAAAGGAGGTATCTCCACTTAGACTGCCAGTTTGAGCTATAGATTTGGGTGTACGTTAGCACCCTGCTAGGGATCGAAACCAAGACCTCAAGGGTTGCAACGAGGTATCTCCACCCCGTCTACCAGTTGAGCTAGGGATCTGGGTGTGGGTGTGAGCCCCACGTGCCAAGGAGGGCCCCACATGAACATGGTCCCACCGTCCAAGTGGTGGACGGTTCAGATACAGCACATACCTCATTAGTGTGGCCCTTTGGAGGGGTGGAGGGCGGAGGTGGGTCCTATTGACCCCACCGTCAGTTCACACACTTCGTGTCAGTCCACACTCCATGTTAGCCACCCTCACCAGGGAGGGGTACCTCGCGTTGAAACAAGGTATCCTTCATTCAGCCCACCACATGAGCTATGGATGTGGGTGTGCACACGCACCATGGTGGGTCCCACAGGGACGTGGCCCACCTGACTTTTAGATCAAGCTGTCATTTGTGTTTCCCCTACATCCAGGCCCACCCAAAGGTGGTCAGCAAGGTGGGCCCTACGGATAAGATGGTGTGGATCATACAACATAGTGGGGTCCATAATACATGAGAGAGAGAGAGAGAGAGAGAGAGAGAGAGAGAGAGAGAGAGAGAGAGATCGGGTGGAGGAGAGGCCCCACCACTATAGGCCCCTCAATACAAAGCATTCATCAAGATGGGCCCCACCAAATGTGAGCCCTTAAATCACAAAACAAAAAAAATAAAGATCACCCACCGCTCCTTGCACCCTAGGCTTCCTTAGCTCCTTAGCTTCAATTCCAACGGAGGAGATGGGGTTTGGATGGTTGAGATGGGTGATGAAAGGGTAGGAAAGTGGGCCACACACAAAGTTCTCTTGGAGAGGTTTGGGAGAGCTTGGACCTATGGTGCCTTCTCTTGCTTGGGAGAGTGCTTTGAAAATGAAGGAGAGAGAGGGTTGTAAAGGGAGAGAGAGAGAGAGAGTGATGGGTGATGGAGTGATGGAAGTGGTGAGTGATGGGTGTAAGAGCTTTTTAACTTTTGTGGTTACTTGGTGTAAGAAAGGCATAGATGTGTAAGAGACTTTTTGACTTTGGGGTTTGTTTGGGGAAGGGTGAGAGGTGATGTTTACTTGACATGATGGGGTTAATGGATTGATGTGACATCTCGTAGAGATTCTCTAGGAATTCGCACGTGCGGTGTTTTCCTCGCACCGAACGTGGACTCACATTTCCTGGCCAGAGTATCAGATCGGCGCACGAGACGCAGCATCGGAACCGCGGCGATGGCGCGGTCGCTAAGGTACTAGTCTTAGGTTGAGTCGATTCGGGTTGACAGCGTGTGATGCAGGGTCGCGCGCAAATGCCGGCTAAGGGTCGAAGGTTGCCGGAATTCAACCGCGAAAGTCTACGGAACGGTATGGTCTAGGATACAGGACTTATACATGCCTTATGGTGGGGTCCATCCGAGTGGGCCACACGGCCACATCATCACATACAGCAAGAAAAAATGAGAGAGAGAGAGAGAGAGAGAGACATACGTGTGATGGAGGGACCCCGACACTATGGGCCCTCCTATGCAATCAATCATACATCAAGTGGGTCTCATTACACGTGGGTCCATCAAATCAAAGATCAATGGTGAGATTCCTTCTCCACCAAAATGGAAGGTCTACATGACCTCTAGCCATGCAAAAAAAGTAAACATCATGATGGGGTCCATGGAGAATGGCCCCATCATGGAATGATCATGAAAATTAAAGTGGGCCATCGGCCACTTCTAGGGTCCAAAGTGAGATCCATACTATCAATCGGTAGCCTCACTTGGCCCATCATAAAAACATGAAAACTAGCCTATAGAAGCACCCACCGTTCAATCTTCTTAGTCTGATGGAACGCTGAGTTCCTTGTGCTTCACTTTGATGGAAGATAACGAAAGATGAATGGCTAAGATGAAGGATTTTGGGATGGGAAAGTGGGCCACACAAAATCACTTTTCTCTCTTGGGAAAGGCTTGGACGTGAGCTCATTTTGGTGCTTGAAAAATGTGAAGAGAAAGAGAGAAGAGAGGGTGATTGTAAGAGAAGTGATGGGTGATGGATGTGAGGTGATGGTGTACTTGACATGTATGGGTGTGTAAGAGAGAGGGTGAGAAAGAGTTGACTTTGGGGTTACTTGACTTGAGGAGAAAGAAAGCTTTGATTGATTGATTAAGTGATTGATTGATGGGACATCTTGTAGAGATTCTCTTGGGATTGCAAACGCGCGGTGTTTTCCTCGAAATAAACACGAGCCCATATCTTTTGACCTGGGCATCGGGTTGGTACACGAGTCGCGGCAGCGGTGCGGTCGCAATGGTACACGTCTCAGATTAAGCCGACTCAAATTTACAAGATACGACTTAAGGTCATGCGCAAACATCGATCATAGGTCGCAAGTTGCCGAAATTCGACAGGAAGTATCACGGGAGTCGACGGAACAGTACAGGCTAAGATACGGGTCTTATAGGAATTACGACCATTGTACGGTTATAAAGTTTTTGAAAGAAAATATTTTATTCCAGTTTAGAACACCTCAAGTCATTATAAGTAATGGAAAATCTCACTTTTGTAATAAACCTTTTGAAGCATTAGTGAAGAAATATAGTATTTCACATAAAGTGAGCACCCCATATCACCCTCAGACGAGCGGTCAAGCAAAAATATCAAATAAGGAGATTAAACAAATTATGGAGAAAACGGTTAACCCAGATCGTAAGGATTGGTCACTTCAACTGACCGATGTATTGTGGGCTTACCGTACAACATACAAAACCTCTATTGGTATGTCACCCTATGTACTTATAAATGGAAAAACTTGCCACTTGTCTGTAGAGTTGGAACATAAAGCGTATTGGGCTATAAAGAATTTTAACTTCAACATCAACGAAGCTAAGTTACAATTGAATGTACTCAAAAAAATCTAGAATGATGCTTATGAGAATTCTATGATATACAACGACATGATGAAAGTGTTCCATGACTAGAACATTCTTCAAAAAAATTTTGAACCAAACCAGAAAGTCCTATTATATAATTCGAGAATTCATCTTCTTCTTTTTTTTCTGAAAAATTGAGATCTCGTTGAACCGGCCCCTTGTAAAGTCAAAATGATTTATCCTCATGGAGCTGTCAAGATAGAAAATCCAAATAATAGTAACATTTTCAAAGTGAACGGTCATCGCCTTAAACCATTTGTTGAGAAATTCAATTCAGAAGATATGTCCATCCCTCTGAATGATCTTGTCAATCAGGATTGACTTTCTAGTCTAATGGACGACCATCTATCCATTTATTATTTTCTTAGGATTATAATAGAATAGTTTAGGTTTGTTTTGGTTTATTTAATATTAATCCCTTTTTATGGTAAACAATTCATGCCATTACATTGAACTTCCTCAGGTACTCTCTTGCCCATTCCTCTTTCATTTCAATTGTCTCGTGTTATAATGTATTTCATATTTTTTACATTAAGGACAATGTAAATTTTAGGTTGGGGATGAGATTAGATGGAACTAATCTGTATTTTCTTACTTTCTGAGCATAATTTTTTTTTTAAAAAAAATTAGATTTCAAAAATCTCTTTGAAGATTAATGATGTATTCAAAATGATCAAGTCACTATACGGACTTAAACAAGCACTTAAGCAATGGTATATATGAAAAGTTCGATAAAGTAGTCACCTCATATGGCTTTAAAATTAATGAATTTGATAAATGTGTATATTCGAAATTTTCTAATAATAAAGGAGCAATTATATGTCTCTACATAGATGATATGTTAATCTTTGATACATATTTAAAAGTTATAAATAACACTAAAATATTCTTATAATTTAGTTTTGACATGAAGAATATGAATGGAGTTGATGTGATTCTATATATCAAGCTATTAAGAAACAATGATAGCATAACTCTATCTCAATCACATTATATTAAAAAGATACTTAAAAAGTTTGATCACTATCTACTGTGATAGTGAAGTGACACTGTCAAATGTATATAAGTGACACTGTCAAATGCATATAATAAGACTTATAATGGAAAATCCAAATATATCAGTCTAAGGCATAGTTTTATGCGGCAACTACTTAGTGATGACGTTAATTATAACAATACAGTATGTACAATCTATCCAAAATCTATCGGACCCGTTCACCAAGGGACTGAGAAGAGATGTTGTCAGTAGAATATTAAAAGAAATGAGACTTAAGCGGCCCAATTTCATAGACACTAGATGAGAGAAACCCAACCTAAGTTAATAGGTTCAAAGGGCAAAGTACCTCACAAGAAGTGTCTAAAGCAGAACTATATGTTTTTTATCTGTCTTATTCCTGGATGTATGTATAGTATTGGGTACCTATAATGATGAAAAGGAGGATGAGACTCTGCTCTTAATAAGTCCTTTCAAGGGTGTTATAGTTACATGAGCATTCATAAGGACTCACCTATATGAGTATTGGAAGTGGGGCCGCTTCCTGATGTTCAAGAGTTTTGGCTACTCTCATGAACTCATGAATCTAAGACAGAACATAAGGCCGTTAATGTGCCATAATTTTAAAACACATGGAAATTGAAATATATGTGTGTGTGACATGTCCGGTTGTGTTATATAGAATACTTAGTTCAAGACCATAGTCACTTACGATTCTGATATAACTTTTATTTGTTTACACTAAGTGAAGGTTCAAGTTCATAAGATACCTTCTCCTATGCACATGTTTTCCTTACATACCCTGACCTCTATATTTTGAAAAATAGTATGTGATTGTTGGGTTTTTTCAAAATAATTTTGTTTTATAAAAGAGAATTTAGAGAAAGGGTTATAGCTTTTGGTGATTGTTAGTGACCATTCATTTGTGAATGGTGGTGCCTCTTGGTAAAGGAAGCATCATTTGAATTCGAAATGGTGAAGGGATGCCATTATTGAAAAGACACCATGGAATAAGATGTTTTTTCATGAAAATGGTTTTAAAGCATCTCTTGTGATTCTATATAAACCCATTTTTGGGTCAATCCAAAAATCACAAATCCAACAATCTTCTCTCCATCTTCTTTCAATTCTCCATTTTCGATTTTGGACGGCTTTTGAAAAGTTGTAGTTTTTAGGCGTTAAACTGCAAACCGTTTTTCAGGCAGTAAATTGCAAACAATTTTAAGAGGGTAAATTATAACAGCACAGAAGTCAGGAGTGTACGCTGTAAAAGTGTGTTTGGTGTGTGGTTTTTCAGTTTATTGTAACCCTCTTGCAAATTGGTTTAATTACCAGTAGAGTGCAAATATCGCCTTAAAGATAGTAACATCGTAACACGCCTTAAGCTTATCTTTAGGTGATTAATTTTCTATCTTTTTGCCTAAAATTTAACATTAAAGGTAAAGTAAGTGCCCTTTCTTACTCATCTCTTCCTTTCATGAAGTTCCCTTCCTTACTTCTTTCGTGCTTCATGTTTCATTTTCTTCCCCACTTTCATGATTCATGTTTCATTTTCTTCCCCACTCTCATTCACTCATTCATTTATGACTTTAAGGCATTTGACAAGAGGAGTGGTTGGTGACGTCGGCTAGTTTGGTGGAGGCAATGGAGCTTAGGTAAATTTAATCTTTGAAGCACTCTCGGATTTACAACGTGGTGGTGCAAGAATCTTGTAATTTTCTTTCATTTCTTTCCCCTCTTTTATTTTGTTTCTCATCATGTAATCTTCACACGCACATTGGTATATGCATGGGGGCCTACCATTTTCGGTCCATTTATCAAGTAGACCCAAAATAAATGCCTAGGCTTTATGTGCATTTGAATGGGCCCTGGACCTTTCACTTTCATTCTTCTTTTTGGGAGGCTCTTTTTTATTATTTTTTCTTTCATAGTGGTAACAAAGATGGATGGGCCCACACTAGATTTGCACTTTTCAAAATGGGTTTGGGCTTTCATGAAATCCCCATGTGGTCACTTAATGGAGAAGATCTCATCATCTTGCCTTCCTCATATTCAAGTGTGCCAACCATTTTTCCTTTTGGGCCCATAGTGGTGTCAATGCATTCGGCTAGGCTTCTTTTGTCATTAAGTGGATCCCCCAAATTCATGATGTAGACCCATGTAGATGCTATGGTGGGGGAGGTTTTGGCCCTCTAATTTTGACTGGGCCACACTTCCTCTTCCAAGCCCATACATACATGCCGGAGAGGAGACCTAGACATCCTTGCCTTGCATTTCTCCTTATGTGCCTTGTCTTGGTGGGCCTACTTGAATTCTTAAGAATGAATGTAGTACATGGGGTCATTAGAACGAATCTTTGGGTTCAACATCTAAGTAATCAACCCACGTTTACTTATATATGCCCGAATGGGCTCTTGACTCTTAATGAGTCCTTTCAATGGTCTATAGTTACATGAGCATTCATAAAGACTCACCTATATGAGTATTGGAAGTGGGGCCATTTCTCGATGTTCCAGAGTTTTGGCTACTCTCATGAACTCATGAATCTAAGATAGAGCACAAGGCCGTTAATGTGCTATAATTTTAAAACACATGAAAATTGAAATATATATGTGTGTGTGACATGTCCGGTTGTGTTATATAGAATACCTAGTTCAAGACCATTGTCACTTAGGATTCTGATACAACTTTTATTTGTTTACACCAAGTGAAGGTTCAAGTTCATAAGACATCTTCTCCTATGCATATATTTTCCTGACATACCCTGACCTTTATATTTTGAAAAATAGTGGGTGATTGTTAGGTTTTTTTAAATAATTTTGTTTTATAAAAGAGAATTTAGAGAAAGGGTTATAGCTTTTGGTGATTATTGGTAACCATTCAGAGAAAGGGTTATAGCTTTTGGTGATTATTGGTGACCATTCATTTGTGAATGGTGGTGCCTCTTGATAAAGAGAGCATCATTTGAATTTGAAATGGTGGAAGGATGCCATTGTTGAAAAGACACCACCAATATTGTTGAAAAAACACCATGGAAGAAGATGTCTTTTCATGAAAAGGGTCTTATAGCATCTCTTGTGATTCTATATATACCTATCTTTGGTTCAACCCGAAAATCACAATTCCAACAATCTTCTCTCCTTCTTTTTCTTATTCTCCATTTTCGGTTTTGGATGGTTTTTGAAAAGTTACAATTTTTAGGTGTTAAACTACAAACAGTTTTTCAGGCAATAAATTGCAAACAATTTTAAGGGGGTAAATTGTAACAACACAGAAGTCAGGGGTGTATGTTGTAAAAGTGTGTTCGGTGTGCGGTTTTTCAGTTTGTTGTAATTCTCTTGCAAATTAGTTTAATCACCAGTAGGGTGCGAATATCGACTTAAAGATAGCAACATCGTAACGCGTCTTAAGCATATCTTTAGGTGATTAATTTTCTATCTTTCCGCCTAAAATCTAACATTAAAGGTAAAGTAAGTGCCCTTTCTTACTCATCTCTTCCTTTCATGAAGTTCCCTTCCTTACTCCTTTCGTGCTTCTGGTTTCATTTACTTTCATGCTTCATGTTTCATTTTCTTCCCCACTGTCATTCACTCATTCATTTTTGACTTTAAGGTATTTGCCAAGATGAGTGGTTGGTGACGTCAGCTGGTTTGGTGGGGGCAATGGAGCTTAGGTAAATTTAATCTTCGAAGCTCTCTTGGATTTACAAGGTAGCGGGGTAAGAATCTTGTAATTTTCTTTCATTTCGTTCCCCTCTTTTATTTTATTTCCCATCGTGTGATCTTCACATGCACATTGGTATATGCATGGGGGCCTACCATTTTCGGTCTCTGTATCAAGTAGACCCAAAATAAAGGCCTAGGCTTTATGTGCATTTGAATGGGCCCTGGACCTTTCACTTTCATTCTTCGTTTTGGGACAGCTCTTTTTTATTATTTTTTTCTTTCTTAGTGGTGACAAAGATGGATGGGCCATACACTTGATCTGCGCTTTTCAAAATGGGTTTGGGCTTTCATGAAATCCCCATGTGGTCACTTAATGGAGAGGATCTCATCATCTTGCCTTCCTCATATTCAAGTGTGCCAACCATTTTTCCTTTTGGGCCCATAGTGGTGTCAATGCATTCGGCTAGGCCTCTTTTGTCATTAAGTGGATCCCCCAAATTCATGATGTAGACCCATGTAGATGCTATGGTGGGGAGGTTTTTGGCCCTCTAATTTTGACTGGGCCACGCTTCCTCTTCCAAGCCCATACATACATGCAGGAGAGGAGACCTAGACATCCTTGCCTTGCATTTCTCCTTATGTGCCTTGTCTTGGTGGCCTACTTGAATTCTTAAGAATGAATGGTGATACATGGGGTCATTAGAACGAATCCTTGGGTTCAAAATCTAAGTAATCAACCCACATTTTCTTATATATGCCCAGATGGGCTCCTGACTTTTTCACGCCCATTATGGATCAAGACCTCCTTGGATTCGAGTGGGCTTTGGGCTTCTCAGTGAACCCATACGTATTTATGCCAAAGGCTTGATTACAACCCTCTTTCCTTAAGTAAATGGCGCTTGATTACTTGGAATTGATGTGTGGATCTGTTCTTGTGACACCCATATATCCATTTCAATATGAATGGGGCAAGTGTAACTTAACTTGGACCATTTAGACCCAAGTGGGCTTAGTTTTTTCAAGACTGAGGGAGTATGGTCTTGTTTTCCTTCTGGAATCTTAACTTTCATGCTTTTTTGGGCTCTCCCCATTTTGACCATGTGGCCCCTTGCTATTAAGACCTTGACTTGTAAAAGGGGCGTCCTTTAGTGAATTCCTTCATACGCACCATGGGCCCACTCAGGCTCATAAGGCTTTGGGTTTTGTCATTTTGTCCCATCACGCCGACGTGAATTCAAGCAAATTGTTCATCCCAAAGGAAGGGTTTCATGATCACGCTTGAATCATCAAAGTCCTCTTGGAATAATTGGGTTATGGATTCATGCTTCCTTGTGAGTGGCATTTACTTGCTTTGGTCTTTTGTCTTGGGTTTCCAAATTCCATATAACCCATTTAATCTAAATAGTTGAAGGGGAGAGGTAGGGAACTTACCTTTTCGTTGCCAGTTGTAGTTATGTCTTGCCATACCGGTAGCCATGCTACTTCTTTCCTACTGGTCCCTGCTGGAAAAGCCTTATGATCCCCACCATGATTTATATATTTTATCCATACCATCCATCCACTTTGACAGCTCATGTTAGGGTATTATTCCAAAATTGAGTCAAATCTAAATATCAGGTGGGCCACACCATAGGAAACAGTGCCGAAAAGCCCACCATCATACCTTCTTTGAGGCTACGAAAGTTCTGGATAAGCTGATATTTGTGTTTTCCCTTCATCCATGTCTATGTTACTTATTTGGCTTTGTCTCCTTTTGGGGCTCAAGCCCTAAAATGAGCTGCGAAATTGTTGGACTATTGGTGATGCCATAAAGGAAGTATGGGTGGTTAGTATCTTGTACTGAGTGAGACTTTTTTGGATGGACAATGTAAGAGATGCCCCATCTAATGAACGGTCTACACAGACAAACTCTTTTTTTTTTTTTTTTCTTTTCCTTTGTATGTTACATGTATTTCAACCGTCCATGCCAAATTATGTCAAACGGGTGATTAGAAACATTTAATAAAGGTACTTAATGTCTCACAAAGAAGTGAAAAAGCGGTTTTCCATTTTCTTATCTTTTTCTACGCAAGAAGCAAATATTATCTGGTCCAACATTTTTTGTTGGGTCTCTCATCATGTTGAGTGGGACCCACATGTTAGTGCCATATGTGGTGAGGGGTACTTTGGTCTTTTAGCCAAGCAATTAAAATGAAATAAAGTTTGACTCTTTTGTTTTGAAAAAAAAAATATATATAGAGTAAGATTAGGGAATTTTCTTTTTTCGAGAAAAAATAAAATTGTAGGAAGAGAAAATTAAAAAACTTTTACTGCTAAAATCTTTGCATCCGAATTCGTGAGTGTTCATCCACAACGCCAGTCTCAACGTTGTGTTGGAAATTTTTTACAACCCCTTTGGTTAATTACCTCCTCACCGAATCCACGCCCAGCAGGGTGGGCGTTTTCAATTATAAAATTTAAATAAATAAATAAAAAAAGACCCTTTTGATTTTCGCACGAGCTTTCGAGATCTAACAAATGTACGGCAGCAGTTTATTGTACACGTGGCAAGGTCAAGGTCGGTAAAAGAGCCAACATTTCTCGCCTTGGTTCCCGTGTCAAACTCAACTGTCTATTTTCAGTCGGCGATTAGGTCACAAAATAAAGGTTACCTCCGTGCGCACGTAATGATGGGAGCTAACCCCACCTCGGCGGATTCGGTCTATGCAAAGGCTTTATGGGCCCACTATCATATGTGGGTTTTATCCACGCCGTCCATCTATTTTTCCGTATAATTTTAGGGTAAGTATTATTATAAAAGTAGCAAATGTGCTAAAAGATACATATCTTAATAAGTAGTTATTTTTAGCTGTTTAACTTTTATGGCTTTTCTACTTCTATTTCACGGTCCATGTTGAAGTAGGCTCTCTCATGGTCCATATGAAAGGAAGCCCCGCGTGGTTGATTGTCCACATTGAAGGAGGAGCTCACAAGGTGGGTGGATGGTCCACATAAAAAGTGGGCCCCACATGATAGATGACCTTGCATTAATGTAGATGGTCCACATCAAAGGTCAGCTCGTGATGATAGAAAACTCACATACAAAGCGGGCTGGTATGATGGACAACCCACTTCAAAGGTGGTGCTTACATGATGGACGGTCCACATTAAAGGTGGGCTCCATATGATGGGCAGTGAACATTGAAGCTGGCCCCACATGATGGATGGCCCATATCGAAGTGGTTGTACATGATGGACAATCCACATCAAAGGTCAACCCCTAATGATGAATGACTCACATCTAAGGTGAGCCTTGCATGATGGGCAACCCACATTGAAGGTGGGGCCCCTACAATGGACAATCCACATCAAAAGTAAGCTCCACATGATGGCCAATTAATAATGGTGGGCTGCACATGATGGATGATCCTCATCAAGGTAAGCCCCATATGATGGACGGTCCACATCAAAGGTCGGCCTTAATGATGAGTGGCCCATATCCAAGCAGGCCCTACATGATGAATGACCAACATCAAAGGTGGGGCCCACATGATGGATGGTCCATATTAAAGGTGGGCTTCATGTGATGAGTAGTGGATATTAAAGGTGGCCCCACATGATGGACAATAACATTGATGGTCGACCCCACTTGATGGATGACCAATATCATAGGTGGGACCTACATAATGAATGGTGCACATTAAAGGTCGGGCCATAATGATGAATGACCCACATCCAAGGTGGGCCCCATATGATGGATAACCCACATCAAAGGTGGGGAACATATGATGAATGGTCCACATCAAAGGTTGGCCTCATATGATAACCTTAGAATACCTTGGAATACACCCCAATTCCGCATACACCCCTTTATATAAGAATAGAAAGAGGTAGAATCCAAATAGGAAACAAAATCCGTAGAATCTACGTTTTCGCAATCGCATCTGTGTAAATCTTTGATGATATCGAAGGTCTCTCGATGACAGCTTTGATATCATCAACGGTCCTTCGATGATATCGAAACAGGACCAAAACTGTCCAGCGACCAGGGGTGAAAATTTCGACAATTATCAACGTCATCGAAGGTCTATCGATGACAGCCTTCGATATCATCTAAAGTCCGTCGATGATATCGGAACAGGACAAAACTGTCCAGCGACCAACGATGAAAAATTCAACAATTATCGATGATATCGAAACTGGTTCGATTTCATCGAACCCAGCAATGAGAAGAAAAATCTTCATCATATATAAGGAATAAAGGTAGATAAAGGCATTCCATTCAATACATCTTCTAAAATGTTAATACGAGAATTTGTATAGAGAGAGTGGGAGAGAGGTAACTCTTATATTTATGTTTTATATGGTTTTAGTAAAGAATATAATTTTGCATTGTTGCCCTATGGATGTAGGCATGTTGCCGAAACATGTAAATCTTTGTGCATTTTCTCTATTTCAGTTTGACCATTTTTATGTGGTTTGGCTTGTCCAGCATCGATCTTGTGTGATTATTTTTCCACAACAATTGGTATTAGAGCCAATGGTTGAGAAGTCTTTTAACACAATCTTAGTGTTGGTATTTTTATTGTAATTGTGTTTCAGATAGCTAAATCAAGTTCTATCATATTCGAGGTGTTGAAGTTTGATAGATCCAATTACATGTTGTGGAAATTGAAGATGAACACAATATTAGTGAAGGAAGGTTGCATAATTATGATAGAAGAAAAAAAAGGCAAAAGAGATGAAAGGAATGACATTTGATGGAAAAAATCAATTAGCTATGGCAAATCTTCTTGTACTAGATAACTCGATTTTAGTCAACATGTCCAATCAAATCACTACAAAAGGCTTGTGCGATAAATTGTAAAACCTATATGAAGAAAAATCGATGTCAAACAAGACAATTCTTCGATGACAATTATACAACTTGAAGATAGATGAAATGCCTCTTTATAAGAAAACTAAAATGGGTTTAGCACTCTAATTAATCGATTAGCGGTGGTTGGTACAAAAATTAATGATGAAGAAAATATCACACTTCTGATTATTCAATGCCAGATTTGTGGAATAGTTTGATTATAAATCTCAAAATGCAGATCTCAGTATGAAATTGGTCGTGTCAATGTTGTTTATTGAAGAGTCCTTTTTTAAAAAATAATACAAAAGGAATCTTCCAGTGATACCATGATGGTTAGAGGAAGCTCTACCAAAAAAGAACCATCATAAGAGATTAGATGAAATCCAAGTCAGAAGTAAATAAAAAGAAAAAGTGTTGGAGTTGCGAAAAGATGGCAACTTGTGTAAAAATTATAGATTCAAAAAAGAAAATCAATAAAATTCTAAACCTAATTCACATGATCAAGTTTCAGATTCAAAGGGTTCTCAAGAAAACTTAGTTGAGAAAGATAATTCATTTGATGACAGGGAGGTATTATCCACAGTGATTCCATGAGAAAATTTGAACCATCAATGAATTTCAAATAACACTAACCAGATGAAGCTAAAAGGCTTCATCCAAACTCCCACAACAAAAAGCCTCACACACACATGACACAATATGTCCATGAATATCCATACCATATTGCATCTTGCAATCCAAGAGCAACCCAATAATGCTCACAGCATTGAATTTGAGTCCTACAAATGTATTCACTGCAAAATCAGATTTGGGTAATTTCTACATCCATTTTGAGCCAAACAAGAGATCACAAAATCCCACAATTCGAATTCCATTGTTTCTGTAAACACGATTCTGTACGTGTGGACATGGTGCAATACCATCAGCAGGGCTCATTGGGAAGGGATTTCCTGTTCAAAATAGGAAACCTCCTCCCTTAGAAGAGGTGTAAACAGGTCGGGCAAGGCTGGCCCATAAGTCAAATAACTATGCAGTCCAACCTAGTGTTGGGGGCCTTCCACAAAACCTTAGGATCTAGCCTCTCGAAACAAACCAGAATTATGGAATAATAATGCAATGAACTAAATCAAAACATAAACCACACCACACCAGGGATTTTTGCATGGAAAACCCTCAAAGAGGTAAAAACCACGGGATCTTGTCCAGATCAACAATCCACTATAAAGCAGAATGTTACAACCGATCACAAGCACACACTGCTTGGATCAAACCTTCTTCACTCACACAGGAGTGGATAAACAATAAGAGAAGCAAGAGAAAACGGAGAGATCTTGTAAGACCCGTACCCTAGACCATACCATCCTGTAGGACTTCGCGATCCTTCCGGTCGAATTTCGCCAATCATCGACTCGTTTCGGACGTTGCGCACGATCTTAAGCCGAGTCCTGCATGCCGAAGTCGGCTTGACCCGAAACCTGTATCTTGGTGACCGCGTCGTCGCCGCGGTTCTAACGCCGCGATTCGCGCACCAAACCGATACCCAGTCCAGGAGATACGAGTCAGCGTTCGGTTCGAAGAAAATACCGCATGTTGCGAATTACGAGGGAATCTCTACGAGATGTCCCATCAAATCATGTCAAGTACACCACCATACCTCCATGACAACTCACCCAACAACAAGTACACATGACCACTCCTTCCTTTACCATAAGTCAAACCTTTCTCCTCTCACCATTCCTCCTTTTTATAAATTTCAACCACAACCTTACCTCCTTTACAACTTTTCAACCCAACCCATACCCTTCCTTACACCCACCATCCCACCTATCCCTCTCACCATTAATTCTCCATTTCTCTCAAAAACTCTCCCAAGCAACAAAGCATCTCACGTCCCAAGCATTTCCAAGCTCTCTTCTCTCCCCAAACCACAACGACAAGTGTGACCCACCTTCCTACACCCTCTCATCTCTCATCCACACCATCAAAAGTTCATCATCCACCATTAAAAGTCAAGCAAAGGAGCATAGGAGTGCAAGGAAGCAAGGAGGAGTGCAAGAGGTGGGTGATCCACCGTTGATTCCATTTAAGGGCCCACAAGTGATGGGATCCACTTTGATGTATGTAGTTATAATTGTTGAGGGGCCCATAGTGGCGGGGTCCCTCCACTCCATCGCCGTGTCTCACTCTATATCTCTCTTTCTCTCTTCCTTAGAATGAAGTAGCCCCACCAATATGATAAATCTACTCCATCCATCAAATGGTGTGGCCCACCTCATTTTAAGAGACATCCACCACCTATTTAGGTTATATAATATATTATAATATTTTATTAATATTACTGGGCCACAAGCATGTGGGACCTACCTTGACGAACGTGGGCCACGTCCACATGGGACCCACCACATTGATGCATGTGTATCCACACCGTCCAGCGTCCCTGGACGCTGGACGTGAGGGCTAGCTTGCACGGAGTGCATGTACTGCAAGGGTGTGTACTTACCAGCTAACAAAAAAAAAAAAACTACTTTTTGGAGAGGGCTACTCATGCAGGCCCCACCTTGATGTATGTATGTGATCCACGCCGTCCATTCCGTTCTCTAGCTCATTTTAGGCGTTGAGCCAAAGTCTCAAGGTGATCCGATCACCGGGTGGGTCATACCCTCTAAAACCATGTAAAGACATTCCAGAACATATAAAAGTACTTGGTGGGACCCACTTGGAGTTTGGATGCAGCTGAAACTTGGTCTGGACGGCCAGACAAGTGGGACACACATAATGGATGGTCTGGATTGTGAATCACATCTTGGTGGGCCACAAAAAAAAAGGGAAAGAAGGCAGCAGTGCTGCCGTTGTCACTAGCGGGCGGGCGGCCAGGGCTGGCCCCCACGGCCCAATTGTGGACCTCACCATGATGCGTTTCGAGCATCAACACCGTCCATCGTGGGGTCTCCCTTCTAACAGGGGTTCGTCCCAAAAATCAGCCATATATGGAATTCAGGTGGGCCACACCCTCTAAAATCATGAGAAGACATGCCTAAAAGTATAAAATCATTTGGTGGGGCCTACCTGAGTTTTGCATGTGGCTGAAACTTGGTCTGAACCGTCAGCCAGGTGGGACACACATAATGAGTGGGCTGGATCACATCTCGGTGGGCCCTAATATAAAAATAAATAAATAAATAAATATAAACAACAGCAGCTGCTGCTGCTGCTGACAGCGGACGCAGGCCGCGCCTGCGTGCGGACGGTAGAGGCAGACCCATGGCTCCTGCTGTGGGCCACACCATGATGTATGCGTGTCATCTACGCCATCCATCTACTTTGTCAGATCATTTTAAGGCATGAGCCCAAAAATGAGGTAGATCCTAATCTCAAGCGGACCACGTTACAGGAAAACAGTGTTGATTGGAGGCTCAACCGTTTTCACGGTTGAATGTCAAATAAATATCACGGTGGGCCCTGGTCCTGTGACCTTATGAATAGGTTGGATTTCAAATAAACATTACAGTGGGCCCCTAGGTTTGTGTGACCTCATCAACAGGTGAATGGAAAATAAATATTATGGTGGGCTCCCCTAGGTCTGTGTGATTTCTTCAACAAGTGGTTGGAAAATAAATATTATGGTGCCCCCCCCCCCCCCCCCCCCCCCCCCCCCCCCCCCCATGTGACCTTATCAACAGATTGGATAGAAAAATAAACAATATGGTGGGCCTCACATGAGGCCCATGAGCTGATGTGTTTAGGCCCATCTTGGTATATTTTTAGGCCCATTATTGAGGCCCACTTTGGTATATATGGGCCATGCACTTAGGCTCATCTTAGCATGTATATGGGCCTAATATTGAGGCCCACTTTGGTGTTTATATGGGCCCATGTATGTAGGCCGTCTTGACGTGTTTATGGGCCCGTTGTTGGGGCCTAACTCGATATGTATAGGCCCACGTCATGAGGCCCATCAGAGGTATTTATGGTCCGTTGTTGAGGCCCACTTTGATATGTATATGGCCTATGTGATTAGGCCCATTTGATTCACATAAAGCTTATGCGATCGGGCTAATTTTAATATATTCTCAGGCCCATGGATGATGGCCCATTGCAATGTACCTAAGGCCCATTGGTGAGGTTCATTGAGGTGGCCCACTTGATGAATATAAGGCCTATGAGATACGGCCCATTTGATGTATTTAGGGCCCCATTTAATGTACCTAAGGCACATTGCAATGTGTAATTCCACCAGGATTTATGTAATGGTATTTAAGGCAAGCCGAGCCTTGGGGACAATGTCGGTTTGACGTCCACATTGTACGAGTAATGTTGGTTAGATGTCCACATTATAACTCTCCCTAAGGCCACTGATAGGCCCGTATCTGTTTCATGTAGGCCATCTAGGCCCATTTTCATTGAGAGGATAGTTTATTGCTTTATAACATGTTTAACACAGCCCCATGATTCATGATCATACGCATCATATGTATGCTTGAGATGAGGAGTGTTTGATCATAGCATATGCCTTCGGGCAGACTGTTTACGGGCTCCCTGATAGGTGAAATTGCCCAACATGAGCGCGTGCTTCACGTAGGATGGTTGCATGATTGGTAGTGTGGTTCATGCACTTGCATCTGTATGATTGAGATATGCCCTAGCGACATTAGGGCCATAACCTCCACAGATATATCGTGGGTGGCTGGTTGGATACCAGAAAATCTCGTTTCAAGCAATTGGGGTGCCATAGATGTCCCTGGGTGAGAGTCTCTGAACCCGATAGTACCAGAGGATGACTCCAACGTCGAGACCGAGTGGATATACGATCGCACGAGGGCCGAATACCATGAGGCCATATCTCCCACTGTGTCGTGGTCGGTTGGAAAGGGGTGTGGCCTTACTCGCCCGAGAGAAGGGGGCATTACTAGGCTGAGTTTGACCAGCTCGGAAATGGGTTCGCTATCGACGTGCCAGATAGGTATTGGCTGACTATTGGCCAGGCGGATAGTGTGGTTTCTTACACTCACTTGGACTGTGCTGCTTGGAGAGAGACAGTGCCATTTGGAGTGTACTGAACCCCGGTGATTATCCAAATTGAAAACTGTATTGACATGAGGATTTGGATGAGGATTGGCATGCTTGAGCTGCATCTTGCATCGCATGGTCTTGGTATGGCCGATTGCATTCATATCTTGTACTATATAGCCTTGGTACGGCTGGTTGCATTTACGTACTCATCAGCACTATTCCGCATTACTCTGACCTTGCATTCTGAGCACGCTCATATTGCGCACACACTTACACCACCCTTTAAGCTTTCTATAAGCTTATGCACGATTGATGCGAGCAGGTGACGCCAGGACGCAGCTATAGTCTCGCCGCAGTTGGAGCGTGCCGCTGAGCTTTTGGAGTTTTGATATTACCACTATCTTGTATTTCCCTTTATACGCACTGTACTCAAAGTTTTTGATCATAGTGGATTTTATGATGGTGTTCTTGTGGTTATTGTTCGTGGGTTACGCTTGGTTATGCTCATTACGAATCAAATTGATATAAGAAATCCTCCTTGTAGCATCCCAGGATCGGAACCTGGTATATGGGTGCCGGGAGCCGAGAATGGGGTACTACGGAGGCTGTCGGCGCCGGATTCGGCTATCGGGAATTTTGTGAGCCCGGTCTCCGAGTTCGGGGCATGACAGATCTCACCGATCACGAGGACGTAGAAGCACTGAGACGTGGACTGCGAAGTAGATCACCTCTACGAGCAGAATCTCCCTTCCACAAGCTTCTCTATCTCTTTCTCTTTCCCTCTCTCACCTTTGATAACCCTAAGCCCTCCTAGAAAACCTTTAAGAAACTTAGAATGCCCCGAAATACACCCCAAACTCGGATACACCCCTTTATATAAGAATATAAAGAAGTAGAACCCAAATAGGAAACAAAATCCGCAAAATCTGCGTTTCCGCAATCGCATCTGCGGAACTCGTCGATCATATCGAAGGTCTCTCGATAACAGCTTCGATATCATCGACAAGTCTCTCGATGATATCGGAACAGGACCAAAACTGTCCAGCGACCAGGGGTGAAAATTCCAACAATTATCGATGTCATCGAGCCACTCTCGATGACAGCCTCGATATGATATGAAAGTCTCTCGATCATATCGACAAACCAAAAACTGTCCAACAACCAGCAGTGAAAAAATCTACAATTATCGATTCTATCGAAACCTGTTCGATTTCATCGAACCGAACAATGAGGAGAAAATCCCCATCAAATCTTCCCCTTTTCGACTCAGGAGGAGTTCACCTTCTTCAAACCAGTCTGGTTTCTACAAACCTCAAACTTGCCCTTGAGCAAAGCCTTGGTCATCATGTCTGACCTATTATCGTCTGTGTGGACCTTTTCAAGCTGTAACACATTCTGTTCCAAAATATCTCTGATCCAGTGATACCGAACCTCTATGTGCTTCGACTTGGAGTGCTAACTTGGATTCTTGCTCAAGTGTATAGCACTTTGGCTATCGCAATAGACCATGTGCTGCTCCTGCTTCAGGCTAAGTTCCTGTGGAACCTCTTCATCCAAAGCATCTCTTTACATACCTCTATGACTGCAATGTACTCGGCCTTTGTCATCGACAATGCTACGACCTTCTGTAGCTTGCTCTGCCAGGAAACCGCTCCCCCTGCAAACGTGAATATGAACCCCGATGTAGACTTCCTGGAGTCTATGTCACCTGCCATATCTGCATCCGTGTAGCCCTCTAACACAAGTTTACCGTCACCATAGCATAGGCTCAACCTGGATGAGCCTTTTAGATACTGCAGTATCCAATTCACCATGTCATAGGTGTGGTTCTTATGCAAGGATCTTATCTCCTCTTGCATAGATTTCAACCACTCCTTATGCTCGTCGGCTAGGGCCTCAGAATAATCTTCTGGCTCTACCCCATCGGTAGCATAATGTACTCATGCAGCGAGTACCTCTTGGACGGCTGTCTATCCCTAGATGACCTCCTCACCTGTGGCTCAATAGGTGGATCAAGTGGGGGCTGCTCTCCTGGTCCATCTTCTAAAGGAATTCCCTCGTCTCTGCACCTTGTTGTATTCTCCCGTCATCAGGTACCACGGGAGGAGTAACCAGATCCATGTCCTCTAGCTCACCTGAACTAGGCTGGTTCTTCTCTGGCTTACTAATGTCTTCTATACACTGACCTTCAAAGAAAACCACATCTCTGCTCCTGACGAGCTTCCTCTCAGTCAGATCCCACAATCTGTAACCGAATTTTTCATCACCATACCCCAGGAACACACACTGTCTGATCTTCATATCGAGCTTGGACCTCTCGTCCTTTAGTACGTGAACGGATGTCCTGCATCCAAATACCCTGAGATGACTGTACGATGGATCCTGTCCAGTCCACACCTTCTCAGGTACTTTTCCATTCAACGGGGCTGATGGAGACCTGTTTATCAAATACACTGCCGTGTGCATTGCTTCTCCCCAGAACGTCTTAGGCAATTTCGCATGGGATAATATGCATGTGCGATTCATTCGCTCAGCTACACCATTATGCTGGGGGGTCTTGGGAACCGTCTGTTCATGCCGTATACCCAGGGACTTGCAGTACTCATGAAGTCGTCAATGTATTCACCACCATTGTCAGTGCGGATGCACTTCAATGATCTACTTGTCTCTCTCTCGACCATAGCATGAAACAATTTAAACACACCAAATACCTCGTCCTTAGATTTTAAAGCATAAACCCAAACCCTCCTAGATGCATCATCTATAAAAGTAACAAAATACAATGCCCCACCCAAGGTTTTTGTCCTCATAGGACCACAAACATCAGAATAAACCAAATTTAATGCATGCACTTTATTAACATGAGAAGCAGTTTTAACGAATGAAACTCTATGTTGTTTCCCTGATAAACAATCAAGACAGGTTTTGAGAGGTGTACCTGTCACGTCTGGAAGGAGCCGCTTCTTTGCTAGTAGCTGAAGCCATTTTTCACTCATGTGGCCTAGACGCCTGTGCCACATGTCAATGGCTGAATCTTCCGCTGCGTTCAACCCACCCTTGCACATACTGACACTTGCCTTATAAAGGGTGCAACACTTCTTTCCTCTGGCCATGATCAACAAACCCTTGATGAGCTTTCATCACCCATCAGCAAATCGGCTTTCATAGCCATCATCATCCAACCTTCCCGTCGTCATCAAGTTGAGGCGAAGATTTGGGATATGCCTCACATCCCTGAGAACCAATGTGCAGCCCACATCGGTCTTCATGCAAATATCACCGACTCCCACAATTTTTGATGCGCTAGAATTTCCCATCTTCACAGTCCCATAGTCACCTGACTTGTAGCTTGTGAAGAAGTCCCTGCATGGAGTCGCATGAAAAGAAGCTCCCGAGTCTATCACCCAGTCGGTGTCCTGACTCGTAGCCGTGAGACATACATCGTGATCTGCTGAAAGAATAACTATAATGTCGCCATCTGAAGCGACCACAGTGGAATCTGATTCATCTTCCTTCCCTTTTCCTTTCTTGTCGTTCTTCTTACCACGACATTCATACTTGTAGTGACCCTTCTTGCCACAGTTCCAGCAATCAACATCTTTTCTGTTACTCGACTTGCCTCTTGATTTATCTCGGGCCTTCCCACCCTTCCTGTTCTTTCCTCTCCCCTGTTCCTGTATCACAAGGGCATCTTGCTGAGTAGATCCCTGAGACTTCCTCCTTGTCTCCTCATTGAAGAGACAACTGATTACTTGTTTCATGGATATCTTTCCGTCTGACGCGGAGTTACTTAGAGACACAACCAATGTCTCCCAACTGTCAGGCAATGAACTAAGCAAAAGTAAAGCCTACAATTCATCATCCAGGACCATCTTCATAGAGGAGAGTTAGTTTACTATATTGTTGACCTCATTCATGTGCTCGGCCACAGAATCACTATCTTTAAACTTGAGATTCACACGTAGCCTTATCAGAAAAATCTTATTACCGGCTGTCTTCCTCCTATACAGCCCTTGTAATTTCAGCCATAAGCTAGCGGTTGAGGTCTCTGTAGACACATGGTGGAACACAGAATCATCTAACCATTGTCTAATAAACCCCACCGCCTTTCGATCCATCTTCTTCCAATTATCATCAGTCATATCCTTGGATTTTGCTAATATGCCTAAAATTGGAGAATATAGGTCATTGCAATAAAGCAAGTCTTCCATCTTAGCCTTCCATATGGTCCAGTTAGAACCATTGAGGTTGATCATCCTTGATGAGCCACCTTCTATAATTCAAAACTGATCCTACCCATTCAATGAACTTAGCTTTGATACTACTTTGTTGGGAGCCTTACACAAAACCTTAGGATCTAGCCTCTCGAAACAAACCAGAATTATGGAATAATAATGCAATGAACTAAATCAAAACATAAACCACACCACACCAGGGATTTTTGCGTGGAAAACCCTCAAATAGGTAAAAACCACGGGACCTCGTCCAGATCAACAATCTACTATAAAGCAGAACGTTACAACCGATCACAAGCACACACCGCTTGGATCAAACCTTCTTCACTCACGCAGGAGTGGATAAACAATAAGAGAAGCAAGAGAAAACGAAGAGATTTTGTTGGGGGCCTTGCACAAAACCTTAGGATCTAGCCTCCCGAAACAAACCAGAATTATGGAATAATAATGCAATGAACTAAATCAAAACATAAACCACACCACACCAGGGATTTTTGCGTGGAAAACCCTCAAAGAGGTAAAAACCACGGGACCTCGTCCAGATCAACAATCCACTATAAAGCAGAACATTACAACCGATCACAAGCACACACCGCTTAAATCAAACCTTCTTCACTCACACAGGAATGGATAAACAATAAGAGAAGTAAGAGAAAAATGAGAGATCTCACCGATCACGAGGACGTAGAAGCGCTGAGACGTGGACTGCAAAGTAGATCACCTCTACGAGCAGAATTTCCCTTCCACAAGCTTCCTCTATCTCTTTCTCTTTTTCTCTCACCTTTGATAACCTTAAGCCCTCCTAGAGAACCTTTAGGAAACTTAGAATGCCCTGAAATACACCCTAAACCCGGATACATCCCTTTATATAAGAATAGAAAGAGGTATAACCCAAATAGGAAACAAAATCCGCAAAATCTGCGTTTTCGCAATCGCATCTGCGGAACTCGTTGATCATATCGAAGGTCTCTCGATAACAGCTTTGATATCATCAACAGGTCTCTCGATGATATCGGAACAGGACCAAAACTGTCCAGCGACCAGGGGTGAAAATTTCAATAATTATCGATGCATCGAGCCACTCTCGATGACAGCCTCGATATGATCTGAAAGTCTCTCGATCATATCAACAGGACCAAAAACTATCCAGCAACCAGCAGTGAAAAAATCTGCAACTATCGATTCTATCGAAACCTGTTCGATTTCATCGAACCGAACAATGAGGAGAAAATCCCCATCACCTAGAGCCCTCTTGCTAAGAATCTAGACCTTAGTTAAGCCCGTTCGGTTGACGAGTACCCATCCTGATGGTCTTAGACCATTCGGGCCCGTCCAGGCGATCATGTCAGGCCTTCAGCATATTGAAACCAAGGCTTGGCCCAATAGATTACGGGCTTCGAAACTCATGTCCAAGATCATCTCATGGGCAGAAACAGGCTTCTGGTTTGGGGGTAGGACATGACTATTAGGAAAGTGTCTGTAATTTATTCACTGAAATGTGGAATGCATCAAATGTGACACATACTCATGAAAATTTTACAGAAGGAGATTTGTTTAAATCTAGTCCAACTTTTTCTTTATGCTGATACAATAACAGCCTTGAACACACTTATGAAACTAAATATGGTACATGAGAAAGTATTAAAAAGGGCTAACTACAACAAATTTCAATAATCAACAACAAATACTAGCATATGATATTCAAACTTCAGCCCCCTACTTTTGATAGAATAGCCTAAAAGCTTCATGAATGAACTACAGGGAGCTGAACTGATCAAACCCCATTTGATTTTGGCTTGTGAGGAAAGAATATATATATATATATATATATATATATATATATATATATATATATATATATACTGACGCAGGAATGAACGTGATGAGGATAAATACTCCGAATCCACGGAGCTTCTCTGGACTCCTCATAGAGACTTCTCGAATCTAAGAGGAAAGAAAGCAGAAAACAGAAATAATTTCTAATAATTTCGAAACTGATTAATTCATTCATAAAAACGAGTTCACAGCCCTTTAAATAGGGGTACCAAGCAATGGAAAAGAAATCAGAATCAAACTACAACTACAACTCCTAGAATTCGCGACTTACTATAAATAGTAAACTTACTATTTATAGACGGTCGTGATGTCTACTAGTGCGCAAGGTTTTCGGCCAGAAATAGTGTCCTATTTGGCTTCACCAAACCGTTCTCCTAATTATTCTAAGCTCTTTTCACGTTGGGCGCAACTCCTAAAGCCCAACGGATGAAGAGTTATAATCAAACTAAAACTTACTATTTATAGTAAAATTGAAATTAAAACAGGGAAACGGCCGTCAATCCAGGGGTTTTTCGCAATTCCGGGCGTTGCAACCCGGCGTAGCGGGGTTGGTTGGCTAAAGTAGCTCGTTCCACCCCAAAATCATATATTTTTTGTCGGCTAACTCATCCCGGATTGCGAGATACGCCTGATTTAAGGTCTGATGGTCCAGATCACTTCTGTCGCCGACTGGGCCTTTTCTGATCCATCTTGGCCATGTAACTGTTCGCGACCCGCTCTACATCAAAAACCTTCTCATCTTCTTTGGAAGTTCAACACCTTAATGGAAAAGGCGAAGACGAATGCAAAGAGCACTGTGAATCCAATGACCCCAGCGGCAATCACTCCCAGAAAGTCATGCTTGAATCCGAAGTACTCCCTCACATACTCCGACACTATCATGTCATTGTCCATGCGTTTGGATATGTCACCGAACTGGGAAGTGACCAATCCATACAAGGTCCAAGCAACCGGGCATGCCCAGTAGTACCATCTCCACCATATGGGAATTCTCTGTGATCAAGAGGAAAGAGTCACTCCAGATTTTATTTATTTATGAAGCATTGATATGAATGGAGAGGATTGGATAAAAACTTACAGGCCGGGGAATGAGGAAGCCCGCAAACAGGTTCCACAGCGCATAGAATGCAGAGGAAACGATTGCAGCAATATCGTGGTTGGGAGTGAGACCAACGGCCATCATTCCGTAGAAGGTGAAGTAGAGCAATGTGAAGAACATGAAGAAGAGATACCAGAAGAACTTGGCAGCTGTCCATTCGAATTGGATCATGGCATAGACGATGACCCCATATACGAGAGTCTGAACCAAGATGTATGGAATCTCGACCACCACCTGAGAAATGCATTAAAATGGAGTGAGGCTAAAGATCGAACATGGAAGAACAGAGTTTCATAAGACACTGGAATGGATGTGCTTACCTGCGCAAATGCATATGGTAAAGCTGAATACATCCCAGCAGCCCTCTCTCTATAGAAAACAGTACGTTCGACAGCCACAACTGGCTGCACTGATGAGGCATTTTGCACTCCGATGAAGAGAACCGCAGCATACATGGAGCCCATGGCATTGAACAGGTCCTGTTGAGAAGTCCTGCAAATTTTGAACATTACAGCAATGCAACCGAATCAGTTCCAAATCCAGAAGAGGAATTGACATTTAATTGTTTACTACGAGACCAATTGCTTACGTTTTGGACCCAAGATCCCAGAATATCGTTCCAAACATCAAGGCAATGACAGTCGTGAAGAGAAGCCGGACAGCGGTGTATGGCGGATTCCTCCAGTACGACATTCGCTGCTTCCATAGGCAGGCAATGCATTGTGTGATGAAGGGCTGCGAATACTGAGATGAGAAGTAGAGATCTTTAGAATCAGGGGGAGGTGAGCTCATTTCTGCAATTAGAGCTTTGTTTCTCCTGCAACAATCAGCGTAGATCACGTAAGAACTAGTACATTGTGGATTCAGATGTCGCTTATGGAAGCATTTTTAAGAAAAACTGACCTGAAAAGATCTGAATTCTTGTATATTTCGGAAAAATTCACCCCCAAAATCCCCTCCTGTGCTATGCTAGACACCTCCAACATCCACGTCGCCGGATTGTAACCGCCCTTTATCTTATGGACTCCATTGATTCCCTTCATAAAATAAAACTGGACCGGATCAGTACCCATATAATAAAAAAAAAAAAAAAAAAAAAAAAAAACTGACTGTATTTTCTTTATGTTCGTCGGGCTTCACCTCAAAGTAGTTGATCAGATGGCTAGAGTGATGGCCCAGTGGGCCAACGTATATTTCTTCTCCTCCTCTCTTCATAAGGAACAGCTGCAAATAGTGGATAAAAGAAATCAAGATGTGCCAATGAATTAATTGATTGAACCACAAAGCAAATCACAAGTTGTTTTGTTTTAACTTTCTTTTACCTCATCAAAAGCTTCGAATATGTCAATACTGGGCTGGTGGATTGTGCACACCACAGTTCTGCCAGTGTCCACCGTGTTCCTCACAGTTCTCATCACGATGGCAGCTGCCCTGGCATCTAGTCCAGACGTTGGCTCGTCCATGAATATTATAGATGGGTTGGCGACGAGCTCAACAGCAATAGTCAACCTCTTTCGCTGCTCGGTCGACAGCCCATTCACACCAGGTAGCCCGACCAGTGATTCCCTCAATGATGTTAGCTCTACAAGCTCCATGACTTCCTCAATGAACATCTGCACCCATCGGATTTATCAGTTAGCCGACGCCCAAACATATATCAAGGAACCCATAAAAGAGAATGACAATTATGCCACCAACGTTTCTTGTGGCAGAATCTACTTCTGTTGGTAACCGAAGCCACGCAGAGTAAACAAGAGATTCGTAGACTGTAACATGAGGAGAGTGGATGTCATTCTGTTCACAGTATCCCGATATCCGAGCGAATGTTTCTTGCTTCTTGGGGTAGCCAGATATGGTGATGTTTCCTTCTATGTATCCACCTGTCTTCCTTCCGGCCAACACGTCCATCAGCGTAGTCTTACCAGCTCCGCTGACACCCATCAGAGCAGTAAGTACTCCTGGCCTGAAAGCTCCACTTACTCCCTTCAAAAGCTCTAATTTATCTTCTGGAAAACCTTGAGCTTTCATTTCCTACAGATTTTACATTCTCTCTCAGTTTCACTATAGATTGTCTGAGAAGAAGGAAGATTTTGACTTCCTCACATGAATCTATCATTTATTTGAAGTTTGTGGTTTACCTGCGGCATGTCTACGGAATATCTAACATTATCAAAGGTGATGGAAAGGGGAGCAAAAGGAAGAACCATGCCCTTCTTATTGCTCTTATTAGCACGATCCGTGGCTTCTGTCATTCTAATTTCATTGCCTGTCATTGAGATTTTTCTAACTGATTTAGATGAGCCCCACAGGGGGGAATAAATTTTTTTTTTTTTTTAAAAACAATGTTAATCGACTGATCTTATTACCAATACGTGCAGAAGAGGTTGTTCTCCTGGTTGACAGCTCCACCTCTTCGACTTCTCCAGTTCTGTTTGTGTGCTTCTCCTTCAAGGCCTCTTCAGATAGAACTGCTTGACCACCCTTATATGCTGCAGCCATTTAATCCAATGATTAGAACTACCAAACTTTAAACTGTGAAAGCCTTGAGAATCGATGCTTGTAAGAGATGAAGGTGCTCACGGTCGAGATTAGTGAGAGCAACTGTGAAAAGGCCATTGAATAGGAGAGTGTATCCAAACAATGCGCCGGCACCAATCCAATACCATTTTGATTCAGGAAAGATTCCACGAGACTCCAAGATTTGGATCCCTAACATTTCTGTCGAACCAGAAACAACCTGTATCGCAAATCCAGAATTAAACCTGAGATAATTCTCAGGAACAAAGTAATGGTTTTTTTCCCCAGTTGGACAACGAGATTCTTACATGCTTCCAACTATGCCCAAGAAATTCATTCGTCGCAATTGCATTCTGAGCATACATCAAAGGCGAGGACCAGTAACCCCAGATCCACCATTTCTTCACATCCTCTGCAGCCAAATAACAGAAAGAATTGAGTCCAAAGTTCATAAACAAAGGCTGAGAAATTCGAAATTTTGAGTTTGAAATTGTAGTCCATACTTCGTGATATAATGAATCCTCCGAGTGTCAAGATTGCAAGAAGTGCAAATGACCCAAATGTGTTTGCAACAATCATGTTCCGACCCAGTGCAGCAATTAACCGAAACAATCCAGACGCCATCTGGCTAATCAATAGGAGTAGCAGATACTGTTTAAACATCCTGCAAACAGGAACAATCTACCATTACCATTGCTGACTAAACCATGAATGCAACCATGTCCTTGAAATAAGCTCGCAGAGGATCTCAAATTGCGTGCTATCTCACCTCCCAGCATTTGGGTCGAAGCCGATGACATAATAAGTGAGGGCAATCCAAATAGCAACTTCTGCAAATGAAATGGGAATCTTGAGGATCCATGTAGGCAGCGAGTACGCCCACGAAGGATAGAAGCGGAGGTCTCTTTGCTTGTAGAAAACAGGAAGCTTTGCGATTGTCATGGCGAGCTCCGAGAACCCATTAAACATAAGGATGACAAGCGCGAAAAAGAGAGCACCCATAAATATTGATCCATCGGTTAATGAATTGTGGTGCATCTTGGTACGGAAGAAGACCGTCATAGTGACGAATGCGATGACTAGCAGCTGGAATCAGAACAGAAACAGAATAAGGTATAGGACTTTAAGGGAATAGAATTCGAGAACGGCACTAGGAATGTAACACTGTCACTCACTTGCATCATTTTGAAGATGTAGACGAATGAGTTCCTCTTCATAAGCAACAATTCCCTTGAGAGACATGCTTTCAGCAATTCCTTCTTGCTGATACCATATTCAGACGTCGTCAAAGCAGCAGGATGGCTCTTGCTCTTGTCAAATGGGGTGCTGAGTTCTTCTCCGATTTTGCGACCGACATGGAATGATTGGAATGCGTCGGCGAATTCCTTGACGGGAATGTATCTGTACGGTTCATCTCTACGTGCCCAGTACTGTTGCTGATCTTTTCTTGATGTCACCTGGTGATGCAGAAAGAGCTCATTTTTAGATTCGATGTTCTATTCCATGGAAACAATGCATGCTTTCACGAGATGTAGTTTTTCATTTGATGACTGATTCGAAGCTTGGAACTAAATCACAGTTTGGAGTATAACTCAATCCTGCAAAACCGAGTCGACTCGGATGAGTCTGACTTGTTACCAACGAGTTTTGATTCCCATGTTTCTGAATGAGTTGGTCCAACTTACTTCCTGCAAGAAGTCGGCGACACCTTTCCTCTCAGGGCATTTGAAACCCATGGATTCAAAGAACTCGAGCACATTCTCACGGGGACCTTGGTACACGACCTGCCCGTCAGAGAGGAGAACAATGTCATCGAAGAGGTCATAAGTCTCCGGAGCTGGCTGAAGCAGTGCAATCAGTGCTGTCCCACCGAGAATGTGAATTGATTGTCTCAGGGAATTCACAATCTGGAAAGTGGTAGAGCTGTCCAGACCGGTCGATATCTCATCCATGAAAAGGGCCTGTGCGGGTCCGACAAGCATCTCCCCTGTACCAATAGGCATTCAATCCAATTAATCTAAAACCAGTAAAAATCACAAGGGCAATGGCCCATCTCCAAGTCTAAGAAAGATATATCAGGCGTTCATTTTTTTAGTGTTTCTACCTGTTGTAACACGCTTCTTTTGTCCTCCTGATATGCCCCTCAGCATTTGATCCCCTACCATGGTATCGGCGCATACTTCCAGTCCCAAAATCTACAGTTTGAGAAGTAATAAAAGGCGATGAATTTATGCCTCAGAAAGATCTTCTATAAGATATAAGTCCAAAGAAAAAATGCATTTTTGTTGCAACACATACCTTCAGAATATAATCCGTGACGACACTTTCCTTCTGCCCTTCAAGCGATGCAGCCTGCATAAATACAACAATTAAAGACAAACAAAAATTCCCAATTCTTTCAAATATTTAAAGACCCACAACTATTTCTATTGCAGATTTATAATTTAAGAACTTGCTAAGAAAATTCATAGAGAAAGACAAACTGGACACAGGAAATTGTAGCTCATGCGAAGCATGCCAGATGGAAAGGATGATGGGGGATATTCATAAATTATCCATCAATAGAACTAAAATCTCATTAAGAGAAAGATGAGAAGGAAATTTCCTAAGGTGAAGGAACGTCCATGAAGTGCTTCTTTTTTTCTTTTTTTTTTTTTTTTTTTTTTTTTTTCTATTTTAATCAGAGAACCTAATATCATGAAATTTCATGACAATTTGCATCAGATTAGATGGATTAATCATGAAATATCATAATATTTGCTGCAACAAACCACTCCATAAATCTTTAAGAAAAATAAAATAAAAACAGTTGAAAACAATGTTCTTGATTTTCACCTTCATGAAGACGTCAACGTCGGGATCTGGCTTAATGTTTGCTGCTTTTTCCCTTCTTGACAACTCCGTCAACATATCTGCCAATAGTTTCAGAAACCAAAACTATTATAATTCAAACTCCACAACCTCCCTCAACTCATAACTGAAACTGTTCACTTCAACATACCATAACGGGTCCCGACTCCTTGGCATCGAGCAGAGAAAGCCAATGTCTCTCTCACTGTCATTTCCCCAATATGAAGATCGTGCTGACTGATATAAGCCGATGTCCTTTGAGGGACGAACTCCTCCATCCCATGGCCATTGTAAGTTACACTTCCCGAAACCTGATGTTTGAGAACCCAAATCAGCTTTGTATCAAACAGATGAAATATTTCCCAAAAATTTCATTATAACTACAAGTCCAGTGTGCCATGGTGAGAAGAAAAAACATAGTATATCTACCTTCAGCTCTTTATCAAGCTTTCCTGCCAAAGCTAATAGCAAAGTGGTCTTCCCTGATCCTGGAGGCCCTAAAAGCAGAGTCATTCTGCAAATTCCAGATTTGAATCAATCTCCCATCGACTCGAGAATCCATACTACGAATAGAAACATCAAAACGTGCAAAACCCAGTTTGTAATTTGACCAAGCCTTCTTCTCTTACCTGCAAGGCTTTATAATTCCGCTAACATCATGAAGGATTGATACTGGTTTCTTTCGGCTCGGAAGAATGTGGAGATAATTCAAGAATCCCTTTGAAAAACAAAAGTGAAAAATCAACAGTCAATTCATACAGTTGGAGAAAGAGTACTGACATCCCAAACAAGCATTTTCATTGATTCTAATTTGGAGATTTATGTATATGAATTACCTCAAGTATATTAAAGGTGAAATTGAGGACGGTCGGTAAACCTCTGCTACCGACGTAGGCTTCTGCTCCAATATGCAAATTCTCGTAGCGGACTTCAACGATGGGCACCTCAATTCCAACTCTGTTTTAAAAAACCAAATAACGAAAAAAAGGAAAGAATATTGATTGTCAATTTCCGCAGAATTCCATTAAAAAAAAATAAATAAATAAATCAAGCAACCTTTAAAATTTTTATATATATATATATATATAATAATATATATATATATATATAACAAGAAAACAAGAAAACCAGGCGGAAATAGACAAGAAGAGCTCACCTATCGATTCGGTTCTTCAGCTTCAACAGGAACTTCTCATTGTCCTCCTCGGCGACTCTAACCAATCTCTCCAACACGGTCTTCTTGTCTTGAAACCCGAGATGCTGAATGTCGACTTCCTTGTGCTCCTCACCAGCGACTCCACTCAGTATCCCTTTCCTAATTCGATCGTACGTCGGAAGCTTCTCGAGAGCTGCCCACTTGAGAGCTTCTTCGTCATCTTCCTCACGAGAAGACTGCGAGAAAACACTATCGACAGTGGTGTTCCTCCACATCGAAGAGCCATTCCGCCGCAAACTTCCCACTCTATAAAGGTCCGTATTGTCCATCGAAATTCCCAACAAAAACCCACCAAAACTAAGAATTTCTAATGCGCAGAGCCTCAGCTACTGATTTCTAGAGCTCGAAAAACACAGAAAGAGAGACGGTTTTTTTTTTCTCGAACAAAACCAACAAAAACCCAGAAATATTCTTCAAGCCTGAGTACAAGAAACTTGAATTTACAGTGTATAGAGCTTGAAAAACATAGAATGAAAGATAAGTTTTTCTTCTCAAACAGAACCCACCAAAACTCAAAAAGGATTTCCAAATCTCAATGCAAGAGAGATGAAATGCAAATGACAATGGATTGGAAAAGGAGTTGGGTTTCTTCCGTTTTTTTTTTCTTTTTTGCTTTTTTTGTTTTTTTCCCAGTAACAGGGCTTTTGCGGTTTGTATAAAGGGTGATGGATTTGAAGGAAGGAGAAGGGACGGTATGTTTAAATGCGTCGAGGGTGGCTTTTGCGGAAGCGGATTGGCTGGTGTACCATACAGCAGCTATGTAGCTGCTGTATGGTGCTGCTGTAACGCTCCTCGAACTCCGAGTTGTACGAACCGTTCAAAGGAGATCAAAGTTGGCCCTACAGTGATGTATTTATTATATCTACACCGTTGATCTCTTTTAAGAGAATTATCCAAAAAAAAAAAAAAAAAAAAAAATCATATCCAAAGATCATCTGGAACACACTAGAGGAGATAATGATTTTCACCGTTAGAAAAATTTGCAGGGCTGCCATAATCGTTTACTTTCCATCCAATCTATTCATAAGGTCACAGAGACCTTGAATGGAGAGAAAAAACAAATTTCATAGTGTTCCAAAACTTCCATAGCTCAAAAAGAATTTCAATGATAGATGTTCAATTCCCCACAGCTTTTTTTTTGTGTGGTTCACTTGATAGCTAGATCTCTTTTATTTTTTATCTCAAGCCTTAAGACGAGCTCGCAAAATGGATGGATTATTTGGATATAACACATACCTTGTGATCAGACCCACAGGACTTGCTGGCATCAATACACCACTATATAGCTGGTGTGAGGTACACCAGCCAATCTGCTTCCTGCTTTTGGTTTGTTTGTTTTTTTATGATTTAGAGAGAGGTCAAAATTAGAGCCGGGCAATCTTGACTTGATCCGGTGGATCCGACCTGATCTAATTATATCCAACCCGATCCAACGGCCTGGATCGGTGCGGATCAAACATGGCAATCCAGATCCGAAATATTTTCGGGTCGAATTTAGATCAATACCAATTCAGATCGATCCGATCCGAACCAATCCGGATCTAGTACATATAATGTATATTTAGTTATTTACTATTTTACCCTAAGGTATATATATTCTTCTCCTCACTTCAGAAATCCCAACGACCATCTCCTCTCCATGTAGCCACCAATGTCCTCCTCACCAGCGTCATCTTCGTCTTCCTCTTCCACTCCCTCTATCGTCGAGCCAGATGCGCTAAGGAAATGGTAGCCAACTTCTATATGATAATTTCGTTTGTCGAGGAAAAAAGATACAGCAGAGCCGAAAGAACTCGAATGTGGTAGAGCCATTCCTCCACCCTCACACGTGTCAGGATGATCCATCAATCAGTGCCGTCCATCTACAATATACTTATCATTGTGGCATTTATTTTGAATCTTATACACATCAGACATTTCCTTTCATCAACCTTTTCCACTTTTTGGCACCAAAATCTGACCGTTAAATTTTTTGTTTTACTACCTTCACTTTGAGAAGCACTGATCAGATGGATAGGATCATTTAGTGAATTTTATAATGTATTATTGGCCATCCATAATACAGGAAGATGGAGGAACGGTCCTGATTGATACTTCACCCTACCAGGTATCCCATGGAGAGATGGTTGTACCATATTCCAGCTATACCCACTCTGCTTTATCGTAGGATATTCCTGTAAGGCTGTAACCCTATTCCAAATCCAGAAGTCACTTACCACATGTTCAGTGGAAAGTATTTAGGTTGTACAGTAGCTTTTGTAGACATGACTCTATCAAATAACTGTGGATTCCCCATACAGTAGGGAACTGCTGCCCTTCACCTGGGTCATGCCCTCTTTAGAAATTCCGATCATCAGGCGTGGAGAAGAAGGGTCTGAAGGACGAGGCATTAGATAGCTTGAAGGCAATGCAGTCCGTCTCCATCAAGCCCGGGTCTCCACCTTTACCATTTTGTTACTATTTATATTTTATTTTATTTTTGTTTTTTTTAAAAAAAAAAAAATTCAGAATTTTTTTTTTTAAAATCAGAACCGATCTGAATCGTGCCCAATTCGATTCGACTCGGTTTTCTTGACCAAGTCAAACTCTGATCGGATTAGGCAATGTACATTTCAGATTGGTCCGAGTCAGGTGACCCGGACTCGATCCCGGATTGGATCGAGTTCAGGTCAAGCCATTGAGATTTCGGATCGGATTGAGTTGGACCCAATTCAATCCGACTCGGTCCGATGCCCAGCTCTAGTTAAAATCGATGAAGATGTGCAACGAAGAGAAGAAGGTATTCGCGTCAATAGAATGGATAGGAGGCTCCCTCCACTTCTGTCTTCCCGCCACACATGTAATAGATATGAAGGATTCATTAGGTTATACCACCATTAAGATTCTATGTGGTAAGATATAGATCGAACCACCTCTATCCGCTGGCCTAAATGCTTATGTCGAATCATCAATTACTCCTAACCACATATTTTTGTCATACGCATGGGTCCGCCTAGTATCCCATGGACTATACTGAACTGAAAAGACGGCATTTGTACGGTAGGTCCCACAAGATGAATCCATCGGGTTTCATGCACGCCAGCACATTGGCACGTGTACGAAGGGACAACCTCTCCTCATGGGAAGCGAATTGGCTGTTGTATGTACGTGTCGCTCGAAGACGAGCACCGACGCTCCTTAAGCTCCCAGTTGTACGAACGGTTCAAATGAGATCAAAATTACATTGGCTTCACAGTGATGTATTTATTATATCTACATCATTCATCTATTTTTAGAGATAAGTTTAGAGCATTATACAAAAAATGAATCATATTAAAAGATCATCTAGACCACACCACAAATAGCAGTGGAGATAATGATTTTCACCGTTAAAAAATTCGTAGGGCCTACCATAAAGTTTATTTTCCATCTAATCTGTTCATAAGGTCATAGAGACCTGAATTAAGAGGAAATTTTTTTTTTCATATTGATTTAAGACTTCTGTGACCGCAAAAAGAGTTTCAATGGTATATATACGTTCAATCCCCCCTGCTTTTTGCAGTGTGGTCCACTTGATAGTTATATCTATCTTATTGTTCTTCTCAAGCATTAAGACGATCTCTCCAAATGGATGGACGATTTGGATACAACACAAACCTTATGTTCAGACTCACACAACTTGCTGACGTCAGTACAACAGTTATATTGCTGGTGAGAGGTACACCAGCCAATCCGCTTCCCTCCTTATGCCACACGCGCGACCCTAGCTGGACAGTTTCGGTGGATACGGTCCAGTGGATTTGGGAAACGGATTGGCTGGTGTACCACACACCAGCTATATAGCTGCTGTAGGCAATTGTCGTGCAAAGATGAGCACTGATGCTCTTTGAGATCCAATTTGTATGAACGATTCAGAGGAGATCAAAGTTATATGAGCCCATAGTGATGTATTTATCATACCTACGTTGTTCATCTATTTTTAAAGATCATTTTAGAGTATTGTACAAAAAATGAATTATATCTAGAGATCATTTAGACCACACCACAAATAGCAGTGGAGATAATGATTTTCACCGTTAAAAAATTTGTACGGCCCACCATAACATTTATTTTCCCTTCAATCTATTCATAAGGTCACAAAGACCTAATTGAAGAGGAAAAACAAATTTTATGTTGATCCAAAACTTTTGTGACCCCAAGATGGGTTTCATTGGTAGATGTTCAATCCCCACTGCTTTTTGCAGTGTGGTCCAATTGATAGTTAGATCTATCTTATTTTTCGTTTCAAACCTTAATACTATCTCGCCAAATGGATGGACGGTCAGGATATAATACATACCTCGTGATCAAATTCATTGAACTTGCCGACGTAGATATAGCTGTTGTATAGCTGGTGTGAGGTACACTACACAATCCGCTTCCGATTGAAAAGGTATTTATTAACAAGAGAATCTCCTCTTTTTCTAGAAAAATACGTGGCCTCGTGTCAAATGCTAGAAAAACGGAGGGAGCGTGATTACAAAGTACGCATTCGAGAAGTTGGGCGCAGCCTTCTTTTGATAGCCCGCGAGACCAATGTAATTGATGTTCACTCATTACTTATGATCGCCACTGTGGCCTTGGCTGGCCCATCTATCCAGACTTTAATACTGTCTTGATGTTCATAATCTCTACTGTTCTTTTAGGCATGGCCCACCTTGAATGTATGATGCCCTATCTTCAGTAATGGATCATACTATAGCCATCAAATTGTTAGACTTTGTATTTATTATTTATTTATTTATTTTCTGATGGTTGCATTTCTTACCATCCTTTACGCAGGCCATTGATCACAGGGTTAGAATCTGCTAATCTAGCATGTTTTTAGGGCCTCTTCCATCCACCATCATTTCCATCATATTAATTATCTTCATCATGCATTCATAGGCCTTAGTTGTACCCAACGATGCATTAGTACTCTACTCAATAACTTGGAATGCTTATCCGGCTTTCAATTGATAATGAGAAATTGGGAGATTCTGATTGGACGAGTAGGGCCCTTTCCTTAACGTACGGTTTCTATGTATCAGCTACATATTTAGCTGACCTTGACAGCCACTAAAGCAAATGATGTCATGGGTTTCGTCAGGTATAGATAAGAAAGTAAAGAATAACACCTCCCATTACTTTATATACATTGGACGAAGCTGTGACAAATCAGGAAATTACTCCGAAGGTGAGGAACTTATTTTGCATGTATATGTATCCCACTGTTAATTATATATAATCTGTAAATTAAAATCTCTTCACAATAAATATTGGACATTTAAAAATCAGACAAATTCATTATTGGATGGGCCATATTGCAATGAACCATCCAAAAATCTCCAATTTGTTAAGAATCGAAACACAGAAATGAATAATACACAACAGTTCTGGAAATGACATAATCTTATTGAACATTCTAGGCTTATAAATAGCCTTTACAAGTTTAACAGAATGAGAAAAAATAGCTCACGTTTACAACTAATCAACGTGATAAGTGCAACTAGAAACACTAAGAAAGTACCCTAAAGACTATGACTTATTCAAACTGAATGCAACAACTTATCTGAATTCCTAACTGAATCCCTAAACTTTCTCTTCATTCCCTCCCTTAAACTAGTTCCTTACTGCAACTAGTTTAATTCAGGAACTTGGTAAACTCCCAACTGACTCTGAAACCTTTGAAATGCATCCAATGTGAGGGGCTTTGTCATCACATCTGCCAGCTGATCTTGTGTTCCACAATAAGCCAACTCAACTACTCCTTGTTGGGGATTTTTGGCCTGCGGAATCACACAGATCTAGATCTAGGATAGCAATCCAATGGCACCGAGCACACACACAAGAAAAGAGAACACACAGATTTAACGTGGAAAACCCTTGCGGAAAAAAACTACGGCACAAAGCGACAGATCACCACTATGAAAGCATCAATTACAAAGAGAAAAGACTTACCCGATTCGAACAACCTCGAATCTCACTCTTGCTACACCCTTTGATAACCCTAGAACCCTTTAGAATACCTTTAGGAAGTCTTGGAATAATATTAGAATAGCCCTAGGTACCCTAATTTATAGTTTTGGCAACTTCCCTTTCGTCTCCCAGTTGCGAAAGGACTTGCGTCACAAAATCCGCGAAACTCCTTTCTGCATCCCAGTTGCGAAAGGACTTGCGACACGAAATCCGCGAAACTCCTTTCCGCATCCCAGTTGCAAAAGGACTCAGATTTAAGACATCTCGCAACAATCTCCACCATGTCTTCAATCTTCAACCGTGTAGCTTCTTGACCTCTTCTCTTATTTCTATATCACATCATAGCTCAAGATCACATTGGCCAACCAGCGCCAATCACGGATCTGAAAGATACCTGCTATACCGTCGACGTGAATATCTCTGAGAAGCCGATCCCTTCTCTTTGAGAATAACCCCTCCCTACCAACCTCGCCCTGTATCTATACTGTACCTCCTGAAAGTCCACCTGCATCCAACCGCTCACCAGCCCACTGAAAGCTCCACCTGCTCCCATATGTCGGTCTGGTACAACGAATCTATCATATCGCCCATAGTCACCTTCCACTTCTCAGCACCAGGCTCACCTAGAGTCATCTGAATAGAAGATGAATCCCCTGCAATATTGGAGTCGTCCATGTACCTCGCCGATGTCCTGCGATCATGCCATGTGGTTCTTCTCATAGGTGGCTGCTCCACCTGCTTTGTATCCTTATCCGCACGTCTCAGCCTTCTTGCCCTGCCCGCTCATGTGGTCATGCCCAACATGTCACACACATGCAGAGGTGGAATCTGCTACATCCACTGTAGCTCCACCTTTTGAAGTGTTGCCGATCAACCTGTAAACATGATTGAGTCGTTGCGCTTTCATGATTACCCGTGTCCCCTTAGATACTTTAAGAGCACCATCAATACATGTGTACTTGCATCCTTTTGCTTCAAGTACACCAAGAGAAATCAGATTCTGCTTCAAATCAGGAACGTGCCTCACATCTGTCAAGGTACGCTCCACCCCATCAAACATCTTGATGTGCACCGTACCAACAGCCACAACATTACAGGCAAAGCCATTGCCCATAAACACCTGTCCACCATCGCACTCCCTGTAGCTGGTGAACCAACTCCGATGAGGAGTCATGTGACAAGATGCCCCTGTGTCCAGCATTCACTCGTCCTTACGATCATCGTATGGCCGCTTGAGCGAAGACACAGATAAAACATCACCATCACATATATCTGACATGGCAGCGTTGGCCTCATTGTATGAAGCCTCAGAATCTTCCCTCTTCGATTTAGGATTTTCACAATCCCTCTTCACATGTCCTTCCCTCCCACAGTTCCAGCACTTTACCTTTCCTTTGCCCTTGTCCGTGGATTTGGATCTAGAACCAAAAGAACCTGTACCTTGTCCAGAATTCCTACCCACTGTAAATAGTGCCTTAGAAGACGTCCCCATGTCGCTGTTTAGCTGTCTCATAGCCTTTTCTTGAAGGGCTGAGATAACGGTGTCGACACTTAGGGTTTTATTCATGCTGCACAGTGTCCTTGAATGCCTCATAGGACGCCGGGAGAGAATTCAGCAACATACATGTTTGTTCTTCATCTTTCATCACTTCCTCCATATCAGCAATTGCAAATCAATTTATTAAAGTGCCTGATGTGAGCTCCAGGTCTCCACCTTCTGCCATCTTGAAGTTATACCACTGCCGCTTCAAGTGTAAGCGATTTCTGAGGATTTCTTCGCTAGACATCCCTAACTTCGCCTATAACTTAGCCGCAGTTTTCTCCCTCATGACGTTGTAGAGAACCTCATCCGTGAGACATAAATGGATCGATGATAAAGCCTTCTTATCAAGAGTATTCCATTCATCATCAGTCATAGTAGATTTTCGCTCCTCAAGAGCACCATCCTCGCCTTGCTTGGTTAACAGGCTAATCATCTTAACCTTCCATAACTCAAAATTATTTTCCCTGAGTACTTCTCAAACTCATACATGGTGCTCGCCATTATTACTAATCCCTCAGATCAGATCTTGCCCCAACTTATCTCTGATACCACTGTTGGGGATTTTTGGCCTGCGGAAATCACACAGATCTAGATTTAGGATAGCAATCCAATGGCCCAAGCACACACACAAGAAAAGAGAACACACAGATTTAACGTGGAAAAACCCTGCGGGAAAAAAAACACGGCACAAAGTGACAGATCACACTATGAAAGCATCAATTACAAGAGAAAAAAAGACTTACCCGATTTCGAACGACCTCAATCTCACTCTGCTACACCCTTTGATAAACCTAGAAACCCTTAGAATACCTTTAGGAAGTCTGGGAATAATATAGAATAGCCCTAGGGACCCTAATTTATAGTTTTGGCAAATTCCCCTTCGTATCCCAGTTGCGAAAGGACTTGCGTCACAAAATCCGCGAAACTCCTTTCCGCATCCCAGTTGCGAAAGGACTTGCGACACGAAATCCGCGAAACTCCTTTCCGCATCCCAGTTGCAAAAGGACTCAGATTTAAGACATCTCGCAACACTTCTCGTGTGAGATCATGAAGAAAATGAAAGCGCACGTCAATGTGCTTGCTTCGACCATGTAACACGGTTTTTTGAAAGTTTAATTATGGAACTATTATCACAAAAAATTGTAATACACTCGCTTTCTTCCAGACTCAGTTTCTCAAGTATCCTCTTCATCCAAACAGCTTGACTGGCACAAGCAGTTGCAGCCACGAAATCTGCTTCAGTGGTTGAAAGTGTAACTATAGGTTGTTTTCTTGAGGACCAAGCAACAACTCCAGATCCCAACATGAAGACATAGCTAGATGTGCTTTTCCTGTCTTCTAGATCTCCTGCATAGTCGCTATCTGCATAACCAGCCAGACCTTCACACCCTCCTTGTAAAAGACTCCAAGTCCAGTGGTTCCTTTCAGGTACCTTAGTATCCTCTTGGCTGCCAGTAAATGCAACTCAATTGGTTTAGCCATGTACCTGCTAATCAAGCTTACTGCAAACATCAAGTCCGGCGTCGTAGCTATTAAGTACATGAGACAACCCACCATCTGTTTAAACAAAGTCTCATCAACACTAACCCCATTCTCATCTTTAAAAAGTTTACAACCTGGAACAATGGGATTATGAACCGAGTTGTTATTCTCCATCTTAAACCTCTTCAACACCTCCAAAGCATATTTTCTCTGGCAAATATAAATTCCATCCGACCTCTGCAATACTTCTATGCCAAGAAAAAACCTCATTCTCCCCAAATCAGTCATATCAAACTCCCTCAACATGGAATTCTTAAACTCAGCAAACAGTAATTCATCATTGCCAGTAAATATTAAGCATCTACATATAAACTAACAATGAGAATCTTACCTCCCTTATTTGTTTTAATGAACAAAGTATGTTCGCTATAACACTTCTCGAACCCTTCACTTATGAATGTGCTTCAATACGATTGAACCAAGCTTGTGGAGCTTGTTGAGTCCTAGAGGGCTTTCTTCAACCTGTAGACTTTTGAGGATTGTTCTTCAGCTCATAACCCTTAGGCTGCTCCACATACACTTCTTCATTAAGTTCCCCATGCAGGAAGGCGGATTTGACATCAAGTTGATAGAGAATCCATCCTTTCTGAGCTGCTAGAGCCACAATCATTCTCAAGTATCATTCTCGTAACAGGTGCAAACACTTCTATGTAGGTCTATCCCTTGTTGTTGCACATACCCCTTTGCCACCAAACGAGCCTTGAACTTGTCCACTTCTCCGTTCTCCTTGAGTTTGGTTTTATAGACCCACTTCACTCCAATCTTCTTTGCACCTGAAGGTAGATCAGTGAGTTCCCATGTGTTGTTTCTCTCTATAGCCTTCATCTCCATGTCCATAGCTATCCTCCAATTGTCATGCTTCACTGCCTCCTCAAAATGCACTGGATCTGCTAAAGCAAATAGAGCCAAATTAACATTTGTAATCTTCCTCTGAAATCCCTTCCCCACTTACATAATCTCTCATCCACCCCGGGGTCTTCTAACTCTTCTTCATTAGAACTGGATGATTCTCTTCCATTCTCACCAGTTGAGACTACCAACTGGTTCTTCAGTGA
>JAJHSJ010000002.1:97890190-97968801 GCA_021015155.1 Magnolia officinalis
TCCACTAGGGATGCCCATGGGTTTGCCGTGTGAGTTGGTTATATTGAAAACATGCAGGAGGACCAACTTATCGTACTAGCCTTTATTGAATGTACTTCTTTTTGGGTTAGGGGTGGATTTGGTCCATCATCTAATGACTTGAAGGTTGTGATCAAGATTCAGATACACTGGGGTGAATGATTGAGTGCGATTAGTTGGACCATCTTTACGAATTTTTACAGTAATAATTCAAATCAGACTTTATTTGGGTGAGTGATCTATTCAGTTGCCGTGATCAAGATTCTAATTTGCAGGAGTTCCATCGTCTCATGGTTTGGTATGACTCCCTGGGGATATTTTTACGGCTATCTCGGCCAATTTTTCTGGAAATATTTTGATTTTTTTTAAAAAAAAGTAGATCTGGACTATCATATCGTGATCTAACGATTGCAATCGGTGCTTTTGTTTATTGAAATATTTTCTCTAATTTTAAATGCAGATCCTGGATATTGGATCGCGATCGAATGGCTTCGAGCAATGCTGTTTTTTATTGGAAAATTCTCTTTTAGGAATTTTTAATTGACGATCCAAACCATTGGATCGACGGTCGCAATTACAATTGGATTTTATTGGAATTATTTTTGAAAATTTTTGATTGAAGATCCAAATTGTTGGATTGCAAATTGAAGGTCATGATCATGGTTGGTTTTTATTGGAATTATTTTTTGAAAATTTTCGATTAAAGATCTAGACTATTGGATTGCAAATTGATAGTCGCAATTACGGTTAGTTTTATTTGAAAACATTTTTGAATTTTTTATTATTGAAGATTTAGACCGTTGAATCGTAAATCCATGGTCGCGATTACGATTGGTTCTTATTAAAAAATAGAATTTTTTTGAAGATCCAGACCATTGGATTGCGAATTGATGGTCGTGATTACTAGAAGAAAAATGTAGAATTTTTTTTGTTGAAGATCCAAGCCGTTGGATATTGAATGTTGGGTTGTGATTACGGTTGGTCTTTATTAAAAAACCTTTTAAAAATTTTTTGTTATATATTCAGACCATTGGATTGTGAATGATTATCGTGATTATGGTTCATTTTTATTGAGAATATTTTTTGAAATATTCGTAATTTTTCATAATTTCTCTCCTCCACCGTTTTTTCTCCTCAAAATTTCTTCAATTTCTCCTCCAAATCTCATGGGATTTCACATTCCTCCATTTATTTTGAAATTTCCCTCTATTTCTCACCTTCTCTCTCTCTCTCTTCCATCCCATCAAGGGAGACGGATTTCCTGCCAAAGGCTTTTGCAGTGCCGTGCAAGGATTCCAAGTGGGGCCCACTGTGATGTTTGTGAGATATCCAACCCATCCATCCGTTTTTCGATCTTTTAGGGCATGTGAGAAAAAATAAGGTGGATCCAAAACTCAAATGGACCACAAGAGATGAAAAAGTGGGGATTTAGTTTTCACCGTTGAAATATTTATATGGCCTGATTCTGATTTCCGGTACGAATAAAAAAAAAAAAAGAAAAAAAAAGGAAATATTTATATAGCCACAAAAGTTTTGTATCGATCTAAGTTTTCGGTGTTTTCATTTCATCCCAGTAAAAATGACCTTATAAACGTTTTGGATGACATATAAACATCAAGGCGGAGCCTAGGAAGGTTTCAACAGTAGGAATTTCTTTCCCCACTGTTTTTATATTGTATGGCCCAGTTGAGTTTTGGATCTTTCTAATTTTTTGTCACATTTTCTAAAATGAGCTCGAAAATTGAATGGACAGGTTCGATTTTTTATAAACATTATGGTGGACCCACCTTGCATCCCAGTGTAGGAACTTTCTACGAAGGCGCGCAGGAAATCTGTCCCCTATTGAGCCCTCAACCGTGCAAGGAAGCGGATTGGCTGGCCACACACCAGCTATATAGCTTTGTAGGTACGTGTCATTCGAAGACGAGCACTGACGCTCCTCGATCTCCTAGTTGTACATACAGTTCAAAGGAGATCAAAGTTACATGGGGCCCACATTGATGTATTTATTATATCTACACTATTCATCTATTTTTAGAGATCATTTTAGAGCATTGTGCAAAAATAAATCATATCTAAAGATTATCGGGACCACACCACAAATAGCAGCAGAGATAATGATTTTCACCATTAAACAATTCGTAGGGCCCACCATAACGTTTATTTTCCATCTAATCTATTAATAAGGTAACAAAGATCCGAATGAAGAGGAAATTCAAATTTCATATTGATCCAAAACTTCTGGGACCCTAAAAAGGGTTTCAAGGGTACAAGTTCAATCCCTCACTGTGTACATGGGTCAAGTCCCATCATCCCAAAAGTAGCTAGCGGCGGGTTGCCTGCCGTTGGCAACTCTGTCCAACCGTCGCTTCGTTTGTTTGGTCCATGGGGTGTAGCTTCCATTCCTATATAAGCCCCCCTCTCCCTTACTCTTTTCTCTCCCATTTCCCTTCTCTTCTCCCTCTCTTCCCAACTTGTTTTCCTCTTTTGCATTCTCTGTGTATTGGTGCATTAGGTCGACAATGTGGGAGGTCTTGTTTGGGTTAAAGGTAAGATAAGTGCCCTTCCTTACTCATCTTTTCCTTTCGTGCTTCATGTTTCATTTTCTTCCCCACTTTCATTCACTCCTTCATTTTTGGCTTTAAGGTATTTGACAAGAGGAGTGGTTGGTGACGCCGGCTGGTTTGGTGGAGGCCATGGAGCTTAGGGCCTTTAATCTTTTGAAGCTCTCTCGTATTTACAAGGTGGTGCACAAAAATCTTGAAATTTGCTCTCATTTCTTTCCCCTCTTTCGTTTTGTTTCTCATCATGTAATCTTCCCATGCACATTGGAATATGCATGCGGGTCCATGTATCAAGTAGACGCAAAATAAAGGCCTAGGCTTTATGTTCATTTGAATGGGCCTGAGACTTTAGGCTCCCATCCATGCTTTCACCCTTTCTTCTTTTTGGGATGGCCCTTTTTTATTATTTTTTCTTTCGTAGTGCTGACAAAGATGGATGGGCGCCCACATGAGAACTCCTTGTGGTCACTTAATGGAGGGGATCTCACCATCTTGCCTTCCTCATACACAAGTGGGCTAACCATTTTTACCTTTTGGGCCCATGGTGGTGTCAATGTATTCGGCTAGGTCTCTTTATCATTAAGTGGATCCCCCAAATTCATGATGTGGACCCATGTAGATGCTATGGTGGGGAGGTTTTGGCCCTCTATTTTTGACTGGACCATGCTTTATATTCCAAGCCCATACGTACAAGCGGGAGAGGAGAGCTAGACATCCTTGCCTTGCATTTCTCCTTATGTGTCTTGTCTTGGTGGGCCTACTTGAATTCTTAAGAATGAATGTGGTACATGGGGTCAACCCACATTTACTTAATTATGTATGCCCGAATGGGCTCTTGACTCTTTTTCACGCCCATTATGGCTCAAGCCCTCCTTGGATTCTAGTGGCCTTTGGGCTTCTCGGTGAGCCCATATGCATTTATACCAAAGGCTTAGTTACAATCCTCTTTCCTTAAGTAAATGGGGCTTGGTTGCTTGAATTGATGTGTAGCTCTTTCTTGTGACACTCATATATCCATTTCAGTATTAATGGGGCAAGTGTAACTTAACTTGGACCGTTTGGACCCAAGTGGGCTTAGCTTTTCAAGAATGAGGGAGTGTAGTCTTGTTTTACCTTCAGGAATCTTGACTTTCATGCTTTTTTTGGGCTCTCCCCATTTTAACCATGTGGCCCCTTGCTATAGAAACCTTGACTAGCAAAAGGGGCATCCTTTAGTGAATTCCTCCATACGCGCCATGGGCCCAGTTAGGCTCATAGGCTTTGGGTTTTGTCATTTTGCCCCATCACACCTACCTGAATCCAACCAAATTGTTCATACCAAAGGAAGGGTTTAGTTATTTGCCCAACCATTCATGATCACTCTTGAATCACCAAGTCCTCTTGGAGTAATTGGGTTATAGAACCGTGCTTCCTTGTGAGTGGCATTTATTTGCTTGTCTTTTGTCTTGGGTTTTCACGTAACCCACATAATCCAAGAGGATTGTTCATTGGGTCCCCTTATAGTTAAAGGGAAGAGGGCTTGTCATACCCGTAACCATGCTAGTTCTTTCATACCGGTCTATGCTGGAAAAGCCCTATGATCCCCACCATGATGTATGTTTTCCATCCGTCGACTTTGACAGGTCATGTTAGGGCATGATTCCAAAATTGTGGCAAATTCAAATATAAGGTGGACCACACCATAGGAAATAGTGTTGAAAACCCACCATCATAACTTCTTCGGGCTTACAGAAGTTTTAGATAAAGTTGATATATGTGTTTTTTCCCTTCATCCATGTCTGTGTTACATATTTGGCTTTGCCTCATTTTTTGGCTCAGGCCCTGAGATGAGCCAGCGACATTGATAGACCAGTAGTGACGCAAGGATGAATGTGATGAGGTCAATAACAATCTTCCTCAGGGATAACTACTCTGAATCCACTGAGCTTCCGTGGACTCCTCACAGAGACTTCTTGAATCCACATGGAAAAGAAACATAAATAAATTTAAAATAATTGAAATAAATTTGTTGATAATTGATAAGCGAACCTACAACCTTTTAAATAGGGATACCAATACTTGGAAGAAGTTTATGAATTGAACTATAACTACTAAAACTCCTTAAAATTTGTAACTAATTTACTATTTATAGTAAGTGTCTTACGTGGCCTCACCACATTGTTCTCCTAATTTTTCTAAACACTTTTCATGTTGGACACAACTCCTAAAGCCCAACGAATGAAGAGTTACAATCAAACTAAAATTTACTAAAAATAGTAAAAATGGAAATAAATATGGAATTCAACTGTCGATATGATGGAATCTTGCAAATTCAGCATGGGAAACCCGTCATAGCAGGGTTGGTCGGCTAAAGTAGCTCATCCTACCCCAAAATCATATATGGTAGGTTGAGTAACTCATTCCAGTTTGCAAGATATGTCTGTTTTATGGTTCTGATGCTCCTGATGACTTCTGCCTTCGATTGGGCCTTCTCCGATCCATCTTGGACATGAAAGTTTCCGTGACCCATTCTACATCAGTCTCATCCACTTTAAAATAACTTGTCTTGTTTCGGTTCTTGATACTCGGTTAGGTGCACCATAACAATACCCGGATCAAAAGTTACAGTCAATTACGGTCCACCTTCTTTTGGTCCAACCATGCTAGGAACCTATCTATGACACGTTTTACGTCAGACTGATGTTTATTAGCCCTTTTCTTGTACTCGGCATTAGGATCTTGAGCTGACATAATACATGTACTCATAATTTCCTTGACTTGACTAGTATTGATCAGTTCCTTCATTTTTGTTTGCAAGATTGGACATTCTTTTTGACTCACTTAACAGTGAGGGTGGTTGGGCAAGTTATCCCTAGGGTTAAGGCCTATGAGATGTTGGATGTCCCTCATGGGGGGCAGTCCATCGAATAAATCTTCGGGTTAGACTTTTTTAATTTGTTGAGGAAATGCCTTAAACTTGGAGGATGTCTAAAGGTTTCAATTCCTCGCCCTTTACCATTACAGCTTATACCTCGTCGACTTCATTGAATTCCTCCACGAAATCTTGAATGGTCAAGAGGTAGCCCCCTTCCACTTTAGAAGCTTCAGGGTGTTTCTCTGGTGTCATAGGAGCAATGACTATCTTTCGACGCCGTCCTTAATGAAGACATAAGCATTGTCTCGTCCTTGGTGGGTCGCATCACAGTCTGTCTACCATGGTCGACCAAGTAAAATATATCATGCTTTCATGTTTATCACGTCATAAAGTATCTGATCTTTATAAGTTTTACCAATTGAAAACGAGACAGTGCATTGTTAAATTACCTTGGTCTTGTTCACCCTTTTAATTCAGCCAATTGAGTAAGGGAGAAGGATGTTTGTCGTATGTAGCTGTTATTTGTCCACCATCACTTTTGAGACTATTCTCACCGCTACCACTGTCTATGATCACATCATAGACATTGCCATTGATGGTGCACTGCGTACAGAATATATTATGTTGCTATAGATGTAATTCTTTCCATGGGGGTGTACATAATCGCCTCATGACTAGAGATTCGCCACGATCCTCAGCTGTCTATTCTTCGTCATGTGCTCTTTCCTCAGTGGCTTGTTCATCTTCATCAAAGCCAGGGTCTTCTTTTGCAGCCTTACCTTCAGTGCCTCCTTTGTTAATGGTTAAATGCGTTGTAGGGCGTTGAGGCCTAGATAGGCCGCTCCCACTGGTTATAGAAGGTTGAGGATGTCCTCCTATTGGTTCTTTTTCTCGTGTTAATTCTGAATACTGAGTGGCACCCTTCATGGGGGGCTGATTTGAAGGGTAAGGCTGAATAAAAACTCTTACAAGATGTGTTTCTGCCCTACCTGTCAACTGAATTACTTCATCCACGGTCCCAACTAGGTGAATCTGAACTCGATCCTGAATCGCCAATTGTAACCTACCTATAAATCGTGCTACCTTCTACGATTATATTTTTGACGGATTATTTTATGTTGCCAACCATTGAAATTTTTTAGTGTAATCTGTCACTCTTCGATTCCTCTGTCGGCAATTTTAGTATTGGTGGAAAAATACCTACTCGTAATCACTAGAGAGGAATCGTGATTGAAGAAGGCGTCTCATTCATGGCCATGATGAGATGAGTGCCTTGTTCTGTAGGGCGCGTGAGAGTTCTAATTGTTCCCACCATGCAGAAGCACCATATTTTAATTTAAACGATACTAATTTTATCTTTTTATATTCTGGCATGTCCATATAATTAAAATATCTTTCCACTTCGGCTGGCCAACCGAGGAAATCTTCTATGCATAATAAATCGTTAAAACTAAGAAGTTCGACCTTTTACCTCTATAGTCTTTTTCAGCACGATTTAGACGATCACCCCTATTGATTGGTCGTTGGGCACAGCCTTCATCAAGGTCCTCGTCACTAGAGCTTGAATTATCTAATGTAGCCATATGATTCACTAGTAGTGCTCTACAGAAATCACGGTTGTGCCGTACAACAACTGTGCGCGGTTAAGCATCGTCTTGGGCTCGGGGAGGAATTACCGCATCCGCAAGATTGTTGAGGGTTGCCTGCAGCCCTTATATGGTCTTTTGACTCTCCCGAAGGAAAACTTCCATTGTTTTCGAGAGATAACGAATCCCTAGATCACCGTCCATAGGATTTTGGTTCATACATTCATTGTTTGCCATCGGCCCAAGGGGAGTCTTCGTTCTGATACCAATTCACGAAGGGATGAACGTTATGATGTCAATCACCGTTTTCCTCAAGGCTAACTACTCCGAATCTAAGGAGCTTCTCTGGACTCCTCACAGAGACTTCTCGAATCCACGAGAAAAAGAAATAGAAATAATTCTAAAATATTTGAAATAAATTTGTTGATGATTGATAAATGAGTTTACAACCCTTTAAATAGGGATACCAAGACTTGGAAGAAGTTTAGGAATTAAACTATAATTGAAACTCCCTAAAATTCATAACTTACTATAAATAGTAAGTTATAGTAAGTGTCTTATGTGGCCTAACCACGTTATTTTCCTAATTTTTCTAAACACTTTTCATGTTGGACACAACTCCTAAAGCCCAATTGATGAAGAGTTACAATTAAACCAAAACTTACTAAAAATAGTAAAAATGGAAATAAATATGGAAATTGATCGTTGATATGATGGAATCTTGCAAATTTGGTTCGTTAAAGTAGCTCGTCCTACCCCAAAATCATATATGGTACATCGAGTAACTCATTCCAGTTTGCGAGATATGCATGTTTTAAGGTTTTGATGGTCTTGATGACTTCTGCTTCGATTGGGCCTTCTCTGATCCATCTTGGACATGAATGTCTCCACAACCCGCTCTACATCAGGTGGATAAAACCCATCCAACGTGGGAGAGCCCACACAACTTTTCCAAATATTGACCAAAACCAAGCTTGGGTGCTAGTGTGCTACACTACCCAGTCCAAGTCCTGACATAACTGCTCAAATTTGACTATTGGTGATGCCATAAAGGAAGCATGGGTGGTTAGTATCATCTATTGAGTGACACTTTTTTTGAATGGACAATTTAAGAGATGCCCCATCTAAGCTATTGAGCCTCAAAGTTTATGTTTTTATGTGATCGTAGCATAAAAAAGAAAGTCCAAATTTTCCATGGAAGTTGGCTTGAAATATTTGATCTTAGGTGCATTTCCCTCTGGAATATTATTGTTCGGGTACGACCGGACAACTATTGAAATGAACAGTCTAGACATGCAAACAATTTTTTTCTTTTGGTATGTCACATGTATTTCAACCGTCCATGCCAGATTATGTCAAACGGGTTGTTAGAAATATCTAATAAGTGTACTTAATGTCTCACAAAGAGGTGAAAAAGCGGTTTTCCATAATTTCCTTATCTTTTCTACACAAGATGACAAGAAGCAAATATTATCTTATCGAACATTTTTTGTTGGGGTCCTTCCTCATGTTGAGTGGGTCCTACATGTGTGGGCTTAAGTAGCTTTTAGTGTCATATGTAGCGAAGGGTATTTTGGTCTTTTGGCCAAACAACTAAATGAAAGGAAAATGAGCTCTTTTGTTTCACGAGGTGTAACGTCTCTTTTTGTTCATCCTTTTTCTTTCTATTGACTGAAGTTGTATTACAAATTCAACTTTAAATGAAGATTTATATGATGAGATAAGGATAAGATCGGATAATCTCTGGTCTCATCTAAACTCCTCGTCCTTCTCTTTAAATGGGAAGAGGCTCTCTCATGAATAACACATCAAGCAACAACTAGAATAAATAGAGAAAATTGAGAGATTTATATTTATCCATCTAGCTTGTCCTTGGAATAATTTAAGCAATAAATAGTAATTCGAGGCCATCTATACTATAGAATCGGAGGGGTAATTAGACTCGTCCACTCCAGTAGTTGTAATGTCCTGAAAATCGGGGGTTGTGCATACACTCGACTCCCAAGTTCCCAGGTGTCACTTATAACCGATTTTTATTAATTTACGTTTAATCAGATTTAAATGTGTAGTGTGGAATTACTTGAAACATGAATCACAATCACAACTAATCTACTGAATTGAAAGAGACTAAATGTATGCAAGTTCAAAAGAATATAAATGGGTCACATAAGGCGTTGCCCAGAATGATGCGCCAAGTCCAACACCCAGCGGTCCAAAGTCCGTCTACTAGACCTATGGAGAACCGCCCATCAACTGGAAGTAGGACAACTCGTCTTCCTCATCTAGGCTCACGCTGTAAGGCTCCTCATACTCAGCGTCACCCGCAATTACTGAAGAATCTGGTTGGTGTTTTAAAACATCGACCCAGAGTGGGAGTGAGTGATCAACTCAGTGGGTGCTATTAGTCTTAAGTTGTAATAGACATCAATTATATTATAAACTTAATGAAAAGCAAACATTCATAAATACCTAACTAATCTTATTAATGCATATGCATGATAGATGATATGATGCACGCCCTTGCCAAGCACTCCCTCGAGCGACTCCATCTAACGATCGCGTATGACCAACACTCCCTCAGAGCAACCTCGACTGCCAAGTCGCCAACCTAGCTAGTGCGATGCAATGATAATGTTAGCCAAGTTTTTAGTTAATTCCATTCATCCAGCAGGTTGAAAAAACTGATACACCCCACGTATCAATGCCCTCAACTAGTTGCGATACCAATGCTCCTCGACGTGCGATGCCAGGGCACCGCAATCCTTGATCCCGTCGGGTTCCCCATCCCCGACTTCAACCCCATGGGGAGTGCTGAGAACTGGGATTGCTCGCGGTCACTACGGGGAGGCTCGTCACCCCAGCGTAGTCAGACAGCTCGGATACAGTGTCCCATTCCACCATGCTCAGCTCACGAGTCGGTGGATCGACTTCAATTGGGTTATCGATGGGTTAGAACGGTTGTAGGGTGTTCCAGGTTCAATACATAAGTGAGCAAACAGGGTTAACAAACAAGGTTGGTTAGTAAATAGGTTACATCGCACGAGTTTAGGCAAGCATCCGACAGACGACATCCAGTATGAGTGACCAATGTAGTCTAACTATTGTCGCCCACACGCACCTGCCCAAATCCATGAGTTTAGCTTTAGGATAGCCCTACCAACGGGGCCACCTTCACTCTTCTCATTTTCCTAACCAACCCAAGGGTTGAGGGTAATTTCATAACATGGCACAATCAGGGTTATCACCCAATACAAGTAGAAGCATACGTTCCTATCTTCCAACATAGAATCTCAAATTTCTCTACCAAGCAAAGCTAATCGTTATGTTGAACTAAGCGTGCAAGTGCATTGTGTGGGTTAGTGAGGAAGCTAAGCACCTACTACACTTCATAGAACCAAATAACACAAGAATTAAGGAATTATATATGTCATAAAGCAATACCTTACGAGAAAATCAAACAAGACATGAACATGTAATCAACCATTGTAGCAAATCATGTGAGAACTAAGCAAAACATACCATTCCGTGCCATTCCAAGCAAGACATACAATTTCCTAGGTTTTCTCTAAAATTTTCAAATACATCATTCAAACAATCAAAATCATTAGGCTCGTAGTATAGTTGGTGCTAGGCCACCTAAGGATAATAGTTTGCACCAATGGATCGTTGAAGACTTGGAAAACGACCTAGGAGTGTGGATTTGGGGTCGATCGGCCGGAATCCCTAAAGCAAACACTTGCATGTTAGAACTCCATGCAAAACCCTTCTCATCACAAGAGTTTTAAGAAAAGGGATGAGGGATCATACCTAAACGATCAACGGAGCGATTCTTTTGGTTGTGGTGTAGGGTTTTTTCTTTGGAGATGGGATAGGGAGTTGTAAGATTGGGTTCCCTTCGGCCCACCTTGATCTATGGTTCACCCTTGCTCTCACCTTCACTCTTTCTAGCTCTCTCTTTACTCTCTTCCTCTTTCTCTCTTTCTCTCCTTTGAAAATGGAAAATCGTATGGGAAGAGGGGTGCCTCAAATAAGGCCCTTTTATAATGCAAGCTTTGGTGTCAATGGCCCCAAGTATTGGGTTTTTACTATACTAGCCCTATGAGAGGGTTTTTCTAGCCTCTAGGGCCCACTATAGGGTGTACATATTGATATACATCGTAGGATAGTTAGCCCTAATGATGATCTACGTATGGACATGTTCGACCCGCCATTTGGATGCTCCGATCGACAAATATGATGAGAAGTCTGTTCAACGGTCGTCAATGGTCGATCGGGGACGCGTCTATACAGATATGAGCAGGAAAATATCCTTACTCTACGTGTGAAGTTTGGTCGCAAACCGACAGTCCGAAATCCTTAACTTTGCATAAGAGTGGATGACCCAATTCACTTAAGTTCCGGCTTCTTCCTTTCGGGTATTTGCACTTCTCATGCACTCGTCCTTTAGCTCAAGTTGACCAGTTCTAGACAGTACCTAGGTCCGACTCCCGCGATGGACGTTAAGCTCAGTAAGACGGACATTATTTTATAGTTTTGAAACTAGTGGCCAACCAACGAGCGGCCTAGATCTTATTTGAAAAATCGGGGCATTTCCAGAATGAGTTAGGCAATGAGATTTCTCGTGGAAAATGATTAGGGTTTGGATTAACTATGTTTATAGTGTGGCCTATTTATAACCAGTGGAAGTGGAGATTTGGTCATGACTACTCTAAACCATCGGTTTTAGGCAAAAAGGGTAACGGGGTTAATTTGGTCTATTAGCCAAGATCCGGGCCTTGTCTGACTCGGCTTCGGTTGGATCTTTGATTTAGTTATGATTGTCTTAATTTATTAGCGATGGGTTGGTTAGATTTTGGGTCCTCTGTGAGCGAATCGTGGGGCTAAACTTGATGTTCAAGTGATCGGGCGGATTCGTTGGCTTCCTACGGTTGATTAATCGGACTTGTGCGGTTCTTTACTGGTTCCACCCGTGTATAAACTAACATTGAGTGCTAATGGTCAGTAAGTGACAATATAAGTTAATTACAAAAAAAGAAATTTCAAAGATTTTTGGAAATCCAAAACAGTGAAAATCTAGGATGTTACAATCTACCCCCCTTAAAAATAATTTTATCCCCGAAATTGCTTAAGGGTAATAAGTAAAGATATTATCATTTCATTTGCTTAAGTTTTGTTGGTTTCGTGCTTATATACGTTTTAGGGTATATGATAAATACACTAGCCTAGCTCATTGTGATCTACCCCCCTTAAAAATTTTCACCTTTGAGGTTTGAAAACAAATATCAAAATCATCATTATCGTGTTAAGTATTTGATGATAAAGTTTACCTAAGGGTGGTATATTCTACTCTTTATGATTACGCTAATACGGAAAGACAATTGTGGTAGGCTTTGATCTCATACGTCGATCCTCTGCCTGACCGGGGCAGAAAGATCGTTGTATCCCTTCCTAGTCTTGGTAGATCCTAGTCTTCTGCTCGGTCCAAGCAGTGAGTCCATTGGTAGTCGCTAAGGATTGAGAATTGGTCAAGCTGCAAATGCTTTGCTGGTGTATACTTCCGTAATTCCGTAGTCCGAGCAATCTAAATGTTTAGCCATCATTGGAAAGTTTAAATATCCCATTTATAAGGTTGCCCTTTGGGTCTTGGTCTAAGAGAGTCCTCGTTTTGATTTATGTTCAATTTGGGGGTTAATTAATCTCTCAATATGTTTATGGTCAAAGATCACCTTAAAAATTTCTATAGGCACAAAATTTTATATGAATTACCTTTGTATGCAACGACATTTTCTCTAGCCTACCTATTATGACCAGATATTTCTCTATAGTAACCCAATCATAGATGTTAATTTATGTCCTTCCCTTTCTTGTAGACCATAGAGTAAGTTACTCACGTAATTCGATTATTAAATCATTGATGATCGAAAACCAAAGAGAAAGGGAATTTGGGATCGTAATTGGAAGGAAAGGATTTTGGCACTTTTAAGCGTATTGTGACATAGGTTCAATGAAGAGAAGCAAACTCCCAATTTGTAGATAAGGATTGGGTTTTTTTTTTTTTTTTTAGGTGACTTCTCAAGGCAGAGGGTTTATCATTTGGATATAAGCAAGTTAGGTTCCTCATTATGGGATTTTGAAAGGGTGGAAGTACTAATGAGTGGGGGTATCCATATCTTGCTTACAAATTTGGAATGATATTTGGGCTAAGGACGATCTCATTTCATGAGAAGAGGCGCCCACATCATGTACTCATCATGAGAATTGTGGTTTGGAAACATTACAGGTTGTTGAAACCAAAGGCACCACAAGATAAGTAGCCTTGGGAATCTAATAAGCATCTTGAATGGGGATGTCTTTGAGCTTCGTTGGAAGCTACGGATATGGTTCACAATTTCATCAAAAGTATTCTTCTCTTCTTGAATTCAAGGGAAAGATTCTGGAATATGACGGGCTTCTTAAATGGAGTTGAGGTGGATGTTTATGAATCTGACTAAAAGTATGACTCCTCCTCTCCATGAGTAGAAGTGTGGATACTTGTCTCAGCCTAGGTTAGTTAGTACCTTAATGTGGAGTGCCATAGAAAACGAAATATTGTCTATAACTAATTTTGAGAAAAGTCACCTTTCCTTGCTTACATGTGCTTACTATGTATTAACTGTAGCAAACATAGTATATGGAATGCAATTTTGATGACAATAGGAGTGGAAATGAGAAATTAGTTAAGATTGATGGACAACTACCCCATAGCGACTGTCGGATATGTTGGCCTATAATTCATGAAAACTAGATATTGAGAAGGATGTTGTTCTTTGAGTTAGAGTTGGGTAGCTATAGTGGAGATGTGCATCTAGAGTTTTCATGTGATTGGCTATAAGACTAGCTACACTTTATAGACAGAATGTTAGGCAGTCAAGAAGCAATATATTCACAGGATGTATAGCGGAAATGAGGATGTTGAAGTGGACGAGTGGCAAACTAAGGATAGATTTTGAAATGAATGCTTTAGGTATAGTATGTTCAGCAATCAAGAAACAACATATTAGTTGAGTGAGTGTAGCTAAATGTGGGTGTGGAAGTGGATGAGTGGCAAGATGAGGTAGAGTATAATTTGGAATGAATGAATTTGTCAAACTTAGGAGTAGCACCAACAGGTAGTAAGATGAGGGAAGTCATTACGATTACCAGAAAAATTATTAAAATTCTAGAAGTGACAGTTGTCTATACTAATGATTCATCATTAAGTTTAAAAATGTCTATGTTTATTGTAATGCTTCTTATACTTTTAATATTTGAATTATTTTAAGAAATTTTACGATGATTTATCATTAAGTTTCAAGCATCCCACAAAATTTCATATCATTTAGAGTTGTAAATAAATTATTACAATTCTAGGAACAACAGCTGTCCGAAATAAAAAAATTTGGATAGTTGACAGAATAGCTTAATTTTAGCTATATTATAATTTTTATTTTTTTCTTATTTTTATATAAAACTAGACTCATCAAGCTTCAATCTGGCTTTTGAATCACTAAATCGGAGTTGTAACAAAGGAGATATAAAATTTTGAAGTCAACCGAATTTTGCAGGAAATTCCGGCGTGGTCACGCCGATCCTCTGGACATCTGGGCGTGGGCTACGCCCGCTGGGCATGACCACGCTGACACTCTGGTTGGTCAGGTGCGGGCAGGGCATGGTCTGGGCGTGGTCATGCCGGTTGGCGTTTTCCCAGATAAGTGCACCTTGCGATGGCCATATCTCGCAAACCGGGGTGAGTTATTCGACATGCCATATATGAATTTGGGGTAGGAGAAGCTGATCTACGCAATAGGACTAGTTATTTGGCAAGATTCCTCTCGGTTAAGGGTCAAAATCACAATTTTCTCTCATTTAACCATTTTTGGTAAATTCTCGTTCACCCCTAAATCTCTATCCCCGAATGAGTCGGAACTAACAAATTTAACTCAGAACTAGCTCATTTGGACTTGGATATTGGCTTCAACCGTTAAATCTTTCGATTTCTGGCTCGTTCCTAATAATGTACTAGGGAAGTTTAAGAATAGGGTGATGACAGGTGAATATCTTAAGGAGATATATTGGAAAGAGGAATTTCGATTTAGGCCTGGTTAGCTAGTGGCATTTAGTTGTACCAAATGGGGTTGCCATGCTACTCTCAACTCAAGATATGGGAATGGCATGTCTGGAATGGGTGTGGGACGGAATTTAAAACTTATTTCACCGGCTTTGTAGAATGAGTCTTATGTGGGAAGGTGTGATATGAGACTTCCAAGGTCCATGATAATGGATTTCCAAGTGTAATTTAAAAGGAAATCCCGCGATTTACCTTTAATTGCATGCATCCCAAACTTGGTATTGGAAAACATGGGATACAGACAATCTAGGGACAATACCTTACACATGTATTTACTGCTACTCTTACAATTCCATTCACCCTAATCTCACCTAACACGGTTAGCCAAACGACCCTTAAGGATTAGGTGGACTGGACTAGCTAAATTTTCTAGTTAGTCAAATCGAGTTTTACCGTCATGTTCCCAAATCCCTTGTCTGGAAATGAGCCGAGGCACGATGAGACTCTCGGATCCCCTTCCCTAGTGTTACTACTCCCTCTCGCTACCGAACCCTAACATCTTGGAAGTCTCACCTTAAGTTCTAAGACCGGTGGTTTAGGGACTAAGGTGGTTCCTACCATTTCGTGTTTTCTATTGCATTTCCTCTCAAGTCAACGGACGCGTTAGTGAGTTTATGAACCATGGTCCAATTGATTCCAAACTATTTCTTTGATACCATCTTGTAACGCCCTGAAAATCGGGGGTCGTGCATACACTCGACTCCCAAGTTCCCGGGTGTCACTTATAACCAATTTTTATTAATTTTCGTTTAATCAGGTTTAAATGTGCAGTATGGAATTACTTGAAACATGAATCACAATCACAACTAATCTACTAAATTGAAAGAGGCTAAATGTATACAAGTTCAGAAGAATATAAATGGGTCGCACAAGGCATTGCCCAACAAAAATACAACAAAGGTTATGTTCAAAAGAATAATGCATCGAGTCCAACACCTAGTGGTCCAAAGTCTGTCTACTAGACTTATGGAGGACTGCCCATCAACTGGAAGTACAATAGCTCGTCCTCCTCATCCAGGCTCACGCCACAAGGCTCTTCATACTTAGCGTCACCTGCAACTACTGAAGAGTCTGGTTGGTGTTTTTAAAACACCGTCCTAGAGTGGGGGTGAGTGATCAACTCAATGGGTGTTATTAGTCTTAAGTTATAACAGACATCAATTATATTATGAACTTAATGAAAAGCAAACATTCATAAATACCTAACTAATCTTATTAATGCATATGCATGATATATGATATGATGCATGCCCTCGCCACAACACTCCCTTGAACGACTCCATCTAACAATCACGTATGACCAACACTCCCTCAGAGCGACCTCGACTGCCGAGTCGCCAACCTAGCTAGTGCGATGCAATGATAATGTTTGCCAAGTTTTTAGTTAATTCCATTCATCCAGCAGGTTGGGAAAACTGATACACCCCACTTATCAATGCCCTCAACTAGTTGCGATACCAAGACCCGTCAACGCGCGAGGCCAGGGCATCGCGATCCTTGAACCCATCGGGTTCCCTATCCCCGACTTCAAGTACATGGGGAGTGCTGAGAATTGGGATCACTCGCGGTCACTATGGGGAGGCTCGTTACCCCAGCGTAGGCCAACAGCTCGGACACAGTGTCCCATTTCACCATGCCGAGCTCACGAGTTGGTGGATCGACTTCAATTGGGTTATCAATGGGCTATAACGGTTGTAGGGTGTTCTAGGTTCCATACATAAGTGAGCAAATAGGGTTAACAAACAAGGTTAGTCAGTAAATAGGCTAGACCGCACGAGTTCAGGCAAACATGCGACAGACGACATCGGGTACGAGCGACCCATGTAGTCTAATTACTGTCGCCCACACGCACCTGCCCAAATCCATGGGTTTAGCCTTAGGATAGCCCTACCAACGAGGCCACCTTCACTCTCCTCATTTTCCTGACCAACCCAAGGGTTAAGGGTAATTTCATAACATGCCATAATCAGGGTTATCACCTAATACAAGTAGAAGCATACATTCCAATCTTCCAACATCGAATCTCAAATTTCTCTACCAAGCAAAGCTAATCGTGACGTGAACTAAGGGTGCAAGCGCGTTGTGTGGGTTAGTGAGGAAGCTAAGCACCTCCTACACTTTATAGAACCAAATAACATAAGAATTAAGGAATTATACATGTCACAAAGCAATACCTTACGAGAAAATCAAACAAGACATGAACATGTAATCAACTATTGTAGCAAATTATGTGAGAGGCAAGAACAACATCATGTGAGAACTAAGCAAAACATACCATTCCGTGCCATTCCAAGCAAGACATACAATTTCTTAGGTTTTCTCTAAAATTTCCAAATACAACATTCAAGCAATCAAAATCATTAGGCTCGTAGTATAGTTGGTGCTAGGCCACCTAAGGATAATAGTCCACACATATGGATCGTTGAAGACTTGGAAAACGACCCATAAGTGTGGATTTGGGGTCGATCGGCCGGAATCCCTAAAGCAAACATTTGCATGTTAGAACTCCATGAAAAACCCTTCTCATCACAAGGGTTTCAAGGAAAGGGATGAGGGATCGTACCTAAACGATCAACGGAGCGATTCTTTTGGTTGTGGTGTAGGGTTTTTTGTTTGGAGAAGGGATAGGGAGTTGTAAGACTGAGTTCCTTTGGGCCCACCTCGATCTATGGTTCACCCTTACTCTCACCTTCACTCTCTTTCTTTTTTCTCTCTCTCTCTCTCTCTCTCTCTCTCTCTCTCTCTCTTCTCTTTTTACTCTCTCCCTCTTTCTCTCTTTCTCCCCTTTGAAAATGGAAAATCGTATGGGAAGAGGGGTGCCCCAAATGAGGCCCTTTTATAATGCCAGATTTGGTGTCAATGGCCCCAAGTGTTGTGTTTTTACTATACTAGCCCTATGAGAGGGTTTTTCTAGCCTCTAGGGCTCACTATAGGGTGTACATATTGATATACACCGTAAGATAGTTTGCCCTAATGATGCTCTACATATGGACATGTTCGGCCCGCCATTTGGATGCGCCGATCAACAGATATGATGAGAAGTCTATTCAACGGTTGCCGATGGTCGATCAGGGCTGCAACTATATGGATATGATCAGGGAAATATCCTTACTCCATGTGTGAAGTTTGGGCGCAAACCGACGGTCCAAAATCCTCAACTTTGGATAAGAGTGGATAACCCAATTCACTTAAGTTCCGGCTTCTTCCTTTCGGGTATTTGCACTTCTCATGCACTCGTCCTGTAGTTTAAGTTGACCAGTTCTAGACAGTACCCAAGTCCGACTCCCGCGACGGATGTCAAGCCCAGTGAGACGGACATTATTCTATAGTTTTGGAACTAGTGACCCACCAATGAGCAATCTAAATCTTGTTTGGAAAATCGAGGCATTTTTGTAATGAATTAGGCATTGTGATTTCTTGTGGGAAATGATTAGGGTTTGGATTAACTATGTTTATAGTGTGGCCTATTTATAACCAATGGAAGTGGAGATTTGGTCATGATTACTCTAAACCGTCGGTTTTAGGCAAAAAGGGTAACGGGGTTGATTTGGTCTATTAGCTAAGATCTGGGTCTTGTCTGACTCAGCTTCAGTTGGATCTTTAATTTAGTTATGATTGTCTTGATTTATTAGCGATGGGTCGGTTAGATTTTGGGCCTTCTGTGAGTGAATCATGGGGCTAAACTTGATGTTCAAGTGATCGGGCGGATTTGTTGGCTTCCTACGGTTGATTAATCGGACATGTGCGGTTCTTTACTGGTTCCACCTGTGTATAAACTAACATTGAGTGCTAATGGTCAGTAAGTGATAATATAAGTTAATTACAAAAAAAAAAAAAAAATCATGGATTTTTGGAAATCCAAAACAGTAAAAATCCAGGATGTTACAGTAGTGGTTAGGTGAACCGCTAAACCTGGACCATTCATCCTCAACTTTGTGGAGGTCCCATATCGTGTAAACTGTCATATCTTGAGGGCCTACTCATTCGCACAGACATTCAGTGGTATCAAAGTGTCTCAATGATGGATCTTCGATTCAGTGTTTTACTCACGAAAGGTTAGTCACCCTTTTATTATATTCTATATTTTATTTTAATTATACATTAATCAATTACATATTCTCTTATCGATTATTATTATTATTATTATATATTTCCTCAGGTATGAGGATTAAATAATGATAATAATAATAAGAGTAATATCAAATGTATGATATTTGGATTTACATCCTATTGGCCCAAGAGCCATTTATCGTCGGCTTTGTGGAGGTTGCATATTGTATAGGCTGTCAAATCTTGAGGGCCCACTCTTCCGCATGGACTTTCCATCTTCGATTATATTCTTTAAGGGTTGTGTTAGGAATTTTCTACAATCTCAATTGATGAGAAGTTCATTTCTTTCATGTTGCTTGTAATCCATCGTTGAGTGATGTAATTTGGGTATCTAAGAGAGGTCTCTTGATGATTGTACTTTCATTATTATTATTATTATTATTATTGTGATTTTTTACTTCACATTGAAGGGTTTTTCACATAAAAAAATCTCAATGTCTCTTGCATCTTACACGTTTGATGATTTGCTTGTTTTGAACGTGATTTTCATCCACTAAATATTTTATATTGTTAATCCCGTTGATTTGCACATAGAAGGGAAAATTGTATGGTTCCCCAACAATTTTCACTTCATATAATAGTTATAAAGATTTCAATAAAGAGGCTTCCACTCGTAGAAATATAATAGCTCTCATGTCTTAGCAATGGACAAGAAAAAATAACCCTAAAAAAGACTTTGAAGAAAACTCTCAACCAACTCTCTTATTAATGGCATGTTTTCTTTCCTATTTACCATTGTAAATGGTGGTAAATAGGTAATTATAACCTATTTCTATTGTTTGGAAGAGATGAAATACAAAGGGTAATTATGCATCGATTTTTAGAATTTACTTTTTGAAAAAATGGGTGGGAATGACTGAGTGAAATTTGTTGATCTCCTCACCATTATGTATGTGATCGATCCACGTCATTTATCTATTTTGTCTGATCATTTTAGGGTTTGTACCAAAAAATTAGGTAAATTATAAGCTCAAGTGGACCACACCGGAGCAAACAAGGGGATACTGACATTCATCTTTGAAATGTGAAGCAATCTGTGGGTCCAACACTGATTTGTTTCCATGATCCAACGTGGTCATATGATCACACTGACACGGATGAAGGGAAAACACAAATATCAGCTGGATACAAAACTCCTATGGCCCATAAGAAGTTTTCAATGGTGTTTAATCCCTGTGGTTCTTGTTTTGTGGTCCACTTGCACTTTGGATTTGCCTCAATTTTCAATTTATGCCCTAAAACAAGTTGTTACAATGAATGGATGGCTTGGATCAAACACATATATCATGGTGAGCCCTGTAAAATTTTGAAAAATTTCCTTGATATTAGTGTCAAGCCAAATCAAATGTCACTGTGTATGGGTGGCTATTGTGTATTTCTAATGGCAAATAATAATTGTTTATTTACTTTTATTTCCAGCTGTAAATAAGAAAATAAACACCCCCTAAAGATGAAATGTCTTTTAGGGCCCATTTAGATACCACCAAATAAGTTACTTTTCAACTTATGTTAAGTAATTAAGTTACCGTTTTCACTAAAGCTAGTCTAGTAAGTATCATGATAAAAGTAACTTATGTGCCAAAAGCTACTTATCTTAATAAGTAATTAATTTTAGCTTTTTAACTTACGACTTTTCTACTTCTCTCTCACAGTTCACATCAAAAGTCAGCTCATAATGATAAAAAGCTCACATCCTAAGTGGGCTGGTGTGATAGACAACCCACCTCAAAGGTGGGGCCTAAGATGATGGACGGTCCACATCAAAGGTGGGCACACATCATGGGCAGTGGACATTGAAGTTGGCCTCACATGATGGATGACCCATTTTGAAGTGGCTGCATATAATGGATAGTCCACATCAAAGGTCAGCCCCTAATGATGAATGACCCACATCCAAGGCGAGCCTGGCATGATGGGCAACCCACATTGAAGGTTGGGCCCACATGATGGACAGTCCACATCAAAAGTGGGTTCCACATGATAGCCAATTAATAATGGTGGGCTGCACATGATGGATAATCTACATCAAAATGGGCCACACATGATGGACGGTCCTCATCAAGGTAGGCCCCACATGATGGATGGTTTATATCAAAGGTGGGCTCCACATGACAGGCAATGGATATTGAAGGTGGCCCCACATGGAGGACGATAACATTGATGGTGGACCCCACTTGATGGATGACTAACATAAAAGGTGGGACCTATAACATGAATGGTGCACATTAAAGGTCAGGCCGTAATGATGAATGACCCACATCCAAGGTGGGCCCGTATGATGGACAACCCACATCAAAGGTGGGGCTCATGCAATGAATGGTCCACATCAAAGGTTGGACTCATATGATGGATGGTGGATGTGAGGGAGATCAAATAACCTCGAGGGATAATTATTTGTAATGTTGAAAACTAAACATGCTTTTTTACATTTTTTTTGATAAGTATGTTTGTCACGCCCTGAAATTCACGTACTGAGTGTGCACCCTCAGACATGAGTTATGGACCACGACTCGTACACTTAGTGTACTTAAACCAATGGGTCACATTATTTAATAGAGGTATAATAAAATCTGAATTCTATGATCCTATTAACCTCTATCAATACGTTCATGTCAACTTGACCTAGTCTCAAACATTCATCACCACACATCAAAAGAAAAGAAAATAAAATAAATTGAGACTTTCATTTAAGTCATTGGAATCATCAAGTTATAAAAAAATAAAATGAAATTTAAATTTAAAGTCATTCTAAAACAGAAATAAAATAATAATAGGAAACAGATGTTTCATTTAATTATTCTACTGGTCCAACAACGTAAGCTCGTCTTCAGTTAAATACGGCCACTGATCCTATGGATTATCCACTGGTTTGGCTCCATATTCTTTCTCTTGAGTCGTTCTATCTGCTTCAATTCCAACTGTACGGTTTTTCCATCAGTAAACCGTTAGCTGGCCAGGCCCAGTGAGTAAATCCATCATGGTTCGTGTACAGTACAATTAAAATAATACATACAAGTAAAGCATAAAAATCAGAAATACAATGCAAATAATTAAAGCATATGCTATGAATGATACTGATGATGCATCAAGTGGGTATAAATAGAAACCATCGACTTGCTTGAGTTGGATATCGACAACGCGCATCCGCACTCAGCAGGCTTCTACCATTGGTAGGCATGGGCAAGGCCCGCATCCCCCTCATTGGGTAGACTTCAACATATAGTGGGCTTCTAGTGGGTACAATGAGTTGTCCCCTATGTAATCGCACAAGAGTATTAATGATGTCAGGCATGAATGCTTGATGCAGCAGTAATCATATCAGCAGTCAAATACATCTCTCCTTATGAAAGGCCTTTCATATGTTCATAATCCAAGAATATTTCAGCACTAATCAGTTTATAAACAATTTAATCAAGTCATTCACAACAACAAATTATTTTAATCATATGGAGAGGAAACATGTTGGGATTACTCACCTGATGATTTAGAGAGGAATCCGATGGAGCGGATCAGAAATTACCTATAAATAATCTATATGCAGTACACCATAATATTAAAAATATATATATTAAACTCATAAAGTATTTGATTTATTTTAATTACTAATTAAGGTCTTACATGGGAGTGATACTCAAGTAACATACGTAATAGATAGGGTTCATCGTATCTATCTCCGCCCAAAAGACACACTAGATATCTTAGAGGATGAACCACCACATGGATGGCTTAGATCTTCTAATAGCATGTCATAATGATACATAATTTAGCCTATGTATATTTTATCCTAAACATGCATGCAACTTATATAAGTTTTACCGTACATCAAAAAGTGGGGTTACATTATATTATATATATCTAACACACATTTATTTTTATGTGGGTCCTACTTGCAGGGATCTGGATTGATTATATGGTTACCATTGCTATATTGACTTTTGAGAAAAATTTTCAATATAATCTGAAATATGTGGGACCTGTAATAATGTAAACGATTATTGTACAACTACTATTATTTTCTTTCTATATGGGTCACACACATTTTAGATATATCCTAAATTTACACTCTTAACCTATAATAACCTTCCAAATCAAATGATGGATTGGATACAATGTATACATCACTCTGAGTCCACAATCTGATGACCCAAGATGGTTTCTAACGTTAAAAGCCGCACTTGGTTTCAACGCTACAATCAAACTTTATTTTTTTGTACTTATTTATTTATTTAATTTTTTGATAGGACCCATGAAAATCTAAACCATGAATGAGATACGTAATCTCCTCATAAAGGACGAGATAAAAAAATCTACTCGAAATGACACTTTTGTGGCCCACAAGAATATTCGAAGGTGCCCATTTAACTTTCACTGTTTAAGGCGATGTGATCCGCATGAGTTTTCTTTCGAATAAAATTTTCAACCCCAAGACTTTTAATTAGTGACAAGATTATTAGACGGTACGGATTTGATACATACATCAAGAAAGCCCCGCATATAAGGCCCACAAATCCGGACTAATTCCGGTAACGTAAATAGCCCAACTTCACTTTTGCACGCTGGAGTGTTTTTACACCCACTCTATATTATTACACTTTTGTCATGATGACACATACATAATATGTGTGCATAAGATCTATTCCATTCACCACTTTACTAATATAGTTTTAGGACATTAGTAGAAAAATGAGGTAGATTCGTTATTCCGATGGATCGTACTATTATGAATCAACACTGACCGTTCTTCCACCATTAAAACATATGCATTTCTTATTTTAAACCCTCGTAGCTTTCTACGTAAGATCCAATTTGTTCATTGGTCCACCCAATTATTTTTTAATGATCAAAATAATTGGTATCTCCATCGGAACTCCCTGCGGCCCCGATGGATATTCCAACGGCGACTGCCTAATGAATTATATTTTGCATATTGTGGCTTACTAAAACCTTAATTTAGCCTAATTTTTGGAGGTTTCTCATATTTTAGTCCTTGAAACCTAATGGACGGAATTGATCGGGCCATATATGCAAAATAAGTCAAATATGTAATTCAAGTAAAATAAACAAAAAGACTTACATGTTTCCTTTGATTTCTTGTTACATGCGTAAGACGCTCCACGATGTATCGTACATATGCGCACATATTGATATATGTGCACATGCATTGCACCCATGGTAGATCTACACCGTCCATCACATAAACCCAAAGCATAATAACATATTAAAAATAAAAATCTAAATTAAAATAAAATGAGTACTAACCTATGCAAGCCGTTCTTCTACTAATTTCTCTCCTTTTAAGTTTTATCTCTTTTTTTTTATTTTTTTTATTTTTTTCTCTTTTTGATCTGCGAGAATTGTCCATCCTTATAAAGAAAAGAGAGTTGTTCGGATAAGATGGATAAGATGATGATAAGGGAAGTTGTAACCGGTTTGATCTCCTTTTTTTTTTTTTTAACAAACAAAATTTTAAAATTTTAAAATTTAAGGAGCTGAACAAATTTGAAGTTGTTACAGATTTATTTTTCATTGATATGTGGGGTCCATCCCGTTGCTTATGAGAAATCTACTCCACCCATCCACCTCATTATATCATGTCACGTTATGAGCTGAAGGATGAGACAAATATAATATTCCAGTAATCTATATGATAGGACAGGAAACTCTCAAGATTAAATATGGATTGTTGACGACTTCTTGGCTAGTAGGTGAATGGCCCAGATCATACATATGTTGGCTTAATAGATGGTGGACGGTGAAGGATGGATTGATATTGGACTAAGTGGATGATAGCTACAGAGTATTATTAGTGTAGCTTTGAAAAAACATGGGCTAGTGGAGACAGATGAGTCATATCTCACATTTCTAATAAATATTTTCAAACTTAAATATTTTCTATTCAGAACATCTATTTAGAGTGAAACTTTACCAAAGATTACCATTTTACATGCTCTACAAACAGACCAAGTTTGGGCCTTGATCTCTCAAGGATAACCAAGATGCCTATTTAACGGCTTACGTCTATTTATAACTCAAAACAACGTCTACCGACATCCTATGTAAAAATTAACCGATAGTTTTGATGTATACATTATGATCCACCTAATGAATGGTTTATTTAAATATTTGGATTGCCCAGTTGGCAGATCTGACTGTGATAGATGATCAATTGATGGTCTAAATTTTTAAATAAGTAGATGGTTAAAATGTTAATCATATTTATGGGCTATTATACGGTCATTTTTGTACATGGATATGTATAAAGTAGTTTTTGGATGCGATCTATATTAGAAATGTATACCGTTAGATTCAAGTTATTGGTTTACAGGTGTAAAATACACAAATCATGATTTTGACGGTAAATTAAGCATATTCATAATTGACAAATAAAGTGAATGAATCGGAATGTTAATTTGACGTGTGTACGAGTGGATATGAAAATCTAGTAGTTACTTTACTTTGATCGAGTGGTCCAAATTCAAAGTGGTCGGTTAGATATCCTCATCTAGTGGTAAATAGTTAATTTAACGGTCGGTTTGATGAACGGGTGAGAATACTAGGGTATTCATGGATTTATCCTATTAATCAATAGTCGGTTGACGTAATCTAGGGGTGAAAATTACTTTCTATGTTTGAGATTCAACTTAAACTGCATAAATATTAATGGATCTATAAGTATACAGTTGAACAAGTGTAAAAGTGTAATCGTACATCCTTACGTACAGGTAAACTCGAACCCAAAATTTTCGGTTGTTACATTCTACCCCCCTTAAAATAAAATCTCGTCCTCGAGATTTGAAATCTAGTCACATTAATGTTATCGATGGTTTTAGATACTGAATTATTTTATAAGATTTATTATTATTATTATTATTTTCAAGTATGGGACCAATGTTCATCTAAAAAGAAAATTTTAAATTTAGTAACGATTATGATTTTTTTTTAGTGTACTTCAGAATAGATATATATATATATATATATATGTGTGTGTGTGTGTGTGTGTGTGTGTGTGTGTGTGTGTGTTAATAAATTATCAAAATAAAGTATAACAGTTACATGGACAAGACACCTGTTTGGGCAGATTGATTATTTGTTTGATGACTGTTATTTCTATCATATTCTCCTGTACTTTAAGATTAAAAATTAGTTTCATTATTATTATTATTATTATTATTATTATTATTATTATTATTATTAGTATTATTATTATTATTATTATTTTCTGCAGATCCTATTATAAGTTATACTATCTCTGTAAAAATTTACTTACTCCGTTCATTATAAATATTTCAAAAATTCCCATGGTTCGATCCGTTAAAAACAAACAAATTCTGGCTCGACTGCACCGACACCCTTAATTAGTATATTTAATATTAAATTTAGATTTTATTATTATTATTATTATTTTAAACCTAGACATTTCTACCTACAAGTAGGCTTTTGAATCACCTTGATAAGAATTATATTTTTATAGTTACGAATTTTATAATTAGAGTGACTAATGATGTTCATTTCTGTCCAGCAAGATTTTGGGGAATTTAATATTTTAACATAACTTTACGGTTTAAATATTATTAAATCAGAGTACATGGAAACATCCTAACATTGTTTTGTACATTTATTTTCATTTTATTATTATTATTATTATTTTGGATTCTATAACAAGTACACAGTCCTTTTATAAAATTTTAGCTTAGTAAGCAATTCACATGAATTTTTAAAATTCCTGCGGTATGACTTTTCCAGAATTTGACGAATTTTGACAAGTCTAAGCTAAGTCCCCAAATCAGTATAATGACTATCTAATTTTGATTTTCCAATTATTTTTATTTTAATTTAGACTTGTCTATCTTCGATCAGGATTTTGAATCGCCTCAATTGGGGTTATACTTTTATAGTTATGAATTTTACGAGTTAGGTAATCCAATCTGTCCAACGGTACTTTGTCGACTAAATATCTTTAAAATTTATATTGGATTCAGAATAGCCCATTTCAATTTAAAATACATTTAATTAAAGTGTAAGAAACCTAGATTTTTATTTTTATGTCCTACTATAATTTAGAGGGTATCTATTTTTATTGTTATTTATGATCATCATTCCATACATCAATTAAGGGAGAAATTCTAATGTCAACTTTCTAATTCCAAGGATCTACAATTTATGAACTGTAGTGGGGTACATAACCTACAGGTCACTCTAGGTTTTAAGAAAGCCTCTCTCTGATACTATTCTGTCACGCCCCGAAATTCACGTACTGAGTGTGCACCCTCAGACATGAGTTACGGACCACGACTCGTACACTTAGTGTACTTAAACCAGTGGGTCACATTATTTAATAGAGGTACAATAAAATCTGAATTCCATGTTCCCATTAACCTTTATCAATACATTCATGTCAACTTGATCTACTCTCAAACATTCATCACCACACATCAAAAGAAAATAAAATAAAATAAATTGAGACTTTTATTTAAGTCATTGGAATCATCCAGTTATAAAAAAATCAAACAAAATTTAAATTTAAAGTCATTCTAAAACAGAAATAAAATAATAATAGGAAACAGATGCTCCATTTAATTATTCTACTGGTCCAACGACGTAAGCTCATCTTCAGTTAAATACGGCCACTGATCTTGTGGATCATCCACTGGTTTGGCTTCATATTCTTACTCTTGAGTCATTCTATCTGCTTCAATTCCATCTATACAGTTTTTCCATCAATAAACCGTCAGCTGGCCAGGCCCAGTGAGTGAACCCATCATGGTTCGTGCACAGTACAATTAAAATAATACATACGAGTAAAGCATAAAATTCAAAAATATAATGCAAATAATTAAAGCGTATGCTATGAATGGTACTGATGATGCATCAACTGGGTATAAATAGAAACCATCCACTTGCTTGAGTTGGATATCGACAACCCGCATTCGTACTCTGCAGGCTTCTACCATTGGTAGGCATGGGCAAGGCCCGCATCCCCCCCCATTGGGCAGGCTTCCACATATAGTGGGCTTCTAGTGGGTACAATGGGCTGTCCCCTAGGTAATCGCACAAGAGTATTAATGATGTCAGGCATGAATGTTTGATGCAGCAATAATCATATCAGCAGTCAAATACATCTCTCCTTATGAGAAGCCTTTTACATGTTCATAATCCAAGAATATTTCAGCACTAATCAGTTTATAAACAATTTAATCAAGTCATTCACAACAACAAATTATTTTAATCATATGGAGAGGAAACATGTTGGGATTACTCACCTGATGATTTAGAGAGGAATCCGATGGAGCGGATCAGAAATTACCTATAAATAATCTATATGCAGTACACCATAATATTAAAAATATATATATTAAACTCATAAAGTATTTGATTTATTTTAATTACTAATTAAGGTCTTACATGGGAGTGATACTCAAGTAACATACGTAATAGATAGGGTTCATCGTATCTATCTCCGCCCAAAAGACACACTAGATATCTTAGAGGATGAACCACCACATGGATGGCTTGGATCTTCTAATAGCATGTCATAATGATACATAATTTAGCCTATGTATATTTTATCCTAAACATGCATGCAACTTATATAAGTTTTACCGTACATCAAAAAGTGGGGTTACATTATATTATATATATCTAACACACATTTATTTTTATGTGGGTCCTACTTGCAGGGATCTGGATTGATTATATGGTTACCATTGCTATATTGACTTTTGAGAAAAATTTTCAATATAATCTGAAATATGTGGGACCTGTAATAATGTAAACGATTATTGTACAACTACTATTATTTTCTTTCTATATGGGTCACACACATTTTAGATATATCCTAAATTTACACTCTTAACCTATAATAACCTTCCAAATCAAATGATGGATTGGATACAATGTATACATCACTCTGAGTCCACAATCTGATGACCCAAGATGGTTTCTAACGTTAAAAGCCGCACTTGGTTTCAACGCTACAATCAAACTTTATTTTTTTGTACTTATTTATTTATTTAATTTTTTTGATAGGACCCATGAAAATCTAAACCATGAATGAGATACGTAATCTCCTCATAAAGGACGAGATAAAAAAATCTACTCGAAATGACACTTTTGTGGCCCACAAGAATATTCGAAGGTGCCCATTTAACTTTCACTGTTTAAGGCGATGTGATCCGCATGAGTTTTCTTTCGAATAAAATTTTCAACCCCAAGACTTTTAATTAGTGACAAGATTATTAGACGGTACGGATTTGATACATACATCAAGAAAGCCCCGCATATAAGGCCCATAAATCCGAACTAATTCCTGTAATGTAAATAGCCCAACTTCACTTTTGCACGCTGGAGTGTTTTACACCCACTCTATATTGTTACACTTTTGTCATGATGACACATACATAATATGTGTGCATAAGATTTATTCCATTCACCACTTTACTAACATAGTTTTAGGACATTAGTAGAAAAATGAGGTAGATTCGTTATTTTGATGGATCATACTACCATGAATCAATACTGACTTTTCTTCCACCATTAAAAGATATGCATTTCTCATTTCAAACCCTCCTAACTTTCTATGTAAGATCCAATTTGTTCATTGGTCCACCCAATTATTTTTTAATGGTCAAAATAATTGGTATCTCCATCGGAACTCCCTGCGGCTCCGATGGATATTCCAACGGTGACTGCCTGATGAATTCTATTTTACATATTGTGGCTTACCAAAACCTTAATTTGGCCTAATTTTTGGAGGTTTCTTATATTTTGGTCCTTGGAACCTAATGGACAGAATTGATCAGGCCATATATGCAAAATAAGTCAAATATATAATTCAAGTAAAATAAACAAAAAGACTTACGTATTTTCTTTGATTTCTTGTTACATGCGTAAGGCGTTCCACGGTGCATCGTACATATGCACACATATTGATATATGTGCACATGCATTGCACCCATGGTAGATCTACACCGTCCATCACATAAACCCAAAGCATAATAACATACTAAAAATAAAAATCTAAATTAAAATAAAATGAGTACTAACCTGTGCAAGCCATTCTTTTACTAATTTCTCTCCTTTTATGTTTTATCTTATTTTTGTTTTTTTATTTTTTTCCTCTTTTTGATCTACGAGAAATGTCCATCCTTATAAAGAAAAGAGAGTTGTTCGGATAAGATGATGATAAGGGAGGTTGCAACCGGTTTGATCTCCTTTTTTTTTTAACAAATAAAATTTTAAAATTTTAAAATTTAAGGAATTGAACAAATTTGGAGTTGTTACAGATTTATTTTTCATTGATATGTGGGGTTCATCCCGTTGCTTATGAGAAATCTACTCCGCCCATCCACTTCATTATATCATGTCACGTTATGAGCTGAAGGATGAGACAAATATAATATTCCGGTGATCTATATGATAGGACAGGAAACTCTCAAGATTAAATATGGATTGTTGACAACTTCTTGGCTAGTAGGTGAATGACCTAGATCATGCATATGTTGGCTTAACAGATGGTGGACGGTGAAGGATGGATTGATATTGGACTAAGTGGACGATAGCTACAGAGTATTATTAGTGTAGCCTTGAAGAAACGTGGGCTAGTGGAGACGGATGAATCATATCTCACATTTCTTAATAAATATTTTCAAACTTAAATATTTTCTATTTAGACCATCTATTTAGAGTGAAACTTTTTCAAAGATTACCATTTTGCGTGCTCTACAAACAGACCAAGTTTGGGCCTCGATCTCTCAAGGATGACCAAGATGCCTATTTAACGGCTTACGTTTATTTATAACTCAAAACAACGTCTACCGATATCCTATGTAAAAATTAACCTGTAGTTTTGATGTATACATTATGATCCACCTAATGAATGGTTTATTTAAATATTTGGATTGCCCAGTTGGCAGATCTGACTGTGATGGATGATCAATTGATGGTCTAAATTTTTAAATAAGTAGATGGTTAAAATGTTAATCATATTTATGGGCTATTATACGGTCATTTTTGTACATGGATATGTATAAAGTAGTTTTTAGATACGATATATATTAGAAATATATACCATTAGATTCAAATTATTGGTTTACAGGTGTAAAATACACAGATCATGATTTTGACGGTAAATTAAGCATATTCATAATTGACAAATAAGGTGAACGAGTCAGAATGTTAATTTGACGTGTGTACGAGTGGATATGAAAATCTAGTAGTTACTTTACTTTGATCGAGTGGTCCAAATTCAAAGTGGCTGGTTAGATATCCTCATCTAGTGGTAAATAGTTAATTTAACGTTCGGTTTGATGAACGGGTGAGAATACTAGGGTATTCATGGGTTTATCCTATTAATCAATAGTCGGTTGACGTAATCTAGGGGTGGAAATTACTTTCTATGTTTGAGATTCAAATTAAACTATATAAATATTAGTGGATCTATAAGTGTACAATTGAACAAGTGTAAAAGTGTAATCGTACATCCTTACGTACAGGTAAACTCGAACCCAAAATTTCAGGTTATTACAATGTTGGTGTTACCAAACATACTTATGGGCTGAACATGTAGAAACCAAAACAAGCTACTTATGACATAAGGGCCTGTTTGGGAGCGTGGATTTGAAACCCTCTAGATTCAGAACCCCCTGGATTGGAAACCCCCTAGATTCGGAACCCTTTGTTTCTATTTGACACCTTGGATTTGGAACCCCCTGTATTGTAAAATTTGTGTTTGAGAGTGTGGATTTGAAACCCCCTCAAATTTTGTGGTATATTTGCATGAATATTCAAGGAAACTAAGTAAATTATTTAAAATACCCAAAGTGATTAAAATATATTACAACATAAATAATTATGATAACAAGCCTATCAAAATATATACAATGGAAAAAAATAAGTAATTTTGAACTTCAGGTGAGCCATAAAAGTGGGCCCACTAAATTTCACAATTGTCATGTGTTAAGATAAACATATCTACTCTAATTTCGGGTGATCTAAATACACACCATAGAAATTAGAAAACATACGTGCACCCATGTTAATAAATAAAAGGATAAAGACTGATCAAATATAAAATATTTTTAAAGTTATACAAACCCAAATTGTCAAACTAACAATGTTAAATAAAAATAACGTAATACAATCATCAATCTCAAATAGTGTTTACAAGAAACTCCCACCTCAGCTCAATAGGCAATTCGATGAAGAATCGTGATGCCTCTCTATGCTCTAAGAAATACCTTAATGCTTGCCATGTATACGGTTCGTCTATATTTGGTACGTCGCTAAGACATTGCATTATGGTTTGTTGGAAGTTATTCTTTTCAATTTGGGTTGTGTGATGCATATTAACGTAGTCACTGAGTTTGTCTTTCATCTCTATCATTGTGGCTTGGGTCGCTTCGATAGAGAAGGCTACGTGCTTCATCTCTTGCACCATTTTATTATTAATTGTGGCCTTCTTTTTCTTCTTTTGCAGTCTTGATGAAGATAACTCAACTTGTGAAGTATCAGTCATTCTAATTGTTGGCGATGTTGCAGGTTGTGTACCTGCATCAGAGAAATCAGACCCTGGAGGCACATTGGGGTTAGCTTCAAATGGGTCAAAGCATGTGGTATCGGGTCCATCGAGAATCGCATTGGTAGATTGCAGGCCTGTCCAGTTGTGGGACTCTCGAATATCATTTTTATCATCCTCTTCCATATAGTTTTGCGCGACCGTTGCTACTATCATGGATGTAGCATTACACATCATAGTTGCAGCTGATGCAGCCGTAGTTACTGCCGTAAATAAAACAATCGCTTTCTCAGTTTCATCATCTGTATCTGAGTCCGAATTATTTAAATTCACCGTTTATATAACCTGTTCAATGAACATTTGTTAAATTCATTACATTTGGTAAATGTGAGCTATAAAAGTCTCCCATATAGGGAAAGTTATCCATTAGAACCATCAAATTGATGGAGCCTATCATGGATGAATCACTATTAAAAAAAAAATAAATCTCGAGGTTTCCTTAAGTCCCAGAAATTGGATGGTCGAGGTTCTCTCTATGCAACTAGATGGAAATTGGAGGGTGTTTTCATAATTTAATAGTTATAAGGGGTTTTCCTTTTAACTCGAGGTTTCCTTTTAAACCTGAGTAAACTCCGTTGGGCTAACCGTCAACGCGTGTGATTTATCCATTTTTCCATATAATTTTAGGAGTTGAGCCCAAAATTGAAGCATATACAAAGCTCAAGTGGAACATACCACAGGAAACCGTGGAAACACCGTTGAAACCTTTACAAGGCATCCAGTGATGTTTAGTTGTCATCTAACTTGTTCTTAAGATCACACGGACATGGATGAAGTGAAAACACAATTATTAACTTGATCTAAAACTTCTGTGGCCCCCAGTAACTTTTCAACAATAGATGTTCAATTAACACTTTTTTCAATGGTGTGGTCCACTTAGTTTTTTTTATATGCTTTATTTTTAGGCTAACCCACTAAAAGTATCTGATAAAATGGATGGATGGAGTGGATAATATGCATGAATGACGGTGGCCCCACATTGTATTTTGAAAAATGCATAGCGCTGCATGAATAACACTAAAATGGGGTGGCTTTACAGGGACGTGTGCCAACTTATTTTTATTGGAAAAAACAAAGTTCTCCAGCTTCCTTAATGATAGTTGGAAATCCACTCTGACCATAATATGAGTTATCCTATTTTAGGCCAAGGGCTTAAATTTCAAGGCCATTCGATCACACAGTTAAAACAGTATGTAAAAGCAATTATAATAATTGAATTTATTTTCATTCATATGGCCCACTTGAATAATATTTATCCCTAAAATTTTTTCTCAAATCTTAATTTTTAATGAGCTATATAATGGCTAGATTACACTGTCCATATAACCATCATGGTGGGACATATGAATAAAGTGTTCTCGTCCATCTATTCATTGTTTCATTTGGCATGGCCCATGTGAAGCCTAAATTAGTATAATATTTTGGCCATATGGATAAATTTTGACAAGTTATTACATGGTCGGAGAAGATTTTTCATAACCATTATAGTGGGCCACCCAAATAATAAGTTGCAATTCATTAAAAGAAAACAGTAAAATATAAACCAACCTTTATGGTAAAGCTCTGCCTCCTTCTATACCAGCAATGGCGCAGCAACCTTCCGGTAGACCCTCTGCAGTTTAGCGGCAGTCCAACAACAACCTTCTTTTGTGGTATCGGAGAGAGTTGCGGTACTGGAGAGAGTTTTTTTTTTTTTTTTTTTCTTTTTGGAGAAGATGAATGAGAGAGACTTGTGCGCGAAGATAAGTTTTTAAAGAAGATTTCTAAACGGTCGGATTTTCGACCGTTGAGTTACTTTAAAAAGGTAATTTAAGGTCGGACCTTGAATTGCAAACCCACAGATCGAGGGGATTTGAAACCCCCTTGATTGCAAACCCCCATTTACTTTATGGTGCCAAACAGCCAGGGGATTGCCAATCCCCTCCAATCCACGGTGCCAAACGACCCGTAAGTAGCTTATTTAAAATAACTTATGATCCAAATGCCCTCATAATGATCTACCCCATGCTCGTGTATTTTTTAGCTGTCACTACTTGCTGGTTAAAAAGCCTATTAGTAAAATGCACTAACTAGCTTGCTACTTTCTCTCTCCTTGTTGCTCTCGTGAGACATATGTCTTGATGCGTTGTTTTATCTTGTAGTCAGCAACATTATTTCATTAAATGGGACAAGATGTTATTTTCATGTAACACAATCCAATGTATTTTTTCATCAGCAAGGTTGTTCGAACCAATAAGCAAAATGTGATAAGCATGTTTCATGGCTAAAATTCAAGGTGCATGGATAAGTTGTTAAGGTGGTGGAGATGTTCCACACGTCTCCTCATGAGAGACATCTCCGCTCTCACTTTTGGTCTCCTCTCTTGGTGTTAAGGGTCAAATATTGCATATTAGACCCCAGTTATCGCCTGGATTTACGAGCATGATACTGTTTAATGGTCTGATTTAATCATGTTTGTGATGCAGAGTGTATTTACGGGCTTGGTTCGAAATAAGGTGTTAAAAGTATGGATTTAATGCACAGAAGTCACCAAAGGCAAACCCCAGGGGACCAAGATCGACGGGTTTACACGCCAGAGATCCTAGAAAATTCAGAAACTGGAGCTCGAGTGGCCTAAAATGGGTCCGAAATGCAAGATCATAGGGTTTCCACCATCAGTTCGGCCCAAAACTTCATACAGAGCCAGAAGACCATAAATTAACCATACACGTCGAATTTCAGCCGTTGGATCCCCTGAAAGTGGCCTAACGGACAAATCAGCCCTCAGAATCATAATTTTGGTCCCACCTGATCTCTGAATATGCATCGATTTTGGTCTCAACTGTTTAAATGAGGTGAGAAAGTGGATGGACGGATTGGATCTTGAAAATACATCAAGTTGGGACCCACCTTGCATGTGTGTGTGTACAGCCCACGTGCGGGCGCCATGCACTGAACAAAGAAAGTCGGTCAGCACTGCGCTGACCGACGATCTCTCGCAAAAACACCAAAGACGCAACAGCGTCTTCATGACCAATGATGGGTTTTGCTTATGGGCCCCACCTATCATCCAAATCATCGATCCGAACCGTCCATCATATCCTTATGGGGCTTCTTAACACTTCCTAGGTGGAAGAATTTACAGAAGTAAAGAGGATAAAAAACCAGCCATCCAAACGAAGGATGAACGGCAGAGCAAAAAACCATGTGGGCCACGACGAATATAATCCAAAACCAGTCATTTCCAACTGATTTTTCGAGCTGCAACGAGTGGACGGATTGGATTTCACATCAAATCCCGATAATGGGCCCTGCCATCATCTCAGTGCAAGAGCGGAAGCTCTGTTCGTGCGTCCGCGAAATCCGGCCGCTGTGGGCCCCATTGTGTTCGTGATCACCATTGGATCGACGATCCGATCCATCCAGTAGGTGCATAAGAGGGTCTTTACCCCAACCAAGGAGAGAAAACCGGACTTAGGGACGGACAGCCATCCCAAAACGCATTCAAACGCAATACAGTCGGCGTTTCTGCGCACGTTACTGCGTAAACAGATTTGCGCAAAGGCCTGCGAAAGGAGAGTCGGTGCTCCGACTCCAGCAAGGTCTCCAACAAACTGACCAACTGACCGATCTCCTGGCCGCTTATAAAAGGAAAGAGAAAGAGAGCTTAAAAGGATCGAATTTTGAATTCAAAGGGAGGTCAGTAAGATGTGGGCAGCTGGACGTGGATCAGGGAGATAGAGTAGTATTCCAAATTTCTTTTACTGTTTCTTTTTTTTATTTCTTTTCTTAAAGAGATGTTTAGCCTTATCATGCCTATTCTAGGCTAAACCTCTTAGCTAGGGCTAAGAGGTGAAGCTTGTAGCGTAATGGGAGACTTTACTTTATGCCTTTGATTTAATTTTAATTTGTGAACTGAACTTGATATTAGTTTGATTACTAAGGGAATGTTTTTAGTTTTTAATGGTCTGTTGTAACTAAAATTATAATGGGTCTGCAATAGCTTTGAGCATGTTCCTTGCCTTTTTATGTTTTTGACGTCAGGAAGCCCCGTTGTTCACCATCGTCTCCTGGGCATGGTTGGATGATGGTACCCTTCCTAACCTTCATACATTGTTGATTGGTTGGTAATTAGTTTAATTCTGTTGTTTACTTTGTCTCCTGGGCATGGTTTGGTGATGGAATCCATTTTAATTCATACACCTTTCATCTCTTGAAAACTATATCAAAGGAAGTTCAGTCTTAATTTCCATGGTTACACTCTTCAACTGGATAAAGATGAAACTCTAAGTCCAGTTGAGTTTTTGATGCAGGCATAAGATCTCTCAGATCTCTACAAGTGGATCCTCTAAATCCCTAGTTTCCTACTTCTGAATTCTTTAAGTTTTAAATTAATATTTAACCATTATTCCTTCAATTCTATTCGATTTAGATTACATTTTAATCTAGTTCTAGTTCTACTTAGTTTCAGATAACGTATAGGTTCCAGTCCCTTGGGATTCGACCTCGGTCTTACCGAGTTTATTACTACCTCTCTCTCTCTCTCTCTCCCCTTGTGTTTGTGTTGGTGAATCTTAGTTCTTCTAAGACTTTTGCCACCTGCTCTCTCTCCTCTGATGTGGTTTATATAAGGAACAAAGGTAAATAGAAGCATTCCATTCAATATATCTTTTGAAAATTTTATTTGAGAGATTCTTGTACAGAGGAAGACTGGGAGAGAGGTAACTCTTATATTGATGTTTTCTCTGATTTTAGTGAAGAAGATAATTCTGTGTTGTTTCCCTATGGATGTAGGCATGTCGCCAAAACATGTAAATCTATGTGCATCTTCTCTTTTAGTTTAACCATTTTCTTTATGTGGTTTGGCTGGTCTTGCATCAATCTTGTGTGAGTATTTTTTTCCAGAATAATTGGTATTAGAGTTGCCAAGGGTTGAGAAGTCTTTTAGCACAATATCAATGTTGGTATTTTTGTTGTAATTGTGTTTTAGATAGCTGGATCAAATTCTATCAGACTTGAGGTGTTGAAGTTTGATGGATCTAATTACATGTTATCGAAACTGAAGATGAATGTAATGTTAGTGAAGGAAGGTTGCGCAATTATAATAGAAGAAAAAAAGGCAGAAGAGATGAAAGGAATGTCATTTGATGGAAAAAAAATCAATTAGTTATGGCAGTTCTTCTTGTACTGGATGACTCAATTTTAGTCAACATGTCTGATCAAATCACAACAAAATGTTTATAGGATAAATTGTAAAACCTATATGAAGGGAAATCGATGTCAAACAAAATAATTCTCCGACAAAAGTTTTACAACTTGAAGATGAAGGGCCTTTTTATAAGAAAACTTAAATGAGTTTAGCAAACTAATTAACTGATTGATGGTGGTTGGTGCAAAGATTAATGATGAAGAAAATGTCGCACTTCTGCTTTATTCAATTGTAGATTTATGGAGTAGTTTGACTATGAATCTCAGGATGTAGATCTTGGTGTGGAGTCACTCATGTCAATATTGTTTATTGAAGAGTCTCGTAGAAAAATAAAGAAGGGATCTTCTAGTGATACCATGATGGTTAGAGGAAACTCTATTGAAAAAAGACTATTAAATGAGATCCAAGTCAAAAGTGCATAAAATAGAAAAGTGTTGGAGTCACGGAAAGATGGCTACTGTCGTAAAGATTATAGACTCAGAAAAGAAAATCAGAAAAATTCAATGTTAGATTTATGGAATAAAGCTACTTTATTCAATGTTAGATTTATGGAATAGTTTGACTATGAATCTCATGATGCAGATCTCAGTGTGCAGTCAGTCATGTTAATGTTGTTTATTGAAGAGTCTTGTAAAAAAATATAGAAGGGATCTTCTAGTGATACCATGATGGTTAGAGGAAACTCTACTGAAAAAAGACTATTTAATGAGATCCAACTCAAAAGTGCATAAAATAGAAAAGTGTTGGAGTTACGGAAAGATGGCTACTTGCATAAAGATTATAGACTCAGAAAAGAAAATTGGAAAAATTCTAAACCTAATTTGCATGATCAAGTGTCAGATTCAAAGGGTTGTCAAGAAAACTTAATTGACAAAGATAATTCATTTGATGACGGGAAGGTATCGTCGACAATAATTTAATGAGGGAATTTGAACCATCAATAGATTTCAAATGACACTATCCAGATGAAGCTATAAATTGTAAAACCTATATGAAGGGCTTCATCCAAACTTCCACAACAATAACGGCTTCATCCAAACTCCCATAACAAAAAGCCTCACGCACACATGAGACAATATGTTCATGAATGTCCATACCATATTGCATTGAAACCAAGTTCATGCTATCCAAGAGCAACCCAATAATGCCCACAACATTGAATTTGAGTCCTACCAAATGTATTAACTACAAAATCAGATTTGGGTCATTCCCATGTCCATTTTGAGCCAAACGAGATCACAAAATTCCACAATTCGAATTTGTTTGTTTGGGTAAACACGATTCTGTTCGTGTGGACATGGTGTGGAATGCATCAAATGCGACACATACACATGAAAAGATAAAAAAATAATAATAAATAAAGATGGGGATTTGTATAAATCTAGTCCAACTTTTTCTGCATGCTAATACAACAACAGCCTTCAACACACTTATGAAACCAAATATGGTGCATAAGAAAGTATTAAAAAGGGAACCTACAAATACTAGCATATGATATTCAAACTTCAGCCCCTAGTTTGGATAGAATAGCCCAAAAGCTTCATGAACTGCAGGGAGCTGAACTGATCAAACCCCATTTGATTTTGGCTTGTGAGGAAAGAATAAAAAAACCTTCTTATCTTCTTTGGAAGTTCAACACCTTAATGGAAAAGGCGAAGACGAATGCAAAGAGCACTGCGTATCCAATGATCCCAGCGGCAATCACTCCCAGGAAGTCATGCTTGACTCCGAAGCTTTGCCTCACCAACTCTGACACTATCATGCCATTGTCCGCGCGTTTGGATATGTCACCAAACTGGGAAGCTACCAATCCATACAAGGTCCAAGCAACCGGGCATGCCCAGTAGTACCATCTCCACCATATGGGAATTCTCTGTGATCAAGAGGAAAGAGTTAGTCCAGATTTTATTTATTTATGAAGCATTGATATGAATGGGGAGGATTGGATAAAAACTTACGGGCCGGGGAATGATGAGGCCTGCAAACAGGCTCCACAGAACAATGAATGTAGAGGAAACGATCGCAGCAATGTTTTGGTTGGGAGTGAGGCCGACAGCCATCATTCCATAGCAGGTGAAATAGAGGAATGTGAAGAACATGAAGAAGAGGTACCAGAAGAACTTGGCAGCCGTCCATTCGAATTGGATCATGGCATAGATGATGACCACATATGTAACACTCTGAACAAAGATGTATGGAATCTCGACCACCACCTGAGAAATACATTAAAATGAAGTGAGGCTAAGGTTGAAAATGGAATAACAGAGTTTTGAGAGACTCTGATGGATGTGCTTACCTGCGCAAAGGCATATGGTAGAGCTGAATACATCCCAGCAGCCCTCTCTCTATAGAAAACAGTACGTTCGACAGCCACAACTGGCTGCACTGTTGAAGCATTTTGCACTCCGAGGAAGAGAATTGCAGCATACATGGAGCCTATGGCATTGAGCAGGTGCTGTGGAGAAGTCCTGCAAATTTCGAACATTACAGCAATGCAACCGAATCAGCTCCAAATCCAGAAGGGGAATTGACATTTATCTGTTTACTATGAGACATAGGATCAATGATGGTTGAAGCAAATTGTGATGGGGACATCATGCGCACACCACCCCCGTACGCACGTATGTACGCAGAAGGAGGGCCCTACCATCGATTTGGTTCGATGACGATGTCCAGGGAGGGCCTCCTAGCTAGAAGACGAAGTTTTGGTTCAAAAGGGTGAGCCCGATTGTCAAGAACAGCCCATCATGGGATCTCATGATCGTGGCCCACTCGTCGGATTGATGTCATATTTTAGGTTTTGCTTATTGTTATTATTTAAAACATCGTGAACGCTTTCGATTTCTTTGTTTAGTTTTTATTTTAGTTTACTTCACCACTAAGTAATAGGTTGCGCACATAGTGCGAGTTTTGGGTATAGGATTTTCCCTATAAATAGGCACCCCTTTTAGTTCTTTTCATTCATTCAAGTTTAATAAAAATTTCTACTTTATTTTTCTGCTCTCTTCGTGAGTTGTGGAATAATTCGAAAGTGAGTGCGAAGCCCTCCTTCTTCGAAGGGCTAACTACCGTAGTGCGAAGTCATATCTATCCCCATCTGCCCCTACCATCTTCCATCCATATCTCTCATCTTCTATCATCATTATTGATTTGAATTTTTCGTCTTTTGCAACTATTCATTCCCCTACAGCTAGTTTCCAAAATATGAACCTATAAGAGGGCTGAAACGTCGGCGGAGCACTACGCCTCAACCTTACGTCGAATCGTCATCAAACTTGGAGGGATTGGAGGTCTCCCTTACTCGACTAAGGCCTAGGTGTCACTTTGGAAAGGCGGGCTTCCATCACACGTACGACCAGCCCACCCGCGGACGTGCGTCAGCCCTGAGTCACCATCTGCACGCAGGAGATTTCTCCGAGTCAGGTTTTCTTCTGGTTTTCCTCTTTTCATTCATATTTCCTAAATCCTAGCCTTAGTTTGCATTAGCCGTAATTTATTTGCCCATTTTTTTCACCATAGGGTTCCTTGAATTGAATTTGGGGAATCCCTTAGATTAGGGACTGATTACTATGCATGTGCGGATGATTATTTCTTATCTTTGAGTATCGTTTGGTTCATAATTTTTATTGATCCAGCCCTATCATGTGTAGGCCTGGACCCGCATAGATTCCTCTTAATTGAATGTTTATATTTTCATGTGGGATATGAAATTTGTGTAATTGTTTCTGAACTAACGTGATCTTAAGCCTGAAATCTCGCATATCATACTTGAATTTCATGTCCTGCATCAAATTTGGTATCAAAGCCTAGGGTTCTTGTAGGGGAATTCACCACACATTTAGGGTTTAGTTTGTTTGAGTCCTTCATGCATCCAGTCCATCATATATAGCTACTAGAAAACCGTAGTCCCTGATATATATAACTGAATTTTCGTAACAGTGTGTAGTCTCCTTCATATAGAGTCTCGTAGGGTCATTTAGTTTTTAGACGCATATAGTTGTCATAGAAAGTCCTTAAGTTGAGTTAGTCAGTGTATGCCCACACGTACGGGTCATGGTTTTGGCTTGCACCCTACACTAAACATGAAACTACTGCTAGAGTCATTGAATAAGTTGTCCTAGCAGTTCGAGTATTTAGGTAAGCGCTATGAACAATATATAGACCAACGCTTTGATCAATTTGATGTGCGCATTACTCAACTAAAGGCCTCCGCAGGGACAAATCCCAGTATTGGGGTAGATGTCCAATCTCAGGCAGGTGGCCAGGAGGATAGACTAATGAATGGAGGTGACTAAGGAATCAGTCATGGGCATGCACTTGTGCACCCACCCCAAGAGGGGCATCAAGACCACTATTTTGAGTGGCACAACACGTACGGCCTTGTGGCTAGAGAGAGTGCCCCAGAGGCTAGTATAGAGTTACCCACTAAGGTCATTCCAATAGTAGATAAGTTCTGTGATATCTTTCCTAATGATTTACCGGATGAGTCTCCCCGTAGGAGGGATATAGAGCACACCAGAATATGGAACACCGTAATACCTATAGCTGAGTTTGCGTTTAATAGTTCTGTCGATAAGTCCACAGGTCTCAGTCCTTATGAAGTTGTTACTGGTTATAAACCTAAGAAACCTATTGATCTTGTCCCTATGTCACTGTCTCATAGGCCGTCAAATCCTGCGGAGTCTATTGTGCATCACATTCATTTATGGCATCAAGAAATCAGGCAGAATATCACTACTAGTAATGAACATTACAAATTTTCTACATACTAACATAAATGTTTCAAAGAATTCAATGTAAGGAACTCTGTGATGGTCAATATTAGGCCCGAACGGTATCCTCCGGGGGTTGTTTGTAAGTTACACGCGCGTAGTGCTAGACCTGTCAAAATTATAAAACGAAACGGTCTCAATGCATATGTGGCAAATCTTCCACCCTGCATGAGAATCAGTTCCACGTTCAATGTGGAAGATCTAATTGCATTTCAAGGGGCCATTGATGCATTGTCCAGCCTTTCGCCTAACCATCCTGATTCATTAGACCTTTCCATTGATCCATGACCCCCTCCTGACTCATTTTCCCAGCCTCTACCTCCCATACCTATCCGTCCCGACACATCTTCCCAGTTACTACGTCCCATATCTACCCATCCCAACCCATTTTTCCAACCTCTACCTCTCATACTTACCCGTCTCGACCTATTTTTCCGGCCTCTACCTCCCATACCTACCTATCTCGACCTATCTTTCCAGCTACTACGTCCCATACCTACCCTTCCAACCCATTATCTCAGCCTCTACCTCACATACATACCCTTCCCACACATATATAGAGAGGAAATAGAGGATATTCTGGACCATCAACTAATATCTACGTTGGACGGCGGGTTTCAGAAGTATCTGGTTAAATGGAAGTCACGCCCAGCTTCAGACAGCACGTGGCTCACTGAGGAGGATCTTCAGAGACTTAATCCTGACATCCTGAATCGGTTCAAGAGTTTTATTTCGCCGGTGATAAAATCTTCGCAGCCGGGGAGAATTGATGGGGACATCACGCGCACACCACCCCCTATGCACATACGTATTTAGAAGGAGGGCCCCACCATCGATCTAATTCGATGACAACGTCCAGGGAGGGCCTCCTAACTAGAAGACGAGGTTTTGGTTCAAAAGGGTGGGTCCGATAGTCAAGAAAAGGCCGTCATGGGATCTCATGATCATGACCCACTCGTCGGATTGATATCATATTTTAGGTTTTGCTTATTGTTATTATTTAGAACATCGTGAACGCTTTCAATTTCTTTGTTTAGTTTTTATTTTAGTTTACTTCACCACTAAGTAATAGGTTGCGCATATGGTGCGAGTTTTGGGTATAGGATTTTCCCTATAAATAGGCACTCATTTTAGTTCTTTTCATTCATTCATGTTTAATAAAAATTCCTGTTTTATTTTTCTGTTCTCTTCATGAGTTGTGGAAGAATTCAAAAGTGGGTGCGAAGCCCTCCCTTCTTCGAAGGGCTAACTACTGTGGTGCGAAGCCACATCTATCCTCATCCGCCCCTACCCTCTTCCATCCATATTTCTCATCTTCTATCATCATTAGTGCTTTGAATTTCTCAGTTTTTGCAGTTATTCATCCCCCTACAACCAGTTTCCAAAATCTGGACCTGTAAGAGGGCTGAAACGTCGGCGGAGCACTACGCCTCGACCTTACGTCGGATCGTCGTCAAACTTAGAGGGATTGGAGGTTTCCCCTGGCTGACCAAGGCCTGGGTGTCACTTTGGAGAGGCGGGCTTCCATCACACGTGCGTCAGCCCCGGGTCACCATCTGGACGCAGGAGATTTTTCCGAGTTAGGTTTTCCTCTGATTTTCCTCTTTTCATTATATTTATTAAACGCTAGCCTTAGTTTGCATTACCCTTAATTTATTTGCCCATTTTTTTCACCATAGGGTTCCTTGAATTGAAATTGGGAAATCCCTTGGATTAGGGACTGATTACTATGCATGTGTGGATGATTATTTCTTATCTTCGAGTATCGTTTGATTCATAATTTTTATTGATCCAGCCCTATCATGTGTAGGCCTGGACCCACATAGATTTTCCTTAATTAAATGTTTAGACTTTCATGTGGGATATGAAATTTGTGTAATTGTTTATGAACTAACGTGATCTTAAGCTTGAAATCTTGCATATCATATTTGAATTTCATGTCCTGCATCAAATTGCTTACGTTTTGGACCCAAAATCCCAAAATATCGATCCAAACATCAAGGCGCTGCCAGTCGTGAAGAGAAGCCGGACAGCAGTGTACAGCGGATTCCGCCAGTATGACATTCGCTGTTTCCATAGGCAGGCAATGCATTGTGTGATGAAGGGCTGTGAATACTGAGATGGGAAGTAGAGATCTGTGGAACCAGGGGGAGGTGAGCTCATTTCTGCAATTAGAGCTTTGTTTCTCCTGCAACAATCAGGGTAGATCACGTGAAAACTAGTACATCGTCGATTCAGATGTCGCTTATGGAAGCATTTTTAAGAAAAACTGACCTGAAAAGATCTGAATTCTTGTATATTTCAGAAAAATTCACCCCCAAAATCCCCTCCTGTGCTATGCTAGACACCTCCAACATCCACGTCGCAGGATTGTAACCATCCTTTATCTTATGGACTCCATTGATTCCCTTCATAAAATAAAACTCGATTGGATCAGTACCCATATCATAAAAAAATGGCTCAAAAAACAAAGAAAAAAAGAAAAAGAAAACGAAAGAACTGATTGCATTTTCTTTATGTTCCGATGGGCTTAACCTCAAAGTAGTTGATCAGATGGCTACAGTGATGGCCCAGTGGGCCAAAGAATATTTCTTCTCCTCCTCTCTTCAAAAGGAACAGCTGCAAATAGTAGATAAAAGAAATCAAAATGTGCCAATGAATTAATTGATTGAACCCACAAAGCAAATCACAAGTTGTTTTGTTTTAACTTTCTTTTAATTACCTCATCAAAAGCTTCGAATATGTCGATACTGGGCTGGTGGATTGTGCACACCACAGTTCTGCCAGTGTCCACGATGTTCCTCACGGTTCTCATCACAATGGCTGCTGCCCTGGCATCTAGTCCAGACGTTGGCTCGTCCATGAATATTATAGATGGGTTGGCGACGAGCTCAACAGCAATAGTCAGCCTCTTTCGCTGGTCCGTCAACAGCCCATTCACGCCAGGTAGCCCGACCAGCGATTCCCTCAACGATGTTAGCTCTACAAGCTCCATGACTTCCTCAATTAACATCTGCACCCATTGGATTTATCAGTTAGCCGACACCCAACCATATATCAAGGAACCCATAAAAGAGAAAGGCAATTATGCCACCGACCTTTCTTGTGACAGAATCTACTTCTGTTGGTAACCGAAGCCACGCAGAGTAAATGAGAGATTCATAGACTGTGACATGAGGAGAGTGGATGTCATTCTGTTCACAGTATCCCGATATCCGAGTGAATGTTTCTTGCTTCTTGGGGTAGCCAGATATGGTGATGTTTCCTTCTATGTATCCACCTGTCTTCCTTCCGGCCAACACATCCATCATCGTCGTCTTACCAGCACCGCTGACACCCATCAGAGCTGTAAGTACTCCTGGCCTGAAAGTTCCATTTACTCCCTTCAGAAGCTCTAATCGATCTTCTGGAAAACCTTGAGCTTTCATTTCCTACAGATTTTACATTCTCTCTTAGTTTCACTATAGATTGTCAGAGACGAAGGAAGATTTTGACTTCCTCACATGAATCTATCATTTATTTGAAGTTTTGGGTTTACCTGCGGCATGTCTATGGAATATCTAACATTATCGAAGGTGATGGAAAGGGGTGCAAAAGGAAGAACCATGCCCTTCTTATTGCTCTTACTAGCACAATCAGTGGCTTCTGTCATTCTAATTCCATTGCCTGTCATTGAGATTTTTCAAATTGATTTAGATGAGCCCCACAAGGGGAAAAAAACAATGTTAATCGACTGATCTTATTACCAATACATGCAGAAGAGCTTGTTCTCCTGGTTGACAGCTCCACCTCTTCGACTTCTCCGGTTCTGTTTGCGTGCTTCTCCTTCAAGGCCTCTTCAGATAGAACTGCTTGACCGCCCTTATATGCTGCAGCCATTTAACCCAATGATTAGAACTACTAAACTTTAAACTGTGAAAGCCTTGAGAATCGATGCTTGTAAGAGATGAAGATACTCACGGTCGAGATAAGTGAGAACGGCTGTGAAAAGGCCATTGAATAGGAGAGTGTAACCAAACAATGCGCCGGCACCAATCCAATACCATTTTGATTCAGGAAAGATTCCACGAGACACTAAGATTTGGACCCCTAACATTTCCGTCGAACCAGAAACAACCTGCATTGCAAATCCAGAATTAAACCTGAGATAATTCTCCAAAACAAAGTAACGGTTATTTAACCCAGTTTGACAACGAGATTCTTACACGCTTCCAACTATGCCCAAAAAATTCATTCGTCGCAATTGCATTCTGCGCATACATCAAAGGTGAGGACCAGTAACCCCAGATCCACCATTTCTTCACATCCTCTGCAGCAAAATAACAGAAAGAGTTGAGTCCAAAGTTCATCAACAAAGGCCGAGATTTTTGTAATTTTGAATTTGAAATTGTAGTCCATACTTCGTGATACAAGGAATCCTCCGAGCGTCCAGACTGCAAGAAGTGCAAATGACCCAAATGTGTTTGCAATGATCATGTTCCGAGCTAGTGCAGCAATTAACCGAAACAATCCAGACGCCATCTGGCTAGTCAATAGGAGTAGCAGATACTGTTTAAACATCCTGCAAACAGGAACAATCTACCATTACTATTGCTGACTAAACCATGAATGCAACCACGGCCATGAAATAAGCTCGCAGAGGATCTCAAATTTCATTCTATCACACCTCCCGGCATTTGGGTCGAAGCCGATGACATAATAAGTGAGGGCAATCCAAATAGTGACTTCTGCAAACGAAATGGGAATCTTGAGGATCCATGTAGGCAGAGAGTATGCCCAGGAAGGATAGAAGCGGAGGTCTCTTTGCTTATAGAACACAGGAAGCTTTACGATTGTCATGGCGAGCTCTGAAAACCCATTAAACATAAGGGTGATGAGCGTGAAAAAGATAGCACCCATAAATGTTGATCCATCGGATATCGAATTGTGGTGCATTTTGGTACGGAAGAAGACTGTCATAGCGATTAAAGCGATGACTAACAGCTGGAATCAGAACAGAAACAGAATAAGGTATAGGACTTTAAGGGAATAGAATTCGAGAACGGCACAAGGAATGTAACACCGTTACTCACTTGCATCATTTTGAAGATGTAGATGAATGAGTTCCTCTTCATAAGCAACAATTCCCTTGAAACACATGCTTTCAGCAATTCCTTCTTGCTGATACCATATTCAGACGTCGTCAAAGCAGCAGGATGGCTCTTGCTCTTATCAAACAGGGTGCTGAGTTCTTCTCCTATTTTACGACCTACATGGAATGATTGGAATGCATCGGCGAATTCCTTGCCGGGAATGTATCTGTATGGTTCATCTCTACGTGCCCAGTACTGCTGCTGATCTTTTCTTGATGTCACCTGGTGATGCGAAAGAACTCATTTTTAGATTGGCTGTTCTATTCACTGGAAACAATGCATGCTTTCACGAGATGTAGTTTTTCATTTGATGACTGATTCTAAGCATGGAACTAAATCACAGTTTGGAGTATAACTCAATCCTGCCAAAACTGAGTCGACTCGGATGAGTCTGACTCGTTACTGATGAGTTTTGATTCCCATGTATCTGAATGAGTTGGTCCAACTTACTTCCTGCAAGAAGTCGGCGACGCCTTTCCTCTCGGGGCATTTGAAACCCATGGATTCAAAGAACTCGAGCACATTCTCACAGGGACCTTGGTACACGACCTGCCCGTCAGAGAGGAGAACAATGTCATCAAAGAGGTCGTAAGTCTCCGGAGCTGGCTGAAGCAGTGCAATCAGTGCTGTCCCACCGAGAATGTGAATTGACTGTCTCAGGGAATTCACAATCTGGAAAGTGGTAGAGCTGTCCAGACCAGTCGATATCTCATCCATGAAAAGGGCCTTCGCAGGTCCGACAAGCATCTCACCTTTACCAATAGGAATTCAATCCAATTAACCTAAAACCAGTAAAAATCACAAGGGCAATGGCCCATCTCCAAGTCTAAGAAAGATATATCAGGTGTTCATCTTTTTAGTATTTCTACCTGTCGTAACACGCTTCTTTTGTCCTCCTGATATGCCCCTCAGCATTTGATCCCCTACCATGGTATCGGCACATACCTCCAGTCCCAAAATCTACAGTTTGAGAAGTAATAAAAGGCGATGAATTTATGCTTCAGAAAGATCTTCTATAAGATATAAGTAAAAAATAAAATAAAAAATGTATTTTTGTCGCAACACATACCTTCAGAATATAATCCGTGACGACGCTTTCCTTCTGCCCTTCAAGCGATGCAGCCTGCATAAATACAACAATTAAAGAGAAACAAAAATTCCCATTTCTTTCAAATATTGAAAGACCCACAACTCTTTCTATTGCAGATTGATAATTTACGAACTTATTAAAATTTCATAAACAAAGATGAACTGGACATGGGAAATTGTAGCTCATTCGAAGCATGCCAGATGGAAAGGATGATGGGGATATTCATAAATTATCCATCAACAGAACTAAAATCTCATTAAGAGAAAGATGAGAAGGAAAACTCCTAAGGTGAAGGAAAGTCCATGAAGTTTTTTTTTTTTTTTTTTTTTTTTTTTTTTTCTATTTTAATAAGAGAACCAAATATCATGAAATTTCATGACAATTTGCATAAGATTGGATGGATTAATCATGAAAATCATGATATTTGGTGCAACAAACCACACTATAAATCTTTTAGGAAAAAAAAATCAGTTGAAAACAATGTTCTTGATTTTCACCTTCATGAAGATGTCAAGGTCGGGATCCGGCTTAATGTTTGCTGCTTTTTCCCTTCTTGACAACTCCATCAACATCTCTGCAAATAGTTTTAGAAACCAAAACTATTATAATTCAAACTCCACAACCTCTCTCAACTCAACTGAAACTGTTCACTTCAACATACCGTGACGGGTCCCGACTCCTTGGCATCGAGCAGAGAAAGCCAAGGTCTCTCTCACTGTCATTTCCCCAATATGGAGATCGTGTTGACTGATATAAGCCGATGTCCTTTGAGGGACGAACTCCTCCATCCCATGGCCATTGTAAGTTACTCTTCCAGAAACCTGACGTTTGAGAAAAACCCAAATCAGCTTTGTATCAAACAGATGAAATATTTCCCAAAAATTTCATTATAACTACGAGTCCGGTATGCCATGATGAGAAGAAAAAACATAGTATATCTACCTTCAGCTCTTTATCAAGCTTTCCTGCCAAAGCTAATAGCAAAGTGGTCTTCCCTGATCCTGGAGGCCCTAAAAGCAGAGTCATTCTGCAAATTCCAGATTTGAATCAATCTCCCATCGACTCAAGAATCCATACTATGAATAGAAACATCAAAACGTGCAAAACCCAGTTTGTAATTTGACAAAGCCTTATTCTCTTACCTGCAAGGCTTTATAATTCCGCTAACATCATGAAGGATTGATACTGGTTTCTTTCGGCTCGGAAGAATGTGGAGATAATTCAAGAATCCCTTTGAAAAACAAAAGTGAAAAATCAACAGTCAATTCATACAGTTGGAGAAAGAGTACTGACATCCCAAACAAGCATTTTCATTGATTCTAATTTGGAGATTTATGTATATGAATTACCTCAAGTATATTAAAGGTGAAATTGAGGATGGTCGGTAAACCTCTGCTACCGACGTAGGCTTCTGCTCCAATATTCAAATTCTCGTAGCGGACTTCAATGGTGGGCACCTCAATTCCAACTCTGTTAAAAAAAACCAAATAACGAAAAAAAGGAAAGAATATTGATTGTCAATTTCCGCAGAATTCCATTAAAATAAAAATAAAAAATCAAGCAACCTTTAAAAAAAAAAAAAAAAAAAAAAAAAAAAAAAACAAGAAAACCAGGCGGAAATAGACAAGAAGAGCTCACCTATCGATTCGGTTCTTCAGCTTCAACAGGAACTTCTCATTGTCCTCCTCAGCGACTCTAACCAATCTCTCCAACACGATCTTCTTGTCTTGAAACCCGAGATGCTGAATGTCGACTTCCTTGTGCTCCTCACCAGCGACTCCACTCAGTATCCCTTTCCTAATTCGATCGTACGTAGGAAGCTTCTCGAGAGCCGCCCACTTCAGAGCTTCTTCGTCATCTTCCTCACGAGAAGACTGCGAGAAAACACTATCGACATTGGTGTTCCTCCACATCGAAGAGCCATTCCGCCGCAAACTTCCCAGTCTATAAAGGTCCGTATTGTCCATCGAAATTCCCAACAAAAACCCACCAAAACTAAGAATTTCTAATGCGCAGAGCCTCAGCTACTGATTTCTAGAGCTCGAAAAACACAGAGAGAGACGGTTTTTTTTTTTTTTTGTTCTCAAACAAAACCAACAAAAGCCCAGACATATTCTTCAAGCCTGAGTAGGGGAAACTTGAATTTACAATGAATAGAGCTTGAAAAACACAGAATGAAAGATGAGTTTTTCTTCTCAAACAAAACCCACCAAAACCCAGAAAGGATTTCCAAATCTCAATGCAAGAGAGATGAAATCCAAATCACGATAGATTGGAAGAGGAGATGGGTTTCTGCTGTTTTTTTTTTTTTTTTTTTTTTTTTTCAATAACTGGGCTTTTTGAACCAAGGATATGAAAAGGGTGATGGGTTTGAAGGAGGGAGAAGGTATAGTATTTAAAAGAAGCGGATTGGCTGGTGTACCTCACAAGCCAAAGTTGTACGAACGGTCTAGAGGAGATCAAAGTTACATGGGCCCACAGTGATGTATTTATTATATCTACACCGTTCATCTATTTTTTAGACATCATTTTAGAGCATTATCCAAAAAATGAATCATATCGATAGATCATTTGGACCACACCATAAATAGTAGCGGAGATAATGATTTTCACCATTAAACAATTTTTAGGGCCTACCATAACGTTTATTTTACATCCATTTGTTCATAGGGTCAAAAATACCTGAATGAAGGGGAATTTTTTTTTTTTTTAATTATATATTGATCCAAAACTTTCGTGACCCGAGAAAGGGTTTCAATGGTAGACTTTCAATCCCCTATTACTTTTTGCAGTGTGGTCCACTTGATAGTTAGATCTATCTGCTTGAGACGAGCTTGCCAAATGGATGGACAGTTTGGATATAACACATACCTTATGATCAGATCCACTGAACTTGCTGACAACAATTTTGCCGCTATATAAATGGTGTGAGGTACACCGGCCAATCTGCTTCCTAGTTTTCAAGCCAGACCAGCCCAGCCAAATAGGATGGTGGGCGATATAGAAGTATATACCCCCCAGTCATAATGCAACATACTTCTTTCTCGTTGGAAGATGCTAGAAATGATCCCAAGGTGGATGAAACACCTCATGTTAACACCATCACAGTAATTAACGGTGGGGGCTATGTCTGAAAGGGTGTTCATAGATAAACCTACCTACGACATGATGTAACATCTCAAGCCATTGTACATATCGGCTCACCTTGAAGGGTGACCTGTTACTAGAATTTTGGTGGACAACAGGGCCGCCGTTAACCTTTTTCCATTAAGGATGATGTTTAAATTGGAAAAGACAGCGGCCAACTTGATTACATCAGAGGTGACCGTCAGTAATTTCGCCAATCATGTCACAAATACTCACGGTGTCTTACCTATATCTGACTGTTAGAACTAAGACAATATGGTGTCATTTTTCATGGTTGATACTTCATCAAGCTATAATGCTTTGCTAGGCAGAGATTGGATTCATTTGTTTGCATGTATCTCGTTCTCCTTACATCAGTTCGTGATTTTCTGGAACCAAGTTAAAGTCGAACTGGTCCTAGCTGATAATAAACTCTTCTTTGCCATCTCAAATGCCAATGAGCCTTATTATTATGGGGAAGAGGTGGGACCGATTCGGTTCACTAGGAGAAACAAGTTTGGTCGACCAATTGGAATATCCACGAAGAATAATCCAACAAGTATTGTGTAGGATATCATCGAAGTAGTGCGGGCAAGTGACACCTTGCTGAGGAACAGTATTCCTTATCGGCCGGTCTCACGCTACACGATTGAAGAAATTTCATGATTAGCACACCAAGAAATGAGCAATGCTAGGCTGACTTCACGGCCAAAATAAGAAGGCTCGAAAAAAGCCTGAAAGAAATAAATGATGGATGCCTTATAAATTTGGCCGATATGGAAGACTCAGCTAAAGAAGACAACATTGAGCTCGAAGAGGCTCTTGATAAGATAGAAGATTCTTGGCCCCAAGTTCAAGATCCATTGGTCGAAGTAAACTTACGGACCGAGCAAGATCTAAAGTTGACATTCATCAGCGACTTGTTGAAGCCTCGATCACGAGAAGGAACAATTGACGAGTCTACTCAATGAATTTTCTGAGTATTCTGCATGAGATTGTCATGATATGCTGGGACTTGATTGGGGCCTAGTTGAGCAAAGGTTGCCGACAAAAGAAGGGTATCAGCCACACAAGCAGCCGCCTAGGTGAATGCAGACGAAGTAACACACAAGATAAAGGAAGAAATAAAACAACTTTTGAAGACTGGTTTTATTTGGCCTAATAAATACACCGAATGGATGTTGAATGTTATTCTAGTAATAAAAAAATAATGGCAAGTTGAGGATTTGTATTGATTTCAGAAATTTAAATTTAGGTACACCAAAAGATGAATACTTGATGATGGTGATCGATCAGTTAATCAATCAGATTGCTGGGCATGAAATTGTGTCTTTCATGGCTAGACATTCCGGATACAATCAGATTTGCATTGCAACGGACGACGTGCCAAAGATGAAGTTCAGATGTCCAAGTCCATTAGGAACCTATTGCTGGGTAGTTGATGTAGAGTGGGTCGCGAACAGTTATAGGGCTGAGATGGATTAAAAAAGGCCCAGTTGACGACAGAAGTGATCCAAATTGTCCGACCTTAAATCGGGCGTATCACGCAATCCAGAATGAGTTATCGGACGTAAAATATATAATTTTGGGGTAGAACGAGCTACTTTAGCCAACCAACCCCACTACGTCGGGTTGCGTAAGCCGGATTTGCGAAATACCGCTAGATCGACCATCATTTCCATATTTTAATTCTGTTTTTACTATAAATAGTAAGTTTTAGTTTTATTATAACTCTTCATCCGTTGGGCTTTAGGAGTTGCCCCCAACGCGAAAAGAGCTTAGAAAAATTAGGAGAACAGCTTGGTGAGGCCAAATAGGACACTTACTATTTTTGGCCGAAAACCTTGCCCACTAGTAGACATTACGACCATATTTATAAATAGTAAGTTTAATATTTATAGTAAATCACGAATTCTAGGAGTTTCAATCGTAGTTTGATTCCAATTTCTCTCCTATTGCTTGGTATCCTATTTAAAGGGTTGTGAACTCGTTTTTATTCATTCATCAATCAATTTCAAATTTACTAGAATTTGTTTATATTTTCTTGCTTTCTTTCCTCGTGGATTCAAGAAGTCTCTGTGAGGAGTCCAGAGAAGTTCCTTAGATTCAGAATAGTTATCCTTTTGAGGAAGACGATGCCCGACCTCACATCCTTCCCTGCGTCAATTTGGTATCAAAGCCGAATTTTTTCTTGGATCGATGACTTCTAACGACAGGTCAGGCAATAATCTCATGGGTAGTGCTCTAGGGAACTTACCTTTAACGGCGGCAGCTTTTGAGGCAGCGCAGCGAGAGAATCGGCAAGCCATGCAAGGACTGTAGGCTTTCATCAACCGCATGACGAATCACTTGGCGAAAATCCTAGGGCAACTCCGTGTTCCTGGTGGTAATCCTCCACAGCCAATTGCTAAAACACGTAATCGTCCTGATTGCGGGATAGTACCAATAGTGCATCCAAGGGTCATTCCTGAGGAAGGATGATCCAGCGAGGAGGAGATTGACGACATAATCTTCCAACACCCCAGACCAGGCAGCGATCGAGTAAATCAAATAGATCCGGAATTCAAGATGCGGGTTGATATTCGTAGCTTCAATGGCCAACTACACATTAAGGATTTTCTCGATTGACTTTATGTAGTTGAACGATTCTTTGACTATATGAACATCCCTGAAGCAAAGAAGGTCAAGCTTGTAGCCTACAAATTGAGGGCAAAGCTTCAGCTTGGTGGGAACAATTGCAACTCGCACGAACCAGGAGATGAAATCACTAATCCGCACATGGCAGCGGATGGAGCAACTACTACGTGCCCGATTTCTCCCTAGCGACTACAATCAGGTATATTCCAACAATACCAAAATTGTCAACAGGGTAATCGGTCGGTGAGAGAATACATAGAAGAATTTTATCGCTTTGTGGCGAGTAACAATTTGATCGAGACTGAATCGCAACAAGTCGCCTGATTCAATGGTGGATTGCGTATGGAGATCCAGGATCGGGTCATGATGTAGTTCGTCTAGACGATGAATGATGCAATTAAGTTGGCTACCTGGGGGGAAGCGCAACTTGAATGTCCTAACACACAGACCTATCCTACCGTAAAGGTCACTGCGGCAGGTCCACCTAGGGAGCTCCATAGCCCAAGGGGAAGGAGCCTGTAGGAGCACGCACTCAACCTCATACGTCTGAGAGCCAAGATCAGGGAAGCATGTAAGCTATACCCCAAAGGGGCGTATTGACTGCTGCTGGTCCAAGTAGAATCTCAAACCCCTATGCTCTACCAAGGCTCAACAACTGCTATTGTTGTGGCCAACCGGGCCACCTATCAAATACTTGTCTCCAGCGAAAAGTGGCGAATCTTGCCATCAATGATGGTAGTGCTGATAATACCTATGAAGTCTAGATGTTGAAGAACAGGAGCACACCACCGAAGATGAGGTAGATGAGTCAGGTTTGGTTCAGTAAGATCGCGGCGAGTCGCCCATCGTGAGGCGACTATTATATGCACTAAGAAAAGAAGTGCATCCACAGTATCATAACATCTTCTGAACTTAGTATACGGTGAATCGAAAGGTTTGTGATGTGATCATTGACAATGGGAGCAGCGAGAACATCATCTCTAAGGTCATGGTAGAATTGCATTTGAAAACGGAGCATCATCCCTCCCCATATACAATTGGTTGGATCAAGAAGGTCAGTGAAACAAAGGTAACTGAATGGTGCACCATGTCCTTTTCAATTGGCAACATTATAAGGATGAAGTAGTATGCGATGTGGTTGACATGGAAGCATGTCACATACTACTCGGTCGACCGTGACAATTCGATCATGATGCCACTCATAAAGGGCGAGATAATATATATATCTTCGTCAATGATGGTCGGAAGACCATATTGGCCCCTATGGATCCAGAGGGACCACCTGAAACTTTTAAAGTGGATGGCCGTTTTTTTTTTAACCATACTGGACTTCGTGAAAGAATTTAAAGAAACAGGACAAGCTTATGCATTAATTGTAAAAGGGGAAGAACTCAAGCCTACCATCATCTCTGAAAGACTAAGGCCCTTGTTACATGAATTCAAAGAAATTTGGCCCGATGACCTTCCTGATGGGTTACCCCCCATGTGTGATATCTAGCACCATATCGACTTTGTCCCTGGGTCTAGTTTACCCAATCGTCCTCACTATCGGACGAGTCCGAATGAGTGCGAGATTCTGCAGGGGCAAGTGGAGGAACTGATCCGTAAGGGTCTTATTCGAGAAAGCATGAGCCCATGTGCCGTACTAGCTATATTAACTCCAAAGAAAGATGAGAGTTGGTGCATATGTGTCGACAGTCGGGCCATCAACAAAATCACCATCAAATACAGGTTTCCTATACCACAGTTGGACGATATGATGGACATGGTGGAGGGAGCAAAACTATTCTCTAAATTGGACCTAAAGAGTGACTACCATCAGATTCGAATATGGCCGGGTGATGAGTGGAAAATGGCCTTTAAGACGAAGGAAGGATTGTACGAATGGATGGTCATGCCCTTCGATCTTTCGAACGCGCCTAGTACATTTATGAGATTGATTAACCAAGTTTTGAAACCTTTCATTGGGTAGTTCGTTGTGGTTTATTTCGATAATATTTTGATATACAGTCAAGATGAAACCACCCATATGGAACACCTCAAGAAGGTCCTTTAAGTGCTCACTGAAAATAAACTTTATCTCAATTTAAAAAAGTATAACTTCATGACTGATAGCCTGTTGTTTTTGGGTTTTATCGTAACATCCACGAGCATTCGGACGGATGAGGAAAAGGTAAAGACAATCAGAGAATGGTCGGTTCTCACAATTATTCACGAAGTGCAAAGTTTTCATGGATTAACGATATTCTATCGTCAGTTCGTGAAAATTTTCAGTACCATTGTGTCACCATTCACAGATTGCATAAAGAAATGCTAGTTTTAGTGGACTGACAAAGCAGATAGGAGCTTTGCTGAAATTAAGCGCAGGTTATCCACGACCCCGGTTCTTGTACTTCCCAACTTCAACAAACTATTTGAACTTAACTGTGATGCCTCATATGTTGGGATTGGGAGAGTTTTGTCTTATAAAGGTAGGTCAGTAGCCTTCTATAGTGAAAAACTTAGTGATGCACATAAAAAGTGGTCTACATATGAGATCGAGTTATATGCGGTGGTCCAAGCACTGCGACACTGGCGACATTATTTGATTAAAAGAGAATTCATACTTTACACGAACCATCAGGCTCTCAAATTCATTAATAGACAAGCTAACATTAACCGTGTGCATGCTAGATAAATATTGGTTTTACAGGAATTCACGTTCGTGCTAAAACATTAGTCTGGGCAACAGAACAAAGTAGCTGATGCGTTGAGTCGCCGTGCAACTTTGTTAGTCACTATGAGTAATGAGGTTGTCGGGTTCGAGCGCCTCAAGGACATACATGCCGACGACGATGACTTTAAAGATGCATGGGTTAAATGCCGAGAAGGTCACCCTGGCGACCTGCATATGCAAGACCGGTTCCTTTTTAAGGGGAATCAACTATGCATCCCCAAAAGTTCGTTAAGGGAACAGATAATCCAAGAGTTACATAGAGGTGGCCTTAAGGAACACGTTAGGCGAGACAAGACATGAGCTCTTGTGGAAGAGCAATATTACTGGCTGCAATTAGTACATAGTATGAGAAAGGTAGTCCAACGTTGTTATATTTGTCAAACCTCCGAAGGGCAATCTCATAATACGGACCTCTACACCCTGTTACCAATGTCTGACGACCCTTGGGAGGATTTATCTATGGACTTCATACTTGGTCTCCTATGAACACAATGCGGCATGAATTTGGTGTTCGTGATAGTAGAGAATTTTTCCAAGATGCGCACTTTATTCCATGCAAGAAGACTCTCGATGTAACACACGTGGTGAATCTATTCTTCAGAGAAGTTGTGCGACTATACGGGGTTCCCAAGACTATTACTTCTGACCGTGACATGAAGTTCATTAGCCACTTTTGACGGACTTTGTAGACTCGATTCGATACACGATTTCATTTCAACAGTGCCTACCACCCACAGACTGACGGGCAAACCGAGGTTATGAATCGCACGTTGGGAAACCTCCTTCGATGTATTTCAGGAGAAAAACCGAAGCAGTGAGATTTGGCCTTATCTCAAGCGGAGTTTACATTTAACGACATGGTGAACTGCTCGACAGGGAAATCCCCGTTCCAAGTTATTTACAGACGAATACCTCGCTACACACTCGACTTGGTCCCTTTACCCAAGCTCCCAGGCATGAGCATTGCAGCAGACCATATGACAGACATGATCATGGGCATTCATGCGAAGGTACAGAACAAGCTACATGCCTCGAACGAAAAGTACAATGAGTAAGCGGACAAGCATCGGCGATAAAAAGTGTTCGAGGTGGCAACCAAGTAATGGTCCATCTGTGGAAAGAAAGATTTCCAACCAGAATGTACAATAAGTTGAAGAATAAAAATATTGGACCGGTACCAATCAGCCAAAATATCAATGATAACGCTTATGTTGTTGATCTTCCAGGTGACATGGCGATCTCACGGACTTTCAACGTCACAGACCTCACCGAGTATCATGAACCAGAGCAAGATGAGAACTCGAAAATGAGTTCTTTTAAAGTGGAGGAAACTAATGTAGAGTGGGTCGCGGACAGTTACATGGCCAAGATGGATCAGAAAAGGCCCGGTTGACGACAGAAGTTATCCAGACCATCGGACCTTAAATCGGGCGCATCTCACAATCTGGAATGAGTTATCGAATGAGTTATCATACGTAAAATATATGATTTTGGGGTAGAACGAGCTACTTTAGCCAACCAAGCTCACTACGCCGGGTTACGCAAGATGGATTTGCAAAATATCGCCAGATCGATGGTCGTTTCCCTATTTTAATTCTGTTTTTACTATAAATAATAAGTTTTAGTTTGATTATAACTCTTCATTCGTTGGGCTTTAGGAGTTGCGCCCAACATGAAAAGAGCTTAGAAAAATTAGGAGAACAGCTTGGTGAGGCCAAATAGGACACTTACTATTTTTGGCTAAAAACCTTGCGTACTAGTAGACATCATGGCCGTCTATAAATAATAAGTTTACTATTTATAGTACGTCGCGAATTCTAGGAGTTTCGGTCGTAATTTGATTTTGATTTCTCTCCCATTGCTTGGTATCCCTATTTAAAGGGTTGTGAACTCATTTTTATTCATTCATCAATCAATTTCAAATTTATTAGAATTTATTTCTATTTTCTTGCTTCCTTTCCTCATGGATTCGAGAAGTCTCTGTGAGGAGTCCAGAGACGTTCCATGGATTCAAAATAGTTATCCTCTTTAGGAAGACGGTGCTCGACCTCACGTCCTTCCCTGCATCAGTAGTAATGCCTTTTGAACTTAAAAACGCAGGAGTTACATATCAAAGGACAATGAATGCCATCTTTCATATATGATCAGACGATTTATGGAAGTCTATGTGGACAATGTAGTTGTCAAATCGACCAGCATGGAAGATCATGTGACCCAGCTACGCAAATCATTTGAGCGCATGAGGCTCCACAAGCTAAAGATGAACTCTTTGAAGTGTACTTTCAAGGTCTCCGCCGGCAATTTCCTGGGATTCCTAGTGCACCAGAGAGGGATTATGGTCGATCAAAATAAGGCTTGTGCGATCATTAACACTCGTCCGCCGAGAAATAAATCGAAGATGTAAAAGTTCCCGTGGCAAGTAAATTTATGCAAATATTTATATCTAATTGCGCTGGAAAGACTAATATTTTTCCTCCATTAATAAAGCTAAAGTAGGGGTCTGAGTTCGTTTAGGAGGTGGAAGACCAGTTGACATTCGATAGAATCAAGGAGTATCTGATGAGGCCACCAGTTCTGATGCCACCAATCTAAGGTCAACCACTCAAGCTATACATTACGGCCTTTGCAAAGTCGGTGGGAGCTCTCCTAGCACAGGATGGTGATATGTGAAAGAAGCACGCTATCTATTATTTAAGCCGGACATTACTTAATGCTGAGAGATGGTACTCCGCTATAGAAAAGTTGTGCTTGTTATTGTATTTTGCGGTCACTAAATTAAGACATTATTTGTTGGCTGAGAAAGTAGCTATAACCGATTTGGTGAAGTACATGTTGAATCAGCCAATTCTAAATGATAGAATTGGCAAATGGGTATTAGATTTGTCTGAATTTGATCTTTGTTACATTCTATAGAAGCCAGTAAAGGGTCTAGCCATAGCTAATTATTTGCTGACTACCCCTCTGATTTGAAGGAACAAATTGCTTTAGAAAATTTGAATCTATATTACGTACAATTGACACCATGGAAGTTAATCTTCGATGGGTCAAGAACGCATAATGCATTAGGGGTTGGTATAATCCTGATTACTCCTAATTGAACAGGCAGGAATTTGCATTTCAACTAGAATTCGACTGTACCAATAACTACGCTGAGTACAAAGCCATGATAATCGGCTTAAAATTATTAGTAGAATTGAGTGTAAGGACTATGACCGTAATGGGCAATTCACAGTTGGTGATCGATCAATGGCAGGGTTGTTCAAATGAACTAGTGTAGCCATGTTACTGTATTTTTCCTTAGAGGCCCAAATGTTGGATCGATTTAAAGAAGTGTAACTGGTACATGTGTCTAGGGAACATAATATGGATGCCAATAAAATGGCACAATTAGCTGCAAGGATTGATGCCCTAAGAGGGTTGACCGAGCAAACGATTGTCGTCTAAAGAAGATCCCTATCGTTTGTCTTTGAAAGAGGAGATATTATGGAGATATACTGGATAAAATTAGGTGAGGAAGATTGGAGGGCTCCTCTCATGGGTTATCTACAGAGCCCGTGTACCAAGACCGATAGAAATGTGAGGAGATCGGCTGCCAATTATGTCATGATCGACAACGAATTGTATCACAAAGGGGCAAACAGAGTTCTTGATGCTTATCCATGAAAGAAGCTCTGCTAGTAATGGTAGAAGTCCATGAAGGAATATGTGGGGCCCACCAAGCAGGAAGGAAAATGAGACATACTCTCAAATGTTACAAATACTTCTGGCCAACGATGATGGCCGATTGTATTCGACATACTAAGGGTTGTGAGGCTTGCCAGAGAAATGGGCTGATCCAGCATGTGCCTGCCATAGAGATACATTCTATTATAAAACCTTGGGCATTTCGAGGTTAGGCAATCGACTTGATAGGACAGATCTACCCACCTTCATCACTGATGGATTCATTTATAATTATTACGACTGATTACTTCATTAAATGGGTAGTGGCAAAGCCCATGAAAGGAGTTGGTCACCAAGAAATCATTGAATTCATTAGGAACAATAGTATCCATCGATTCAGAATCTCAGAATCCATTACGATGGATCGAGGTGCAGCATTCTTGGCCAAGTAAGTGCGGGTGATGGCCGACAAGTATGGAATAAAAATTTTCCATTCGACACCATATTACTCACAGGCTAACGGCCATGTGGAGGCTAGCAGCAAGGTAATCAAGAATATTCTAAGGAAAATGATTAAAGAGAATTCTCGAGAATGGCATACGAAGTTATCAGAAGAACTTTGGGCCTATCGAAATTCACCGCGTATAAGTCCTGGCATGAGTCCATTTACGTTGACATACGGACATGATGTCATAGTACCTTTAGAGGTTATTGTGCCATCTTTACGGACTGTTTATCAAGCCATATTAACCCCTCATGAGTTTATAAAAGCAATATTGGCCAAGTTTAAAGGGCTAGATGAAGTTCGAATTAGGGCCCTTGACTCGATCATTGCCAATAAAGAGGTCATTGACAGTGCCTATAACAAGAGGGTGAAAGGAAAATCCTTCAGGGGTAGGAGATATAGTGTGGAAGGTGATATTACCTATCGGTCAGAAAGACCATGTTGTCAGTAAGAAATGGTCTCCCACATGAGATGGACCATACGTTATTGTCTAGGTTCTTAAAGTAGGAGTATATTTTAAGGGATATGAATAAGAAGGTTGCGAAAGCCTCGATTAACGGTCGATTCCTAAAACTGCACTTTCCTTCGATGTGGGAAGTTGTTCGGGATCAAACCGAGTAAAGTTAAGAGACAAAATGATTAATAAAAAATTTATATTGCAATAAAAAGGCCTCAAAATAGAGGCCATTTGATTACAAAAAAAATATATACAATACTCGACCAATGGGCCGAATTACAAATAGGTTGCCTTGATTTCTTTAAATCTCTTTTCGGCCGACTCCTTGGCTTTCATAGCCAATGCAAGTTTACTTCTCCATGATGGCTGCTGGTATGTGAGCTTGCGGAGAAAGTTGTTCACTTCATCGATGCGACGGTCGATGGCCGCGTACTTGTGCTCGGCCTCAAATCTTTCAGACTTATTAAATTCCTCGCAAGTACGATAGAATTCTATTTGGGACTCGATGAAGTTTCTCAAGTCCTAATTGTCTAGCCGATCACAGCCTGGATAGAGCCATTGGGCCTTAGAAAAGTCAGCAAAGAAGTTGCCAAGTACAACCTCCATGGATCATAACATCTCTTTGTCAAAGTGATGTTGATGAATCCAGTGCAATCGATTCTTCCAAGTTGCATCATAGTGAGTTGAAAAAGCCGCGGACTTGACACGGAGGGCCGAGAGTTCCATCAGTGGGGCAGCGCATTGTTCGAGTTTAGAGTCGGCCCTAGAGTACGCCTCCCCAAGCTGTTGGAGGTCCGAAATGACCTTAAGAACCACTTATAGAGACTCATCGGTCTTAGCTGCTCTAGTAGCATCCCTAAGGAAGGGATGAGCATTGCAGAGGAATGAGGAATGGGAGGAGTCAATCCCTCCTTCGAGAATTTCCTCCAGAACCCTCAAGGATTGAAGAAGAAAATTGAAGAAGTTATGGCATCGAGGCTTGCTGTTGTGGTTTCCTATACGTAAGTGTGCTGTAAAACTAAGTGGGGAATGCTTTTTATAGACAAAAGAAGGGGTAATAAATACACGCAGTTGATAGGATTCGACGGTTGGGAACCCGAAGTGGACGGCTGGGTTAGCGATTCGTTTCCAAGAATATGGGGGGACGTGTTGAACAACGAATTTTACAGATCACACAATTCCAAAGCCAATAATATCATATCAAAGGCTTTCACAGCATTTACTATAATTTTAGTCACAATAAATCATAGAAAATTGAAAATATATCTTTATTTAAACTAAAACTTAATGGAAGTTCAACATTTACTTGAATTAAAGTAAGATAAACATCAAAATAAACTATAAGTTTCATCCCTTAGCCTTAGTTAAGGGATTAGCTTGAGAAGACTAACATCGTTGAAGAAAAAGAAAAAGATCAACTAGAACCCGTGAAGAAATCAAAGTAGAAGAACATTGTCGGCGCTACACCTAGGCCTTCTCTCCCTTTCCAAACTCTAGAAGATGATTCAGAGCAGCCTAGGGACTCCTTTAAATAGTTTTGCAACTCAAAATTTCGCACCGCCTTGAAAAAGTTGACAAACCGCCTCAAATTTACGCACTTTGCGCATCTTCGATGTCATCGAAGACTTTCGATGACACCTTCAATGTCATCGAATTGGCTTCGATGTCATTAATAATTGTCTAGAACTGTACAACGAGTTGAGCCCGAAGTTTATTTTGGAAATTATTTCAGGAATTTCTCTTTTAGACTCGGAGTTTTAGAATATCATTTTTCTGGCCAATTTTCAAGATTCCTTTTCTTCAATTCAAACCTTCGATTCTCTTCATTCCTCACTTGGTTTCCTTGGATCTTTGGCATGTGAATTCTTCATTAATGACTTCCAAATCTACACTTCTTCATTATCTTCTTTTAAGCTTTAAATCCATCCTTTTAAACACATATTCATCATAAGCTTTCAAATCACCTCACATGACAAAAACGTATATAATTAAATCAAATTATCAATTAAATGTTAAAAAAACTAATATAATTGAAGAGTTAAATATGCAATTTTTGAGTGTCAACTGGACGCAATGGAATAAATAAGGTTTCTCGAGGAACGTTGCGTATTTACTCCTGTTGAGTCAACATATGATGGACGTGAATAAAAAAAGGCTAAGTATTGAGCGGCCAATTGGTGATAAAGAAACTCAGTCAGCTGTGGGAATGTTGTTTGAACCAGTTATCTTTTCTGAACATCTTTAGCCATGACCAATGATAGAGGATTTAGTATGGAAAAGAAAACATCCCATACCTTGCCATAATATCAATTTTATTGATAAAAAGGGAGATTTATTTAATAACATTACCGGTCATTGACCGAATTACACTTGCAGGAAAGAGAAACAGAAAGGGAAACATAAGACAACCAAGTGATTTAAATATTTATGCCCTCAAAACTCCTCGAGGATAGCTCGCATCTCTGCCTCATTCTTCTCTTATTTTGGTGCCCAATCTGCTTCCTTCTCGATGATGATCGGTAGAAGGTGAAGCAACTGGTCGGCAAAGATGCAGTTCGAAGAAAACCTATTTTCGGCTTCTCTTTGTGTCGAGACTAATTTTCAACCGCATCTGGTAAATGACGATCTGTTCATCCAAAAACGAAAGGTCTTCTAGGACGACTACGTCTTTGGAAAAAAAGAAGGAACTCTCCCGTTCCCTGAATTCTTCCATTAGTTCAGTGCGATAAGCTTGCAACGCACGAGGCATAATGCGATTAAACTGATACGTCTGAATCCAATGCAATCGGTAATGCCGAGCCAGTTCATGAGCCTCACTCACCCTTATAGAATCTTCTATGGCTGATGCTTGCTGTCGGCGGTATCTAGAGAGCATTTCAGAATTGAAGGTAAGATCGAGATAACAACATCCCATAGAATACAGACGCTTCAGCTTTTGAAGGAGTTCTCTGAGTGCAGACTCTGAATTGGATGCTGTCGAAGCCTCTTTGACGAAATAGTTTACATCAAAGAGTAATGAGGATTGACAAAATTTCATCAGGGCCCTCTCGAATATCTCTTTCAGATAACTCTCATCACTAGCAAGGAAAGAAGTAGGACTAAAAGCCATGGAAGCAAGATAGGGGTATAAATACGAGGTTAGTATGAATTTGAATGAGGTTAGGATCAGTTTAAATGCATGATTTTTTGTACCCACAATTCGTAGCGGTTATAGCAAGAAAATCGCTACATGTTCCAATCAACCAGAAATGTACAGTGGTTAAGGCTTTATATTTGTAATAAACCCACGATGTCTTGGGTTTTTAGGGCCAAGTCAGTAGCTAGTTACAAATATAAAAGAGCAGAAAATCTAAGGCATGGGAAAATAAAAAGAGGCTTAACGGCCGATTGCATTGATGAGATTTAATCATCATAATAAATTAGCTACAATTTGAAAGAAGAAAATTGTTGGATCGATGCCCCCATCTCCTTTAATCAACTCTCAACACATGCAAAATAGCTTCATGTTTGACAGCAACCTTACGGAGCTGACTGATTGTTGTTGTTTAAACCTTAGCGGCCGCCCCTAAGTCCTTGATCAATTTCTTATGATGGCCGAGCTCAGTGTGTTTTTCTACATAACCTTTCTTTAGGGTTATTAGTTGTCTCCAGAGCTACTATTTTGGCCCCCATCAAATCTAGCTCATCCTTAGACGAGTTTAATTTGTCAACGCTGGTCGAGAGTTGGTTGGCAACATCCCTAGCACAAGCCAATTGAGATGATGTTACGGCTTGTTCTGCTTCAATACGGCCGACGACAGTGCATATCATATGTTTTTCTTTAGCGAATCACAAAAACTCACGAAGGGTTGATGATTTAGTCATGAGACTAGGACCTATGCAACAGAAGGCATTGTATGACTTGACTAGCTGGTCGAGTTTGTTGATTATCTCGACTGTCAAGGTCTCGGACAACATTATTTCCAGGAGAATCTAAAATTCTTCTTTGAGGCTTTGCATACTAGTCAAGAGAGGGTGACTTGGCCACAACAGTCTTTGACCATAACTCGCTCAAGGGAAGAGAGGATGTCATTGACCTGAAGCTCTTCTTCATTAAAAGTAGCAAGAGTCCGAGCATCACCCATCATTGTCAGTATAAGAGTGGGTGACAAATGCGAGTCGGGCTCTGGGACATCCATGCCACAACTTCCTCGGCCACGACGACCATTCCATCCTGAGCCGAAGATTCTTTAACTATTAGAGTAATTTGTTCGTCAAAGGAAGGGATTGTTAGTTAGGAAGGTTTCTTGCGAAAATGGTGGAGTGGTGCTTCTTCCTCTTCTTACTGATCGACCGCAGTAGGTGGCGTCAGAGGTATGCCGATCATGTTTTTAGATTCTAAAAGAAGATTCATGATCTCAGGAGAATTTTGAGACGGGAGGACCTCAGCGCTGACCGTGTTCTCAAAATCAACAGCCTACACATTAGTGATCTTAAGAATATCAATCGTTGGTGGATGTTGTTGTAATTGTTGTGCCACAATGATTTGTTTATAGCGACTGATAGCTCCCGGGTAACTACAAGGAAATGGCACAGTTAATCATCATGAAAATCGAAGAAATTTAAGATAATTTTATATAGGTAAGTAATTTCCACCTAAATCAGAACAGATGGCGTTAGTTATGGATCGTGTGTCCATGGCCCGAGGATATTTTCTAACCATTGCTAGCGCTTGCCTCGAAGTAGGGAATGTTGGCGGATTGTGATGATAAGGAGTAAGATATTTTTCATCTAAGAGAAGATTAGGTTTGTTTAATCTCTCCCTATCTTGCCACCATTTATTCCAGCATTTGTTATAATGAGCTTCTTGGTGACGTTTCAAGCCCTCCTCGATTTCTTTTGAGTAATCGGCGATGGAGAGACCTAGCCAACACTTAGTTTTGAAATATTTTTCAAAGAAAGATATAACCTCCACCGATGAAGTACCTGATATCCACTATAACTTTGATGAAGTCGACAACGGTCAATCCACAGTTATTAACTGAGGAGGTGCATCGACATATTTAAGAACCAAGACAAGAGGCTTTGGGGGTGGACCGAACAGAGCTTCGAAGTCAAGAATTCTCTTCGGAGCAGATGAAGATATACAGACTAGTGGAGGTGCCAGTAGAAATCCTCACCACAAATTTTTGGCACTTGGGAGGAGTAGTAACTGCTTTAGTTGGTGAATTTTGAGGGGAAGATGTAACGGTTGATCTCGTCTTCGACTTACTTGTTTTTCAACTTGGTGTACTGGCTGATGAGGGTGTTACCCTCTTCTTTCCTTTAGGCTCAAGCTTTTAGGAAAGTTAAGTTGTAGCCTCTTCAGGAGATTTATTTAGCAACTGTTGATAATGGTTCTCCCACCAGACAACGAAAGTATCCATTGCCTGTGGTTGGTTTGGATAACAGGGAAAATCAAGAGCCAGTCTAGCTTCTTGAAAAGAAGAATGAATTGATCAATAAACCTCAACCTTATCAATAACCAGCCGACTGAAAGGGGGTTGGTTACATATTTTCTGAACTAAATCAAATTGTTGAGTAAGAAAGTTCGGGCAATACTGCTCGATCCCGGCCTTGGCATTCTTGCTGAAATTGATTGAGCCTCCATATGGAAGGTATTGGCCGATGAGGTAGCTTTCCCAAGCCAGGCACGTATAGGATGCTTCATGATCGTTCTCCTACGCATATCGGCCAGTAAACCAACCGGGACCATACTCTTCATCGTGGAATGGAGTGAATGACCGATTTTTCCTGCTTTTACCCGAAGAGAAAAACAATGTGTTCATATACACTAAAAATGATTGAGTTTCTTGAGGAGAGTGGATGATGCGCTTGCCATAGGAAGTATAGGTAGCTTCGGAATGGATGGAGTGACGTAAAAGAGAAGGACGAAAGTATTCATAGATCCACATATGAAGAAGTCACAACAGTCCTCCAAGAAGCAGACCTTTGGTAGTGACTTCGTAAATTCCTTTATACAGGTGTCCAAGTACATAAGGCGTCAGGGCAAGCTTTCAACTTTGGGTGAGGGCCTCGGCTAGAGAGACATATTTAATGGTACTCTACAGGGCATTCACACAGAGTAAGTGGCGACAGATCCAAAGCAATGGGAAAGCAGTGTGTTCCTCATAATCGACCGGTCCGTTGTTATCATGGTAGGCCTGCATGAAGTGAGAATAGGCTAGGACAGACTTGTTCGAGAAGTGCTTGCCACCTTTTTGCATGAAACTTGGATAAACGACTTCACCAAAGGGGATAAGTTGGGTTAAAGCCATAATATAAAAAATGGTTAGACTCATGGGACCACAGTTAAAGAAAAATATATTGGTCGACGAGCTCCAAAATGTTGAAGCTGTGGCAAAGATGGATGGATCTAATGGATAATCGTAGATGGAGAGCTTGATACACTCGTAAATGGTAAATGCTCTCCATGACGCCTCATGTTGAGATGAGTCACAGACAAACCAAACATTCCATTCCGTAATGGGCTTCGGCCATGATCGATGATTCTTTAATGTATTGGCGGAATCAGGGACAAAATCGAATTGGATCAGCAGAGTTTCACCGGGACAGAAGGGAAACAAAGGATCCATCATGCTAACTTCTTTAACTTTTATTGATGGAGCGAACGCTGTACCTAATCGTTTTGTTGGAACGATGGAGTGGAAGATGAGGAGGTAGCCATTGTTTGAGAGATAGTTGAAATTTAGATACTTAGAGAATAAGGAATGAAGGCGTAGAATGAAAATAATTCGAAACAGCGCTTATATCAGCCAGGAGAGAAGAGCATTTATTAGGTCATCATTGCAATTGTGTGGGAAACGATGTAAGAGTACGTGTCAACATGAGGTTTGACTCTTACTTCGATAAAGTGCAACCATCGCCGACGTATTACGCTAAATTGGCCAAAGACAGTTATCGGCTTGCTGCTACGTGTAAGTAATAAATACCGCATTAATAAGGGTTCACACATCGCTTTCACCTTTTTCCAAAGGTGAAGCGACGTGTGGGGCAATGTTGAGGGTCAAATATTGCATATCAGACCCCAGTTATTGCATAGAGTTATGAACATGATACTATTTAATGGACCAATTTAATCGTATTTGTGATGTAGGGTGTATTTACGAGCTTGGATCGAAATAAGGTGCTAAAAGCATGGAGTTGACGCTCAGAAGTCACCAAGGCAAGGGATAGACTCCAAGGGACCAAGAATGACAAATTTACACGCAAGAGATCCAAGGACATCAAACCGTTCACGTTAAAGAGGCCACATAGTCGTCCAGAACGCAAGAGTGCGGAGTTCCCACCATATGATCGGCTCCGAATTTCATACATCGCCTGAGGACCACAAGTGAGCCGTACACGTCAAATTTCAGCTCTTGGATCCCTACAGAAGTGGGCCAACAGTCAGATCAGTGTTGTAACTCCTTAAGTGGGGCCCACTTGACATCTGGATATGCTTCACTTTTGGGCTTAACCATTTAAAGAAGGTGGAAAAATAGATGGGCGGATTGGATTTTGCATATACATCACGGCGGGTCTCACTTTGTGTAGGTAGAGTGCACAGAAGCGGTGCACTCACCGTGCACCGAAAATACCAAGTCGGTCAGTAGCTGCTGACTGAACTTCTCGCAAAGAAAAACGGAAATTTCCATTTTTCACGGAAACAAGGACTCACAGTCGTATGTGAGTGGGCCACCACCGTCGATTAAGAATCCAATCTAGACCGTCCATTAGATCCCCAAAGCCCATATCATATACCTAGAGGTCAGAATTGTAAAATACAAGCAAGGATTGGTTTTCAATCGTTCAAAAGCAAGTTAGACGGCATAGCAAACAAACAGGTGGACTGCATCAAAAGCTATCCAAAAGAAGCCATTTCTGACTGATTTTTCGAGAGGAATGCATTGAACGGCTTGAATTTCTCCAAAATACATCGAAGTGGACCCCACCAGCAACGTCAGCACGTGTGCGATCTCCGTTCACAGGCGTCCATGAAAACCAGCCGCTGTGGGCCCCAGTGCGGTCATGATCGCCGTCGGATTGATGATCTGAACCGTCCATCGTGTAGGCAACTCGAAATCATCCAAGAGACGATATTCCTTTGGAAAATGTCACTGTAACGGGAGAGTTTGAAGGCCCTGAACTTGGCATGCGCAAACCAGATCCGCTTTCGTTGTTGCTGCGAAAGAGAAGTGCGAAAACGCACCGACTCCAACACTTTCCTCTTGTGCGAGGGTATCAGCCTATAAGAAAGAGAGAGAGAACGTGAGATCCGAGGTCAGCTTGGCTTGAACGTGAGAGAGATAGTAGTTTGTTTTGATTTGTTTTCTTTTTATTTTTGGTTTTTTTTTTGTTTAAGGGTTCCAGCCCATTCATGTTGGGCTGAGCCTCTTGGCTAGGGCCAAGAGGTGAAGCTTGTAGTGTGATGGGATCGATTCAACGGTTTTGATTCATGCTAGTTGAACTGATTTTGATTTAATTTGATTTTAAGGAATGCCTCTAGTTCTTAATGATTTGTTGTGACTAAAATTACAATAGATCTGCGACTGCTTGGAGTATTCTCTTTCCATATTTTGATTGTGAAATCAGGAAACCCTGTTGTTCACCATTGCCCCTTGGACATGGTTGGATGATGGAATCCTTCCTAACCTTCATACATCTTCTGATTGATTGTGGATTGATTTGAGTTCTGTTGTTTACCTTGTCTCATGGGCATGGATTTGTGATGGAAGTTCAGATCGAGCTTTAGTGACATATCTTCCAACTGGATGAAGATGGGACTCGAAGTCCAGTTGAGTTCGTGAATCGAGCATAGATCTCCCTGATCTCTACAAGTGGATCCTTGGCACCCTAGTTTCCTATCTTTAAATTTCACCAGTTTTAGTTTCGTACTTCACAATTATTCACTCATAATTACTCGATTTAAATTTCATCTTATTCTAGTTCTATTTCTAGTTAGTTTCAGATCACGTACAGGTTTCAGTCCCTGTGGATTCAACCTCGGTCTTACCGAGTTTATTACTACATCACAACCCTATACTTGGGGAGTGAACAGGCAACGTTCATCCCCATTATCGTCATTCCTCTTAAGAGCCAATCATAGCAGATTACATATGATTTATACAAAATCTGCATGGTGTATTTGGATATTTAAAAAGATTTCTTAGCAAACAACAATCGGAATGTATCAGACAGTGCCACGTCACTGTCTAAGCGACCGATGAAGAAGCGATCGTGAAGGAGCAGTTATAGGATAGATGGAAAGAGAAGAAACAGATGAAGTCGAGTAGTGGTGAACGATTATGGCAACCGTCAGAATGTGAGAAGGGTCTAGATGACCAGATTAAAGCTACAAATAGTAGATGAATTCAGCAGGAAAGATAATCTCATACCAAACCAATCAAACCCAAACATTATGACACAAGGATGAACGTGATGAGGATAAATACACCGAATCCACGGAGCTTCTCTGGACTCCTCACAGAGACTTCTCGAATCCACGAGGAAAGAAAGCAGAAAACAGAAATAATTTCTAATAAATTCGAAACTGATTAATTAATTCATAAAAATGAGTTCACAGCCCTTTAAATAGGGGTACCAAGCAATGGGAAAGAAATCAGAATCAAACTACAACTACAACTCCTAGAATTCACGACTTACTATAAATAGTAAACTTACTATTTATAGACGATCATGATGTCTACTAGTGCCCAAGGTTTTCGGCCAAAAATAGTAAGTGTCCTATTTGGCTTTACCAAACCGTTCTCCTAATTATTCTAAGCTCTTTCACGTTGGGCGCAACTCCTAAAGCCCAACGGATGAAGAGTTATAATCAAACTAAAACTTACTATTTATAGTAAAATTGAAATTAAAATAGGGAAACGACCGTCAATCCAGGGGTTTTTCGCAATTCCGGGCGTCGCACCCGGCATAGCAGGGTTGGTTGGCTAAAGTAGCTCGCTCTACCCCAAAATCATATATTTTACGTCAGATAACTCATTGCGGATTGCGAGATACGCCTGATTTAAGGTCCAATGGTCTGGATCATCTGTCGTCGACCGGGCCTTTTCTGATCCATCTTGGCCATGTAACTGTTCGCGACCCGCTCTACATCACATTACCTTTCAATTATTAGTCAACTATCATTTACTTTTTCTATCAAGTAAATTACATTTCTTAGTGTAATCCTTTACTTCTAGCTTGCTATTTATATTCCGTAGTGTAATCCGTAGTGCTAATCAGGTAGCCGGTAAACTTAGTTGTAATTTGAGTCTATGCTTGAATGCTGGATTCAATTCTTCACTTTGTAAGGCATTTTGTAACTGTCTCTCGCAACCGACCGTAAGAATCTCTTTCTCATTTCATTTTATTTGTATCGAAAAAGTCCTTTCGTATGAAAAGTAAAGGTGCAACCCATCATCAAAGGACGAACCCCGCCCTCTGAATATCAACTGATCCTATTTACACATTGAATGAGTGGCTGAGTAGGTGACCGATCTTGGCTGAATAGGCGACTGATCTCATCATATCTTGGTTATGCACAACATATCTGCCTATCTTGGCGCTTGGGTCATAGTTGTTCGGTTTGAATTGAGCCACAATTTCAATTCGGCACCGTAGGCACACATACAGCCAAAAACAGAACAACCCAGCAAATTGGACCGGGCTGAACTGAAAACACGACATTTGTACAGTGGGTCCCACATGATGAATCCATTGGATCTCATACATGCGAGCACATTGGCACGTGTACGAAGAGACAGCCTCTCCTCATGCCACACGTGTAAGCCTAGCTGGACAGTTTCAATTAAAGGACCGCAACCCTGGTTAGTTGGGACGCACTTTTGGTGGATAGGGTCCCTAACTGTGGAGCCCACCATCATGTATTCCTCTTAAGGGTCGTTTGTCATCATGGATTTGGGAGGGGGTTTGAGGTGGATCTGAGGGGATTTCAAATTTCATGGTATGTTTGTATGTTTGGTAACAAGTTTCAAATCCCCTCAAAGAAAGAAAGGTTTGAAATTTTAAGTGAAAGCTTGGAGTACATTTAAAATATTCTCAGTAGTTGAAAGTTGCATGTGTAACATGTATGTCACTAGGCTATTAATTTATTGTGATATCCCAAAACAATCAGATTAACAATTGTATCACTGTAATTACTTTAATATGATAATCCAAGTTATCCATATATTGTGCATGTAGATCAACCGTTAAAAATCGTTGGTTAGTCACTCGGATGTGATCTTGTGCTTGTGGCCCATTTGAGACTTGAAATTTCATCATTTTTGGAAAAAAAAAAAAGAGTATATATTCCAACAGGCTTATTATAACCGTTGTGTTAAACATTACATGCTTACACTAATTAAAAATATTAAAGTTGATTTAGTAATTAAATTCAATTCTCTATAAAAATACTATGCATAGCTACTTTCGGATTGCAACGGATTCTTAATTTAGGGTGCCAAACACAATAAGATGAGTTCAAATCTAGGGGGTTTCAAATCCAGGGGTTCCAAATTTAGGGGGTTCTAAATTCACTCCCAAACAGGTCTTTATCCACGGCTTCCATCAGTTTAGCCAGATCATTGCAGGACATGAGCCTAAAACTTCTGAGGGCTATACCACGTGAACCAATGATGATTGAGTAATCACTGTTAAAAACTTAACAGGGCTATAAAAGTTTTGGATAAGTTGATATTTGTGTAGCCTCTTCATTCAATTCCCTGTGACCTTATAAACAAGTTGGATGGAAAATAAACATCTCAGTGGTTGACACTTGCTCTAAAAGCTCAAGCTTTTAAAAGATGGCATATCAATGTATATACCCCATGGGATTTGTTAGAGGATGGCATATCAATTTATATATACCAATGTAATTTGAATATAAGACCTTTCACTTTAATACCATAGCATATCAATGTATATCAGAGTGACTTTAAACAAGATTTGCATCTGCTTCCATTTTCAGATCATACCTAGAATGAGCTGTTAAAAGGAACATATGTGGTGAATATGAGGAAATTAATCAAGGTAGATAAAACACATACATCATTGTTGGGATCACATGCTCAACCTTCCCTGCAACACGTGCTTATGGTAGGGCATTAAATATGGGATTAGGTGAGACCCCGGGTCCATGGAGGTAGGTGAGACCCTGAATTGTAGGGCTCAGAGTGATGTATTTGCCTTAAATCCAGTGTCCATCCAACTAATTTGAAAGCTCATTTCAGGGCATGATTTTAAAAATGAAGCTGACTCAAATCTTCGGTGGACCACACCATAGAAAAAATCGTGATTGAATCCCCACCATTAAAAACTTAATGGATTCCACCAGAATGTTTATTTGCCATCTAACCTCTTGATAAGGTCAAGACACCTAGATGAAGAGACCACACAAATTTCATCGTTGTGGCCCACAAGCAATTTTTAATGGTCAATCTCCAATATTGCCTGTACTATGGTCCATTTGGGATTTGGAACTGCTTCATTTTTTGAATCATGCCTTGAAATAAGCTTTCAATATAGTTGGAGGATAAGGATGGTCACATATATCAAAGTGGGCCCACAGTCAGGCATCCCACCTACCTCAGTTGATCTTGGGTCTCACCTAATCCGCCCTCTGCTTGGGAAAATCCTACTTTCCTGCATTATGATTGGTCCACGTCATCATTGACGTTGTCAGCAACTGACTAACTCCGTTGGGCCCATCATGTTGAAGTAAAAATCAGTTACATCTCTAACACAGGTAAACCACCCCGTAGGAACAATGGGATGGATGGTAATCATAAGTTCATGTGCGAGGTTATTATTATGTATATCTTTCATCAAACCTCTTAATCAAGTATAACTCACCAAAATAAAGAAAAAAGAAATCCTAATTCAAAATTAAAGCAGGCCACGCCACCTAAACTTACATGTTTTACGGGAAATTTTACATTATTCCCATTGATGTGTCCCAGGTGAGTTTTTTATTAGGTTGATGTTTTGTATGTTTTGTACTTCTCACCTAATGCACAAGAGTATTCTACATATATGTGGCTAAAGAGATTTCCAATAGATGGGATTAGGTTGGAGGGAATTGCACTTGGGCATTTGAGAGTAAGGAAGGGATGAGTTGGGGGATGGTTGCATTTGGTCCCATACGGGATTTTGGTGAATTTTGAAATTCACCACACATGTGGGCCCACATTGATAGATATTTTTTATGCAAGTAGTTCATCCGATATACATCTTTAACACGTGACATTCTATTTGTAAAAATATACAAGTGATGGACATCTGTCGTGAATTTAGTTTGTTGATTACAATTCCATGGTCCCCACACATGTTACATATTTTTTTATGCAAGTAGTTCATCCGTATACTTTTACACGTGACATTCTATTTATATACATATACAAGTGATGGACATCCGTTGCGAATTTAGTTTGTTGATTACAATTCCATGGTCCACCAAACAGAATTTTGCTAATTAATCTAGTGTTTTTCCCATAGCAAGAATTTTATCTCAACATGGAATTGGATGGCCCAAATACCATGATATTTCCCGATTTGCAATCATTGTGTAATAATGATGTTAATCACATCTAATACAATTCAATACCTTCTAATCCCATGGACCGAACAGGCCCTTCGTTCTTTATTACTGCATGAAACAGGTGTTGTAGGTCATTTGCACAAGGGGAGAAAATTCTGGAGATACCGTAATAGCGATCAAAAATCACGCCCGTGTTTGATTTCGCATGACATCGCATTCGAATTTCTTCCAGAAGCGAGTTCAAAGGTCTTCTTTATTACTGCATGAAACAGGTGTTGTAGGTCATTTGCACAAGGGGAGAAAATTCTGGAGATACTATAATAGCTACCAAAAATCACACCCGTGTTTCATTTCACGTGACATCGCATTCGAATTTCTTCCAGAAGCGAGTTCAAAGGTCAATCTCGTGGAAAGTCCTCATCATCACTTGAGATGGATTAAAGCTGTCCTCCCACATGTGTAATAACACATATGAACTGTTCATCTGGTCTGCCCCTAAGTTGATGTACACTTGGTCAAAATACATTCCCGTTTGCCCATCAAGTGTTGCGTACTGTTGTTGATGTATCAAATCTTTCGGAACAGAGTCTGTCGATGCTATTGACTGTTCAATGTCATCAACTGCTGCTCGATGCCATCGAGAAGATTCAGAAATCCCATGTTAGTTGCTAGACACTTTATAGTGTCCTACTCGATGCCATCGATAAGTGGATGATGCCATTCAAGTCTCATCGAAGATACCATCGAAAAATCCAAAAAATTCATGTTTTCTTGCTAGAATGTTTTGGTGTTTTCTCGATGCCATCGAACTCCCATCGAAGGTGCCATTGAGCGCTCATGCAGAATTGCATATATAACATGATTCATTTTTTTTATTTAAATTGTTATTCTCATTGAGGCTATATATGGGGTGTAATCAAGATGTGGAGGTATCAAAAGATCTTTCTAATTCATTCCCAGGGTTTCAGATCATAACTTGGCTTGTAGGGGAGATTCGAGGCTTATTCGAATATGGTAATCTCTCTCTTGTAACTTTCTGCTTTCATAGTGCATTATTATCGCTTTATGTCGTGGTTTTTTCTCGCAAGGGTTTTTCCACGTTAAATTTGAAGTATTTGTGATTGGATTGGGTTATGCAATTGGAATACTTTGCTTGATTCATCTCTATGTGCTTCTGCGGTTACCCAACAAGTGGTATCAGAGCTTAACATTGAGGCACAGTTTGAATATGAAAGCATAGTATTAATGACTTCTAATCCTAAGTTCGATGTTGAGAACTATTCTGGGAAAAATAATTTTAAACTATGGAAAGTCAAGATGACCATTCTCCTAGTTCAACAAGAATTGGATGATGCATTCATTGAAAAGCGACCAGAAACTATAACAGATGAAGAATGGAATAAGGTGGATAAGAAAACGAGAACCTCTATCCAATTGTCCTTAACAGATGAAGTCATCTATAATGTCGTGAGAGAGAAAACTGTAGCAAGTACATGAGTGAAATTAGAGGATATCTACGTAAAGAAATCTCTTGAGAATCACCTATACTTGAAGCTTCAGTTGTTCAATCTAAAGACGGCAGTGAGTGGGTGATGATTGAAGCCCACATTAGTAACTTTAATAAGATAATTTATAAATTGCTGGATGGAGGGAAATGATGAAAGATGAGGATCAAACATGCATCCTATTAAACTCTCTCCCGGCTTCGTAAGAGTCATTCAAAGACTCGTCGTGCATCAGTAGATGGACCGTTAACGTCAATACCATTATCTCAACCCTTCATGAAAAGGTAATGAGAAAGAAAAGCGGTGACATGGGTGCCTCTACTGATGCTTTGGTTACAAGGAGGCGAAATTCTAAGCAGGATAATGGATCTTCTCGATCAATGTCAAAATCCAAGGGCAATGGCAAATGTAAGTTGAACTGCTGGAACTATAGGATCTCTGGGCACATGAAGAAGGATCATAAAAATCTTAAGGTAAGAAAATAGAATTCATGGGCTTCTTCTAGGGAGGCAAACACTGAAGAATCTAATAAAGGTATGAGTGATTATGATGTGTTGTTAGTGTCCATGGTGGGACACTTATACGATGATCGTAAGGATGAGTGGATTTTGGATACTGAGGCATCATATCACATGACTCCTCATCAGAGTTGGTTTACCAGTTACAGAGAATGCGATGGTGGCCAACTATCTATGGGCAATGATAATTCATGTAATGTGTTGGATCGATGCATATCAAGATACTTGATGGCATGGAACGTACCTTAACTAAGGTGAGACACGTTCCTTAGATGAGGAAGAGTTTGATATCTCTACAAGCACTCAAGGCGCTTAGATGCAGATTCACCGGTTTTGATTGTCCTTAAAGTTTTGAAGCGGGCACTTATAGTCATGAAGGTACAGAGGAACAGCAATCTTTACAAGTTAAAAGGGAGCATTTCATTAGGTGGAGCTGCAGCGTCGTACGCCAAAATTGCGAATTTGTGATGGATCAGATCCATCATAAAATGCAATTAACAACGGACGTGGTCCGTCGCATGGTCTGTTAAGTTTAGTGCGTCGCAAAAATTACACGACAAATCTTATCCATCACTAATCTGCAATGGACATTGCGAGGGATAAGATCCATCACCAAAATTAAAAATCCATCGTTGAACTATGGAAAACCTACCTAAATTATTTGTAATTATAATTTTGGCGACAGATATAGTCCGTCACTGAACCTCAAATTTGTTCAACATTTCTGCAAGTAGAAAAAAAAAAAAAAAAAAACAACATAGGATTTTTTATTTTTAAAAAATCTGTTACACCTGATAGTCATCTAAAAAAAAATTCACACAATTGTTCAATAAGAATCCCATTCACAAAATTCAAAAGATTGGGCTGAATATGAAACTGGACTATCATTT
>JAJHSJ010000002.1:97968901-98066803 GCA_021015155.1 Magnolia officinalis
AAATGATAGTCCAGTTTCATATTCAGCCCAATCTTTTGAATTTTGTGAATGGGATTCTTATTGAACAATTGTGTGAATTTTTTTAGATGACTATCAGGTGTAACAGATTTTTTAAAAAATAAAAAATCCTATGTTGTTTTTTTTTTTTTTTTTCTACTTGCAGAAATGTTGAACAAATTTGAGGTTCAGTGACGGACTATATCTGTCGCCAAAATTTATAATTACAAATAATTTAGGTAGGTTTTTCCATAGTTCAACGATGGATTTTTAATTTTGGTGATGGATCTTATCCCTCGCAAATGTCCATTGCAGATTAGTGATGGATAAGATTTGTCGTGTAATTTTTGCGACGCACTAAACTTAACAGACCATGCGACGGACCACGTCCGTTGTTAATTGCATTTTATGATGGATCTGATCCATCACAAATTCGCAATTTTGGCGTACGACGCTGCAGCTCCCACCTAAGAAATGCTCCCTTTAACTTGTAAAGATTGCTGTTCCTCTGTACCTTCATGACTATAAGTGCCCGCTTCAAAACTTTAAGGACAATCAAAACCGGTGAATCTGCATCTAAGCGCCTTGAGTGCTTGTAGAGATATCAAACTCTTCCTCATCTAAGGAACGTGTCTCACCTTAGTTAAGGTACGTTCCATGCCATCAGTATCTTGATATGCATCGATCCAACACATTACATGAATTATCATTGCCCATAGATAGTTGGCCACCATCGCATTCTCTGTAACTGGTAAACCAACTCTGATGAGGAGTCATGTGATATGATGCCTCAGTATCCAAAATCCACTCATCCTTACGATCATCGTATAAGTGTCCCACCCATGGACACTAACAACACATCATAATCACTCATACCTTATTAGATTCTTCAGTGTTTGCCTCCCTAGAAGAAGCCCATGAATTCTATTTCTTACCTTAAGATTTTATGATCCTTCTTCATGTGCCCAGAGATCCTATAGTTCCAGCAGTTCAACTTACATTTGCCATTGCCCTTGGATTTTGACATTGATCGAGAAGATCCATTATCCTGCTTAGAATTTCGCCTCCTTGTAACCAAAGCATCAGTAGAGGCACCCATGTCACCGCTTTTCTTTCTCATTACCTTTTCATGAAGGGTTGAGATAATGGTATTGACGTTAACGGTCCATCTACTGATGCACGACGAGTCTTTGAATGACTCTTACGAAGCCGGGAGAGAGTTTAATAGGATGCATGTTTGATCCTCATCTTTCATCATTTCCTCTACATCCAGCAATTTATAAATTATCTTATTAAAGTTACTAATGTGGGCTTCAATATCAGCCCCCACTGCCGTCTTTAGATTGAACAACTGAAGCTTCAAGTATAGGTGATTCTCAAGAGATTTCTTTACGTAGATATCCTCTAATTTCACTCAGTACTTGTACTTTACAGTTTTCTCTCTCACGACATTATAGATGACTTCATCTGTAAGGACAATTGGATAGAGGTTCTCGTTTTCTTATCCACCTTATTCCATTCTTCATCTGTTATAGTTTCTGGTCGCTTTTCAATGAATGCATCATCCAATTCTTGTTGAACTAGGAGAATGGTCATCTTGACTTTCCATAGTTTAAAATTATTTTTCCCAGAATAGTTCTCAACATCGAACTTAGGATTAGAAGTCATTAATACTATGCTTTCATATTCAAACTGTGCCTCAATGTTAAGCTCTGATACCACTTGTTGGGTAACCGCAGAAGCACATAGAGATGAATCAAGCAAAGTATTCCAATTGCATAACCAAATCCAATCACAAATACTTCAAATTTAACGTGGAAAAACCCTTGCGAGAAAAAACCACGACATAAAGCGATAATAATGCACTATGAAAGCAGAAAGTTACAAGAGAGAGATTACCATATTCGAATAAGCCTCGAATCTCCCCTACAAGCCAAGTTATGATCTTGAAACCCTGGGAATGAATTAGAAAGATCTTTTGATACCTCCACATCTTGATTACACCCATATATAGCCTCAATGAGAATAACAATTTAAATAAAAAAAATGAATCATGTACTTATATATGCAATTCTGCATGAGCGCTCAATGGCACCTTCGATGGGAGTTCGATGGCATCGAGAAAACACCAAAACATTCTAGCAAGAAAACATGAATTTTTTGAATTTTTTCGATGGTATCTTCGATGAGACTTGAATGGCATCATCCACTTATCGATGGCATCGAGTAGGACACTATAAAGTGTCTAGCAACTAACATGGGATTTCTGAATCTTCTCGATGGCATCGAGCAGCAGTTGATGACATTGAACAGTCAATAGCATCGACAGACTCTGTTCCGAAAAGATTTGATACATCAACAACAGTACGCAACACTTGATGGGCAAACGGGAATGTATTTTGACCAAGTGTACATCAACTTAGGGGCAGACCAGATGAACAGTTCATATGTGTTATTACACATGTGGGAGGACAGCTTTAATCCATCTCAAGTGATGATGAGGACTTTCCACGAGATTGACCTTTGAACTCGCTTCTGGAAGAAATTCGAATGCGATGTCACGTGAAATGAAACACGGGTGTGATTTTTGGTAGCTATTATAGTATCTCCAGAATTTTCTCCCCTTGTGCAAATGACCTACAACACCTGTTTCATGCAGTAATAAAGAAGACCTTTGAACTCGCTTCTGGAAGAAATTCGAATGCGATGTCATGCGAAATCAAACACGGGCGTGATTTTTGATCGCTATTACGGTATCTCCAGAATTTTCTCCCCTTGTGCAAATGACCTACAACACCTGTTTCATGCAGTAATAAAGAACGAAGGGCCTGTTCGGTCCATGGGATTAGAAGGTATTGAATTGTATTAGATGTGATTAACATCATTATTACACATGATTGCAAATCGGGAAATATCATGGTATTTGGGCCATCCAATTCCATGTTGAGATAAAATTCTTGCTATGGGAAAAACACTAGATTAATTAGCAAAATTCTGTTTGGTGGACCATGGAATTGTAATCAACAAACTAAATTCGCAACGGATGTCCATCACTTGTATATGTATATAAATAGAATGTCACGTGTCAAAGATGTATACGGATGAACTACTTGCATAAAAAAATATGTAACATGTGTGGGGACCATGGAATTGTAATCAACAAACTAAATTCACGACAGATGTCCATCACTTGTATATTTTTACAAATAGAATGTCACGTGTTAAAGATGTATATCGGATGAACTACTTGCATAAAAAAATATCTATCAATGTGGGCCCACATGTGTGGTGAATTTCAAAATTCACCAAAAATCCCGCATGGGACCAAATGCAATCCATCCCAACTCATCCCTTACTCTCCAAATGCCCAAGTGCAATTCCCTCCAACCTAATCCCATCTATTGGAAATCTCTTTAGCCACATATATGTAGAATACTCTTGTGCATTAGGTGAGAAGTACAAAACATACAAAACATCAACCTAATAAAAAACTCACCTGGGACACATCAATGGGAATAATGTAAAATTTCCTGTAAAACATGTAAGTTTAGGTGGCGTGGCCTGCTTTAATTTTGAATTAGGATTTCTTTTTTCTTTATTTTGGTGAGTTATACTTGATTAAGAGGTTTGATGAAAAGACATAATAAACCTCGCACATGAACTTATGATTACCATCCATCCCATTGTTCCTACGGGGTGGTTTACCTGTGTTAGAGATGTAACTGATTTTTACTTCAACATGATGGGCCCAACGGAGTTAGTCAGTTGCTGACAACGTCAATGATGACGTGGACCAATCATAATGCAGGAAAGTAGGATTTTCCCAAGCAGAGGGCGGATTAGGTGAGACCCAAGATCAACTGAGGTAGGTGGGATGCCTGACTGTGGGCCCACTTTGATATATGTGACCATCCTTATCCTCAACTATATTGAAAGCTTATTTCAAGGCATGATTCAAAAAATGAAGCAGTTCCAAATCCCAAATGGACCATAGTACAGGCAATATTGGAGATTGACCATTAAAAATTGCTTGTGGGCCACAACGATGAAATTGTGTGGTCTCTTCATCTAGGTGTCTTGACCTTATCAGAGGTTAGATGGCAAATAAACATTCTGGTGGAATCCATTAAGTTTTAATGGTGGGGATTCAATCACGATTTTTTCTATGGTGGTCCACCGAAGATTTGAGTCAGCTTCATTTTTAAAATCATGCCCTGAAATGAGCTTTCAAATTAGTTGGATGGACACTGGATTTAAGGCAAATACATCACTCTGAGCCCTACAATTCAGGGTCTCACCTACCTCCATGGACCCGGGGTCTCACCTAATCCCATATTTAATGCCCTACCATAAGCACGTGTTGCAGGGAAGGTTGAGCATGTGATCCCAACAATGATGTATGTGTTTTATCTACCTTGATTTCCTCATATTCACCACATATGTTCCTTTTAACAGCTCATTTTAGGTATGATCTGAAAATGGAAGCAGATGTAAATCTTGTTTAAAGTCACTCTGATATACATTGATATGCTATAGTATTAAAGTGAAAGGTCTTATATTCAAATTACATTGGTATATATAAATTGATATGCCATCTTCTAACAAATCCCATGGGGTATATACATTGATATGCCATCTTTTAAAAGCTTGAGCTTTTAGAGCAAGTGTCAACCACTGAGATGTTTATTTTCCATCCAACTTGTTTATAAGGTCACAAGGAATTGAATGAAGAGGCTACACAAATATCAACTTATCCAAAACTTTTATAGCCCTGTTAAGTTTTTAACAGTGATTACTCAATCATCATTGGTTCACGTGGTATAGCCCTCAGAAGTTTTAGGCTCATGTCCTGCAATGATCTGGCTAAACTGATGGAAGCCGTGGATAAAGACCTGTTTGGGAGTGAATTTAGAACCCCCTAAATTTGGAACCCCTGGATTTGAAACCCCCTAGATTTGAACTCATCTTATTGTGTTTGGCACCCTAAATTAAGAATCCGTTGCAATCCGAAAGTAGCTATGCATAGTATTTTTATAGAGATTTGAATTTAATTACTAAATCAACTTTAATATTTTTAATTAGTGTAAGCATGTAATGTTTAACACAACGGTTATAATAAGCCTGTTGGAATATATACTCTTTTTTTTTTCCAAAAATGATGAAATTTCAAGTCTCAAATGGGCCACAAGCACAAGATCACATCCGAGTGACTAACCAACGATTTTTAACGGTTGATCTACATGCACAATATATGGATAACTTGGATTATCATATTAAAGTAATTACAGTGATACAATTGTTAATCTGATTGTTTTGGGATATCACAATAAATTAATAGCCTAGTGACGTACATGTTACACATGCAACTTTCAACTACTGAGAATATTTTAAATGTACTCCAAGCTTTCACTTATAATTTCAAACCTTTCTTTCTTTGAGGGGATTTGAAACTTGTTACCAAACATACAAACATACCATGAAATTTGAAATCCCCTCAGATCCACCTCAAACCCCCTCCCAAATCCATGATGACAAACGACCCTTAAGAGGAATACATGATGGTGGGCTCCACAGTTAGGGACCCTATCCACCAAAAGTGCGTCCCAACTAACCAGGGTTGCGGTCCTTTAATTGAAACTGTCCAGCTAGGCTTACACGTGTGGCATGAGGAGAGGCTGTCTCTTCGTACACGTGCCAATGTGCTCGCATGTATGAGATCCAATGGATTCATCATGTGGGACCCACTGTACAAATGTCGTGTTTTCAGTTCAGCCCGGTCCAATTTGCTGGGTTGTTCTGTTTTTGGCTGTATGTGTGCCTATGGTGCCGAATTGAAATTGTGGCTCAATTCAAACCGAACAACTATGACCCCAAGCGCCAAGATAGGCAGATATGTTGTGCATAACCAAGATATGATGAGATCAGTCGCCTATTCAGCCAAGATCGGTCACCTACTCAGCCACTCATTCAATGTGTAAATAGGATCAGTTGATATTCAGAGGGCGGGGTTCGTCCTTTGATGATGGGTTGCACCTTTACTTTCCATACGAAAGGACTTTTTCGATACAAATAAAATGAAATGAGAAAGAGATTCTTACGGTCGGTTGCGAGAGACAGTTGCAAAATGCCTTACAAAGTGAAGAATTGAATCTAGCATTCAAGCATAGACTCAAATTACAACTAAGTTTACCGGCTACCTGATTAGCACTACGGATTACACTACGGAATATAAATAGCAAACTAGAAGTAAAGGATTACACCAAGAAATGTAATTTACTTGATAGAAAAAGTAAATGATAGTTGACTGATAATTGAAAGGTAATGTGATGTAGAGCGGGTCGCGAACAGTTACATGGCCAAGATGGATCAGAAAAGGCCCGGTCGACGACAGAAGTGATCCAGACCATTGGACCTTAAATCAGGCGTATCTCGCAATCCGCAATGAGTTATCTGAAGTAAAATATATGATTTTGGGGTAGAACGAGCTACTTTAGCCAACCAACCCTGCTATGCCGGGTTGCGACGCCCAGAATTGCGAAAAACCCCTGGATTGACGGTCGTTTCCCTATTTTAATTTCAATTTTACTATAAATAGTAAGTTTTAGTTTGATTATAACTCTTCATCCGTTGGGCTTTAGGAGTTGCGCCCAACGTGAAAAGAGCTTAGAATAATTAGGAGAACGGTTTGGTAAAGCCAAATAGGACACTTACTATTTTTGGCCGAAAACCTTGGGCACTAGTAGACATCATGATCGTCTATAAATAGTAAGTTTACTATTTATAGTAAGTCGTGAATTCTAGGAGTTGTAGTTGTAGTTTGATTCTGATCTCTTTCCCATTGCTTGGTACCCCTATTTAAAGGGCTGTGAACTCATTTTTATGAATTAATTAATCAGTTTCGAATTTATTAGAAATTATTTCTATTTTCTGCTTTCTTTCCTCGTGGATTCGAGAAGTCTCTGTGAGGAGTCCAGAGAAGCTCCATGGATTCGGTGTATTTATCCTCATCACGTTCATCCCTGTGTCATAATGTTTGGGTTTGATTGGTTTGGTATGAGATTATCTTTCCTGCTGAATTCATCTACTATTTGTAGCTTTAATCTGGTCATCTAGACCCTTCTCACATTCTGACGGTTGCCATAATCGTTCACCACTACTCGACTTCATCTGTTTCTTCTCTTTCCATCTATCCTATAACTGCTCCTTCACGATCGCTTCTTCATCGGTCGCTTAGACAGTGACGTGGCACTGTCTGATACATTCCGATTGTTGTTTGCTAAGAAATCTTTTTAAATATCCAAATACACCATGCAGATTTTGTATAAATCATATGTAATCTGCTATGATTGGCTCTTAAGAGGAATGGCGATAATGGGGATGAACGTTGCCTGTTCACTCCCCAAGTATATGGTTGTGATGTAGTAATAAACTCGGTAAGACCGAGGTTGAATCCACAGGGACTGAAACCTGTACGTGATCTGAAACTAACTAGAAATAGAACTAGAATAAGATGAAATTTAAATCGAGTAATTATGAGTGAATAATTGTGAAGTACGAAACTAAAACTGGTGAAATTTAAAGGTAGGAAACTAGGGTGCCAAGGATCCACTTGTAGAGATCAGGGAGATCTATGCTCGATTCACGAACTCAACTGGACTTCGAGTCCCATCTTCATCCAGTTGGAAGATATGTCACTAAAGCTCGATCTGAACTTCCATTGATCTAGTTTTCAAAGAGATGAAAGATATGAGAATTAGAGTCGATTCTATCATAAATCAATGCCCATGAGACAAGGTAAACAACAGAACTCAAATTAATCCACAATCAATCAGAAGATGTGTGAAGGTTAGGAAGGATTCCATCATCCAACCATGTCCAAGGGGCAATGGTGAACAACAGGGTTTCCTGATTTCACAATCAAAATATGGAAAGAGAATACTCCAAGCCGTCGCAGATCTATTGTAATTTTAGTCACAACAAATCATTAAGAACTAGAGGCATTCCTTAAAATCAAATTAAATCAAAATCAGTTCAACTAGCATGAATCAAAACCGTAGAATCGATCCCATCACACTACAAGCTTCACCTCTTGGCCCTAGCCAAGAGGCTCAGCCCAACATGAATGGGCTGGAACCCTTAAACAAAAAAAAAAAACCAAAAATAAAAAGAAAACAAATCAAAACAAAACTACTATCTCTCTCACGTTCAAGCCAAGCTGACCTCGGATCTCACGTTCTCTCTCTCTTTCTTATAGGCTGATACCCTCGCACAAGAGGAAAGTGTTGGAGTCGGTGCGTTTTCGCACTTCTCTTTCGCAGCAACAACGAAAGCGGATCTGGTTTGCGCATGCCAAGTTCTGGGCCTTCAAACTCTCCCGTTACAGTGACATTTTCCAAAGGAATATCGTCTCTTGGATGATTTCGAGTTGCCTACACGATGGACGGTTCAGATCATCAATCCGACGGCGATCATGACCGCACTGGGGCCCACAGCGGCTGGTTTTCATGGACGCCTGTGAACGGAGATCGCACACGTGCTGACGTTGCTGGTGTGGTCCACTTCGATGTATTTTGGAGAAATTCAAGCCGTTCAATGCATTCCTCTCGAAAAATCAGTCAGAAATGGCTTCTTTTGGATAGCTTTTGATGCAGTCCACCTGTTTGTTTGCTCTGCCGTCTAACCTGCTTTTGAACGATTGAAAACCAATCCTTGCTTGTATTTTACAATTCTGACCTCTAGGTATTGATGATATGGGCTTTGGGGATCCAATGGACGGTCCGGATTGGATTCTTAATCGACGGTGGTGGCCCACTCACGTACGACTGTGATCCTTGTTTCCGTGAAAAATGGAAATTTCCGTTTTTCTTTTCGAGAAGTTCGGTCAGCAGCTACTGACCGACTTGGTATTTTCGGTGCACGGTGAGTGCACCGCTTCTGTGCACTCTACCTACACAAAGTGAGACCCGCCGTGATGTATATGCAAAATCCAATCCGCCCATCTATTTTTTCACCTTCTTTAAATGGTTAAGCCCAAAAGTGAAGCATATCCAGATGTCAAGTGGGCCCCACTTAAGGAGTTACAACACTGATCTGACTGTTGGCCCACTTCTGTAGGGATCCAAGAGCTGAAATTTGACGTATACGGCTCATTTGTGGTCCTCAGGCGATGTATGAAATTCGGAGCTGATCATATGGTGGGAACTCCGCACTCTTGCATTCTGGATGACTATGTGGCCTCTTTAACGTGAACGGTTTGATGTCCTTGGATCTCTTGCGTGTAAATTTGTCATTCTTGGTCCCTTGGAGTCTGTCCCTTGCCTTGGTGACGTCTGAGCGTCAACTCCATGCTTTTAGCACCTTATTTCGATCCAAGCTCGTAAATACACCCTACATCACAAATACGATTAAATTGGTCCATTAAATAGTATCATGTTCATAACTCTATGCAATAACTGGGGTCTGATATGCAATATTTGACCCTCAACATTGCCCCACACGTCGCTTCACCTTTGGAAAAAGGTGAAAGCGATGTGTGAACCCTTATTAATGCGATATTTATTACTTACACGTAGCAGCAAGCCGATAACTGTCTTTGGCCAATTTAGCGTAACACGTCAGCGATGGTTACACTTTATCGAAGTAAGAGTCAAACCTCATGTTGACACGTACTCTTACATCGTTTCCCACACAATTGCAATGATGACCTAATAAATGCTCTTCTCTCCTGGCTGATATAAGCGCTGTTTCGAATTATTTTCATTCTACGCCTTCATTCCTTATTCTCTAAGTATCTAAATTTCAACTATCTCTCAAACAATGGCTACCTCCTCATCTTCCACTCCATCGTTCCAACAAAACGATTAGGTACAGCGTTCTCTCCATCAATAAAAGTTAAAGAAGTTAGCATGATGGATCCTTTGTTTCCCTTCTGTCCCGGTGAAACTCTGCTGATCCAATTCGATTTTGTCCCTGATTCCGCCAATACATTAAAGAATCATCGATCATGGCCGAAGCCCATTACGGAATGGAATGTTTGGTTTGTCTGTGACTCATCTCAACATGAGGCGTCATGGAGAGCATTGACCATTTACGAGTGTAGCAAGCTCTCCATCTACGATTATCCATTAGATCCATCCATCTTTGCCACAGCTTCAACATTTTGGAGCTCGTCGACCAATATATTTTTCTTTAACTGTGGTCCCATGAGTCTAACCATTTTTTATATTATGGCTTTAACCCAACTTATCCCCTTTGGTGAAGTCGTTTATCCAAGTTTCATGCAAAAAGGTGGCAAGCACTTCTCGAACAAGTCTGTCCTAGCCTATTCTCACTTCATGCAGGCCTACCATGATAACAACGGACCGGTCGATTATGAGGAACACACTGCTTTCCCATTGCTTTGGATCTGTCGCCACTTACTCTGTGTGAATGCCCTGTAGAGTACCATTAAATATGTCTCTCTAGCCGAGGCCCTCACCCAAAGTTGAAAGCTTGCCCTGACGCCTTATGTACTTGGACACCTGTATAAAGGAATTTATGAAGTCACTACCAAAGGTCTGCTTCTTGGAGGACTGTTGTGACTTCTTCATATGTGGATCTATGAATACTTTCGTCCTTCTCTTTTACGTCACTCCATCCATTCCGAAGCTACATATACTTCCTATGGCAAGCGCATCATCCACTCTCCTCAAGAAACTCAATCATTTTTAGTGTATATGAACACATTGTTTTTCTCTTCGGGTAAAAGTAGGAAAAATCGGTCATTCACTCCATTCCGCGATGAAGAGTATGGTCCCGGTTGGTTTACTGGCCGATATGCGTAGGAGAACGATCATGAAGCATCCTATACGTGCCTGGCTTGGGAAAGCTACCTCATCGGCCAATACCTTCCATATGGAGGCTCAATCAATTTCAGCAAGAATGCCAAGGCCGGGATCGAGCAGTATTGCCCGAACTTTCTTACTCAACAATTTGATTTAGTTCAGTGTATCCCCTATCCATTACCCAGAAAATATGTAACCAACCCCCTTTCAGTCGGCTGGTTATTGATAAGGTTGAGGTTTATTGATCAATTCATTCTTCTTTTCAAGAAGCTAGACTGGCTCTTGATTTTCCCTGTTATCCAAACCAACCACAGGCAATGGATACTTTCGTTGTCTGGTGGGAGAACCATTATTAACAGTTGCTAAATAAATCTCCTAAAGAGGCTACAACTCAACTTTCCTAAAAGCTTGAGCCTAAAGGAAAGAAGAGGGTAACACCCTCATCAGCCAGTACACCAAGTTGAAAAACAAGTAAGTCGAAGACGAGATCAACCGTTACATCTTCCCCTCAAAATTCACCAACTAAAGCAGTTACTACTCCTCCCAAGTGCCAAAAAGTTGTGGTGAGGATTTCTACTGGCACCTCCACTAGTCTGTATATCTTCATCTGCTCCGAAGAGAATTCTTGACTTCGAAGCTCTGTTCGGTCCACCCCAAAGCCTCTTGTCTTGGTTCTTAAATATGTCGATGCACCTCCTCAGTTAATAACTGTGGATTGACCGTTGTCGACTTCATCAAAGTTATAGTGGATATCAGGTACTTCGTCGGCGGAGGTTATATCTTCTTTGAAAAATATTTCAAAACTAAGTGTTGGCTAGGTCTCTCCATCGCTGATTACTCAAAAGAAATCGAGGAGGGCTTGAAACATCACCAAGAAGCTCATTATAACAAATGCTGGAATAAATGGTGGCAAGATAGGGAGAGATTAAACAAACCTAATCTTCTCTTAGATGAAAAATTCATACTAACCTCGTATTTATACCCCTATCTTGCTTCCATGGCTTTTAGTCCTACTTCTTTCCTTGCTAGTGATGAGAGTTATCTGAAAGAGATATTCGAGAGGGCCCTGATGAAATTTTGTCAATCCTCATTACTCTTTGATGTAAACTATTTCGTCAAAGAGGCTTCGACAGCATCCAATTCAGAGTCTGCACTCAGAGAACTCCTTCAAAAGCTGAAGCGTCTGTATTCTATGGGATGTTGTTATCTCGATCTTACCTTCAATTCTGAAATGCTCTCTAGATACCGCCGACAGCAAGCATCAGCCATAGAAGATTCTATAAGGGTGAGTGAGGCTCATGAACTGGCTCGGCATTACTGATTGCATTGGATTCAGACGTATCAGTTTAATCGCATTATGCCTCGTGTGTTGCAAGCTTATCGCACTGAACTAATGGAAGAATTTAGGGAACAGGAGCGTTCCTTTTTTTCCAAAGACGTAGTCGTCCTAGAAGACCTTTCGTTTTTGGATGAACAGATCGTCATTTACCAGATGCGGTTGAAAATTAGTCTCGACACAAAGAGAAGTCGAAAATAGGTTTTCTTCGAACTGCATCTTTGCCGACCAGTTGCTTCACCTTCTACCGATCATCATCGAGAAGGAAGCAGATTGGGCACCGAAATAAGAGAAGAATGAGGCAGAGATGCGAGCTATCCTCGAGGAGTTTGAGGGCATAAATATTTAAATCACTTGGTTGTCTTATGTTTCCCTTTCTGTTTCTCTTTCCTGCAAGTGTAATTCGGTCAATGACCGGTAATGTTATTAAATAAATCTCCCTTTTTATCAATAAAATTGATATTATGGCAAGGTATGGGATGTTTTCTTTTCCATACTAAATCCTCTATCATTGGTCATGGCTAAAGATGTTCAGAAAAGATAACTGGTTCAAACAACATTGCCACAGCTGACCGAGTTTCTTTATCACCAATTGGCCGCTCAATACTTAGCCTTTTTTTTATTCACGTCCATCATATGTTGACTCAACAGGAGTAAATACGCAACGTTCCTCGAGAAACCTTATTTATTCCATTGCGTCCAGTTGACACTCAAAAATTGCATATTTAACTCTTCAATTATATTAGTTTTTTTAACATTTAATTGATAATTTGATTTAATTATATACGTTTTTGTCATGTGAGGTGATTTGAAAGCTTATGATGAATATGTGTTTAAAAGGATGGATTTAAAGCTTAAAAGAAGATAATGAAGAAGTGTAGATTTGGAAGTCATTAATGAAGAATTCACATGCCAAAGATCCAAGGAAACCAAGTGAGGAATGAAGAGAATCGAAGGTTTGAATTGAAGAAAAGGAATCTTGAAAATTGGCCAGAAAAATGATATTCTAAAACTCTGAGTCTAAAAGAGAAATTCCTGAAATAATTTCCAAAATAAACTTCGGGCTCAACTTGTTGTACAGTTCTAGACAATTATTAATGACATCGAAGCCAATTCGATGACATTGAAGGTGTCATCAAAAGTCTTCGATGACATCGAAGATGCGCAAAGTGCGTAAATTTGAGGCGGTTTGTCAACTTTTTCAAGGCGGTGCGAAATTTTGAGTTGCAAAACTATTTAAAGGAGTCCCTAGGCTGCTCTGAATCATCTTCTAGAGTTTGGAAAGGGAGAGAAGGCCTAGGTGTAGCGCCGACAATGTTCTTCTACTTCGATTTCTTCACGGGTTCTAGTTGATCTTTTTCTTTTTCTTCAACGATGTTAGTCTTCTCAAGCTAATCCCTTAACTAAGGCTAAGGGATGAAACTTATAGTTTATTTTGATGTTTATCTTACTTTAATTCAAGTAAATGTTGAACTTCCATTAAGTTTTAGTTTAAATAAAGATATATTTTCAATTTTCTATGATTTATTGTGACTAAAATTATAGTAAATGCTGTGAAAGCCTTTGATATGATATTATTGGCTTTGGAATTGTGTGATCTGTAAAATTCGTTGTTCAACACGTCCCCCCATATTCTTGGAAACGAATCGCTAACCCAGCCGTCCACTTCGGGTTCCCAACCGTCGAATCCTATCAACTGCGTGTATTTATTACCCCTTCTTTTGTCTATAAAAAGCATTCCCCACTTAGTTTTACAGCACACTACGTATAGGAAACCACAACAGCAAGCCTCGATGCCATAACTTCTTCAATTTTCTTCTTCAATCCTTGAGGGTTCTGGAGGAAATTCTCGAAGGAGGGATTGACTCCTCCCATTCCTCATTCCTCTGCAATGCTCATCCCTTCCTTAGGGATGCTACTAGAGCAGCTAAGACCGATGAGTCTCTATAAGTGGTTCTTAAGGTCATTTCGGACCTCCAACAGCTTGGGGAGGCGTACTCTAGGGCCGACTCTAAACTCGAACAATGCGCTGCCCCACTGATGGAACTCTCGGCCCTCCGTGTCAAGTCCGTGGCTTTTTCAACTCACTATGATGCAACTTGGAAGAATCGATTGCACTGGATTCATCAACATCACTTTGACAAAGAGATGTTATGATCCATGGAGGTTGTACTTGGCAACTTCTTCGCTGACTTTTCTAAGGCCCAATGGCTCTATCCAGGCTGTGATCAGCTAGACAATCAGGACTTGAGAAACTTCATCGAGTCCCAAATAGAATTCTATCGTACTTGCGAGGAATTTAATAAGTCTGAAAGATTTGAGGCCGAGCACAAGTACGCGGCCATCGACCGTCGCATCGATGAAGTGAACAACTTTCTCCGCAAGCTCACATACCAGCAGCCATCATGGAGAAGTAAACTTGCATTGGCTATGAAAGCCAAGGAGTCGGCCGAAAAGAGATTTAAAGAAATCAAGGCAACCTATCTGTAATTCGGCCCATTGGTCGAGTATTGTATATATTTTTTTTGTAATCAAATGGCCTCTATTTTGAGGCCTTTTATTGCAATATAAATTTTTTATTAATCATTTTGTCTCTTAACTTTACTCGGTTTGATCCCGAACAACTTCCCACATCGAAGGAAAGTGCAGTTTTAAGAATCGACCATTAATCGGGGCTTTCGCAACCTTCTTATTCATATCCCTTAAAATATATACTCCTACTTTAAGAACCTAGACAATAACGTATGGTCCATCTCATGTGGGAGACCATTTCTTATTGACAGCATGGTCTTTCTGACCGATAGGTAATATCACCTTCCACACTATATCTCCTACCCCCGAAGGATTTTCCTTTCACCCTCTTGTTATAGGCACTGTCAATGACCTCTTTATTGGCAATGATCGAGTCAAGGGCCCTAATTCGAACTTCATCTAGCCCTTTAAACTTGGCCAATATTGCTTTTATAAACTCATGAGGGGTTAATATGGCTTGATAAACAGTCCGTAAAGATGGCACAATAACCTCTAAAGGTACTACGACATCATGTCCGTATGTCAGCGTAAATGGACTCATGCCAGGACTTATACGCGGTGAATTTCGATAGGCCCAAAGTTCTTCTGATAACTTCGTATGCCATTCTCGAGAATTCTCTTTAATCATTTTCCTTAGAATATTCTTGATTACCTTGTTGCTAGCCTCCACATGGCCGTTAGCCTGTGAGTAATATGGTGTCGAATGGAAAATTTTTATTCCATACTTGTCGGCCATCACCCGCACTTACTTGGCCAAGAATGCTGCACCTCGATCCATCGTAATGGATTCTGAGATTCTGAATCGATGGATACTATTGTTCCTAATGAATTCAATGATTTCTTGGTGACCAACTCCTTTCATGGGCTTTGCCACTACCCATTTAATGAAGTAATCAGTCGCAATAATTATAAATGAATCCATCAGTGATGAAGGTGGGTAGATCTGTCTTATCAAGTCGATTGCCTAACCTCGAAATGCCCAAGGTTTTATAATAGAATGTATCTCTATGGCAGGCACATGCTGGATCAGCCCATTTCTCTGGCAAGCCTCACAACCCTTGGTATGTCGAATACAATCGGCCATCATCGTTGGCCAGAAGTATTTGTAACATTTGAGAGTATGTCTCATTTTCCTTCCTGCTTGGTGGGCCCCACATATTCCTTCATGGACTTCTACCATTACTAGCAGAGCTTCTTTCGTGGATAAGCATCAAGAACTCTGTTTGCCCCTTTGTGATACAATTCGTTGTCGATCATGACATAATTGGCAGCCGATCTCCTCACATTTCTATCGGTCTTGGTACACGGGCTCTGTAGATAACCCATGAGAGGAGCCCTCCAATCTTCCTCACCTAATTTTATCCAGTATATCTCCATAATATCTCCTCTTTCAAAGACAAACGATAGGGATCTTCTTTTGGACGACAATCGTTTGCTCGGTCAGCCCTCTTAGGGCATCAATCCTTGCAGCTAATTGTGCCATTTTATTGGCATCCATATTATGTTCCCTAGACACATGTACCAGTTACACTTCTTTAAATCGATCCAAAATTTGGGCCTCTAAGGAAAAATACAGTAACATGGCTACACTAGTTCATTTGAACAACCCTGCCATTGATCGATCACCAACTGTGAATTGCCCATTACGGTCATAGTCCTTACACTCAATTCTACTAATAATTTTAAGCCGATTATCATGGCTTTGTACTCAGCCTAGTTATTGGTACAGTCGAATTCTAGTTGAAATGCAAATTCCTGCCTGTTCAATTAGGAGTAATCAGGATTATACCAACCCCTAATGCATTATGCGTTCTTGACCCATCGAAGATTAACTTCCATGGTGTCAATTGTACGTAATATAGATTCAAATTTTCTAAAGCAATTTGTTCCTTCAAATCAGAGGGGTAGTCAGCCAAATAATTAGCTATGGCTAGACCCTTTACTGGCTTCTATAGAATGTAACAAAGATCAAATTCAGACAAATCTAATACCCATTTGCCAATTCTATCATTTAGAATTGGCTGATTCAACATGTACTTCACCAAATCGGTTATAGCTACTTTCTCAGCCAACAAATAATGTCTTAATTTAGTGACTGCAAAATACAATAACAAGCACAACTTTCTATAGCAGAGTACCATCTCTCAGCATTAAGTAATGTCCGGCTTAAATAATAGATAGCGAGCTCCTTTCACATATCACCATCCTGTGCTAGGAGAGCTCCCACCGACTTTGCAAAGGCCGTAATGTATAGCTTGAACGGTTGACCTTAGATTGGTGGCATCAGAACTGGTGGCCTCATCAGATACTCCTTGATTCTATCGAATGTCAACTGGTCTTCCACCTCCTAAACGAACTCAGACCCCTACTTTAGCTTTATTAATGGAGGAAAAATATTAGTCTTTCCAGCGCAATTAGATATAAATATTTGCATAAAATTTACTTGCCACGGGAACTTTTGCATCTTCGATTTATTTCTCGGCGGACGAGTGTTAATGATCGCACAAGCCTTATTTTGATCGACCATAATCCCTCTCTGGTGCACTAGGAATCCCAGGAAATTGCCGGCGGAGACCTTGAAAGTACACTTCAAAGAGTTCATCTTTAGCTTGTGGAGCCTCATGCGCTCAAATGATTTGCGTAGCTGGGTCACATGATCTTCTATGCTGGTCGATTTGACAACTACATTGTCCACATAGACTTCCATAAATCGTCTGATCATATATGAAAGATGGCATTCATTGTCCTTTGATATGTAACTCCTGCGTTTTTAAGTTCAAAAGGCATTACTACTGATGCAGGGAAGGACGTGAGGTCGAGCACCGTCTTCCTAAAGAGGATAACTATTTTGAATCCATGGAACGTCTCTGGACTCCTCACAGAGACTTCTCGAATCCATGAGGAAAGGAAGCAAGAAAATAGAAATAAATTCTAATAAATTCGAAATTGATTGATGAATGAATAAAAATGAGTTCACAACCCTTTAAATAGGGATACCAAGCAATGGGAGAGAAATCAAAATCAAATTACGACCGAAACTCCTAGAATTCGCGACGTACTATAAATAGTAAACTTATTATTTATAGACGGCCATGATGTCTACTAGTACGCAAGGTTTTCAGCCAAAAATAGTAAGTGTCCTATTTGGCCTCACCAAGCTGTTCTCCTAATTTTTCTAAGCTCTTTTCATGTTGGGCGCAACTCCTAAAGCCCAACGAATGAAGAGTTATAATCAAACTAAAACTTACTATTTATAGTAAAAACAGAATTAAAATAAGGAAACGACCATCGATCTGGCGATATTTTGCAAATCCATCTTGCGTAACCCGGCGTAGTGAGCTTGGTTGGCTAAAGTAGCTCGTTCTACCCCAAAATCATATATTTTACGTATGATAACTCATTCGATAACTCATTCCAGATTGTGAGATGCGCCCGATTTAAGGTCCGATGGTCTGGATAACTTCTGTCGTCAACCGGGCCTTTTCTGATCCATCTTGGCCATGTAACTGTCCGCGACCCACTCTACATTAGTTTCCTCCACTTCAAAAGAACTCATTTTCGAGTTCTCATCTTGCTCTGGTTCATGATACTCGGTGAGGTCTGTGACGTTGAAAGTCCGTGAGATCGCCATGTCACCTGGAAGATCAACAGCATAAGCGTTATCATTGATATTTTGGCTGATTGGTACCGGTCCAATATTTTTATTCTTCAACTTATTGTACATTCTGGTTGGAAATCTTTCTTTCCACAGATGGACCATTACTTGGTTGCCCACCTCGAACACTTTTTATCGCCGATGCTTGTCCGCTTACTCATTGTACTTTTCGTTCGAGGCATGTAGCTTGTTCTGTACCTTCGCATGAATGCCCATGATCATGTCTGTCATATGGTCTGCTGCAATGCTCATGCCTGGGAGCTTGGGTAAAGGGACCAAGTCGAGTGTGTAGCGAGGTATTCGTCTGTAAATAACTTGGAACGGGGATTTCCCTGTCGAGCAGTTCACCATGTCGTTAAATGTAAACTCCGCTTGAGATAAGGCCAAATCTCACTGCTTCGGTTTTTCTCCTGAAATACATCGAAGGAGGTTTCCCAACGTGCGATTCATAACCTCGGTTTGCCCGTCAGTCTGTGGGTGGTAGGCACTGTTGAAATGAAGTCGTGTATCGAATCAAGTCTACAAAGTCCGTCAAAAGTGGCTAATGAACTTCATGTCACGGTCAGAAGTAATAGTCTTGGGAACCCCATATAGTCGCACAACTTCTCTGAAGAATAGATTCACCACGTGTGTTACATCGAGAGTCTTCTTGCATGGAATAAAGTGCGCATCTTGGAAAAATTCTCTACTATCACGAACACCAAATTCATGCCGCATTGTGTTCGTAGGAGACCAAGTACGAAGTCCATAGATAAATCCTCTCAAGGGTCGTCAGACACTGGTAACAGGGTGTAGAGGTCCGTATTATGAGATTGCCCTTCGGAGGTTTGACAAATATAACAACGTTGGACTACCTTTCTCATACTATGTACTAATTGCAGCCAGTAATATTGCTCTTCCACAAGAGCTCATGTCTTGTCTCGCCTAACGTGTTCCTTAAGGCCACCTCTATGTAACTCTTGGATTATCTGTTCCCTTAACGAACTTTTGGGGATGCATAGTTGATTCCCCTTAAAAAGGAACCGGTCTTGCATATGCAAGTCGCCAGGGTGACCTTCTCGGCATTTAACCCATGCATCTTTAAAGTCATCGTCGTCGGCATATATGTCCTTGAGGCGCTCGAACCCGACAACCTCATTACTCATAGTGACTAACAAAGTTGCACGGCGACTCAACGCATCAGCTACTTTGTTCTGTTGCCCAGACTAATGTTTTAGCACGAACGTGAATTCCTGTAAAAATAATATTTATCTAGCATGCACACGGTTAATGTTAGCTTGTCTATTAATGAATTTGAGAGCCTGATGGTTCGTGTAAAGTACGAATTCTCTTTTAATCAAATAATGTCGCCAGTGTCGCAGTGCTTGGACCACCGCATATAACTCGATCTCATATGTAGACCACTTTTTATGTGCATCACTAAGTTTTTCACTGTAGAAGGCTACTGACCTACCTTTATAAGACAAAACTCTCCCAATCCCAACATATGAGGCATCACAGTTAAGTTCAAATAGTTTGTTGAAATTGGAAAGTACAAGAACCGGGGTCGTGGATAACCTGCGCTTAATTTCAGCAAAGCTCCTATCTGCTTTGTCAGTCCACTAAAACTAGTATTTCTTTATGCAATCTGTGAATGGTGACACAATGGTACTGAAAATTTTCACGAACTGACGATAGAATATCGTTAATCCATGAAAACTTTGCACTTCGTGAATATTTGTGAGAACCGACCATTCTCTGATTGTCTTTACCTTTTCCTCATCCGTCCGAATGCTCGTGGATGTTACGATAAAACCCAAAAACAACAGGCTATCAGTCATGAAGTTATACTTTTTTAAATTGAGATAAAATTTATTTTCAGTGAGCACTTAAAGGACCTTCTTGAGGTGTTCCATATGGGTGGTTTCATCTTGACTGTATATCAAAATATTATCGAAATAAACCACAACGAACTACCCAATGAAAGGTTTCAAAACTTGGTTAATCAATCTCATAAATGTACTAGGCGCGTTCGAAAGATCGAAGGGCATGACCATCCATTCGTACAATCCTTCATTCGTCTTAAAGGCCATTTTCCACTCATCACCCGGCCATATTCGAATCTGATGGTAGTCACTCTTTAGGTCCAATTTAGAGAATAGTTTTGCTCCCTCCACCATGTCCATCATATCGTCCAACTGTGGTATAGGAAACCTGTATTTGATGGTGATTTTGTTGATGGTCCGACTGTCGACACATATGCACCAACTCTCATCTTTCTTTGGAGTTAATATAGCTGGTACGGCACATGGGCTCATGCTTTCTCGAATAAGACCCTTACGGATCAGTTCCTCCACTTGCCCCTGCAGAATCTCGCACTCATTCGGACTCGTCCGATAGTGAGGACGATTGGGTAAACTAGACCTAGGGACAAAGTCGATATGGTGCTAGATATCACACATGGGGGGTAACCCATCAGGAAGGTCATCGGGCCAAATTTCTTTGAATTCATGTAACAAGGGCCTTAGTCTTTCAGAGATGATGGTAGGCTTGAGTTCTTCCCCTTTTACAATTAATGCATAAGCTTGTCCTGTTTCTTTAAATTCTTTCACGAAGTCCAGTATGGTTAAAAAAAACGGCCATCCACTTTAAAAGTTTCAGGTGGTCCCTCTGGATCCATAGGGGCCAATATGGTCTTCCGACCGTCATTGACGAAGATATATATGTTATCTCGCCCTTTATGAGTGGCATCATGATTGAATTGTCAGGGTCGACCGAGTAGTATGTGACATGCTTCCATGTCAACCACATCGCATACTACTTCATCCTTATAATGTTGCCAATTGAAAAGGACATGGTGCACCATTCAGTTACCTTTGTTTCACTGACCTTCTTGATCCAACCAATTGTATATGGGGAGGGATGACGCTCCGTTTTCAAATGCAATTCTACCATGACCTTAGAGATGATGTTTTCGCTGCTCCCATTGTCAATGATCACATCACAAACCTTTCGATTCACCGTATACTAAGTTCAGAAGATGTTATGATACTGTGGATGCACTTCTTTTCTTAGTGCATATAATAGTCGCCTCACGATGGGCGACTCGCCGCGATCTTACTGAACCAAACCTGACTCATCTACCTCATCTTCGGTGGTGTGCTCCTGTTCTTCAACATCTAGACTTCATAGGTATTATCAGCACTACCATCATTGATGGCAAGATTCACCACTTTTCGCTAGAGACAAGTATTTGATAGGTGGCCCGGCTGGCCACAACAATAGCAGTTGTTGGGCCTTGGTAGAGCATAGGGGTTTGAGATTCTACTTGGACCAGCAGCAGTCAATACGCCCCTTTGGGGTATAGCTTACATGCTTCCCTGATCTTGGCTCTCAGACGTATGAGGTTGAGTGCGTGCTCCTACAGGCTCCTTCCCCTTGGGCTATGGAGCTCTCTAGGTGGACCTGCCGCAGTGACCTTTACGGTAGGATAGGTCCGTGTGTTAGGACATTCAAGTTGCGCTTCCCCCAGGTAGTCAACTTAATTGCATCATTCATCGTCTAGACGAACTACATCATGACCCGATCCTGGATCTCCATACGCAATCCACCATTGAATCAGGCGACTTGTTGCGATTCAGTCTCGATCAAATTGTTACTCGCCACAAAGCGATAAAATTCTTCTATGTATTCTCTCACCGACCGATTACCCTATTGACAATTTTGGTATTGTTGGAATATACCTGATTGTAGTCGCTAGGGAGAAATCGGGAACGTAGTAGTTGCTTCATCCGCTGCCATGTGCGGATTAGTGATTTCATCTCCTGGTTCGTGCGAGTTGCAATTGTTCCCACCAAGCTGAAGCTTTGCCCTCAATTTGTAGGCTACAAGCTTGACCGTCTTTGCTTCAGGGATGTTCATATAGTCAAAGAATCGTTCAACTACATAAAGTCAATCGAGAAAATCCTTAATGTGTAGTTGGCCATTGAAGCTACGAATATCAACCCGCATCTTGAATTCCGGATCTATTCGATTTACTCGATCGCTGCCTGGTCTGGGGTGTTGGAAGATTATGTCGTCAATCTCCTCCTCGCTGGATCATCCTTCCTCAGGAATGACCCTTGGATGCACTATTGGTACTATCCCGCAATCAGGACGATTACGAGTTTTAGCAATTGGCTGTGGAGGATTACCACCAGGAACACGAAGTTGCCCTAGGATTTTCGCCAAGTGATTCGTCATGCGGTTGATGAAAGCCTACAGTCCTTGCATGGCTTGCCGATTCTCTCGCTGCGCTGTCTCAAAAGCTGCCGCCGTTAAAGGTAAATTCCCTAGAGCACTACCCATGAGATTATTGCCTAACCTGTCGTTAGAAGTCATCGATCCGAGAAAAAATTCGGCTTTGATACCAAATTGACGCAGGGAAGGACGTGAGGTCGGGCATCGTCTTCCTCAAAAGGATAACTATTCTGAATCTAAGGAACTTCTCTGGACTCCTCACAGAGACTTCTTGAATCCACGAGGAAAGAAAGCAAGAAAATATAAACAAATTCTAGTAAATTTGAAATTGATTGATGAATGAATAAAAACGAGTTCACAACCCTTTAAATAGGATACCAAGCAATAGGAGAGAAATTAGAATCAAACTACGATTGAAACTCCTAGAATTCGTGATTTACTATAAATATTAAACTTACTATTTATAAATATGGTCGTAATGTCTACTAGTGGGCAAGGTTTTCGGCCAAAAATAGTAAGTGTCCTATTTGGCCTCACCAAGTTGTTCTCCTAATTTTTCTAAGCTCTTTTCGCATTGGGGGCAACTCCTAAAGCCCAACGGATGAAGAGTTACAATAAAACTAAAACTTACTATTTATAGTAAAAACAGAATTAAAATATGGAAATGATGGTCGATCTAGCGGTATTTCGCAAATCCGGCTTACGCAACCCGACGTAGTGGGGTTGGTTGGCTAAAGTAGCTTGTTCTACCCCAAAATTATATATTTTACGTCCGATAACTCATTCTGGATTGCGTGATACGCCCGATTTAAGGTCGGACAATTTGGATCACTTCTGTCGTCAACTGGGCCTTTTTTAATCCATCTCAGCCCTATAACTGTTCGCGACCCGCTCTACATCAACTACCCAGCAATAGGTTCCTAATGGACTTGGACATCTGAACTTCATCTTTGGCACGTCATCCGTTGCAATGCAAATCTGATTGTATCCGGAATGTCCAGCCATGAAAGACACAATTTCATGCCCAGCAATCTGATCGATTAACTGATCGATCACCATCATCAAGTATTCATCTTTTGGTGTACCTAAATTTAAATTTCTGAAATCAATACAAATCCTCAACTTGCCATTATTTTTTTATTACTAGAATAACATTCAACATCCATTCGGTGTATTTATTAGGCCAAATAAAACCAGTCTTCAAAAGTTGTTTTATTTCTTCCTTTATCTTGTGTGTTACTTCGTCTGCATTCACCTAGGCGGCTGCTTGTGTGGCTGATACCCTTCTTTTGTCGGCAACCTATGCTCAACTAGGCCCCAATCAAGTCCCAGCATATCGTGACAATCTCATGCAGAATACTCAGAAAATTCGTTGAGTAGACTCGTCAATTGTTCCTTCTCGTGATCGAGGCTTCAACAAGTCGCTGATGAATGTCAACTTTAGATCTTGCTCGGTCCGTAAGTTTACTTCGACCAATGGATCTTGAACTTGGGGCCAAGAATCTTCTATCTTATCAAGAGCCTCTTCGAGCTCAATGTTGTCTTCTTTAGCTGAGTCTTCCATATCGGCCAAATTTATAAGGCATCCATCATTTATTTCTTTCAGGCTTTTTTCGAGCCTTCTTATTTTGGCCGTGAAGTCAGCCTAGCATTGCTCATTTCTTGGTGTGCTAATCATGAAATTTCTTCAATCGTGTAGCGTGAGACCGGCCGATAAGGAATACTGTTCCTCAGCAAGGTGTCACTTGCCCGCACTACTTCGATGATATCCTACACAATACTTGTTGGATTATTCTTCGTGGATATTCCAATTGGTCGACCAAACTTGTTTCTCCTAGTGAACCGAATCGGTCCCACCTCTTCCCCATAATAATAAGGCTCATTGGCATTTGAGATGGCAAAGAAGAGTTTATTATCAGCTAGGACCAGTTCGACTTTAACTTGGTTCCAGAAAATCACGAACTGATGTAAGGAGAACGAGATACATGCAAACAAATGAATCCAATCTCTGCCTAGCAAAGCATTATAGCTTGATGAAGTATCAACCATGAAAAATGACACCAATATTGTCTTAGTTCCAACAGTCAGATATAGGTAAGACACCGTGAGTATTTGTGACATGATTGGCGAAATTACTGACGGTCACCTCTGATGTAATCAAGTTGGCCGCTGTCTTTTCCAATTTAAACATCATCCTTAATGGAAAAAGGTTGACGGCGGCCCTGTTGTCCACCAAAATTCTAGTAACAGGTCACCCTTCGAGGTGAGCCGATATGTACAATGGCTTGAGATGTTACATCATGTCGTAGGTAGGTTTATCTATGAACACCCTTTCAGACATAGCCCCCACCGTTAATTACTGTGATGGTGTTAACATGAGGTGTTTCATCCACCTTGGGATCATTTCTAGCATCTTCCAACGAGAAAGAAGTATGTTGCATTATGACTGGGGGGTATATACTTCTATATCGCCCACCATCCTATTTGGCTGGGCTGGTCTGGCTTGAAAACTAGGAAGCGGAGTGGCCGGTGTACCTCACACCATTTATATAGCGGCAAAATTGTTGTCAGCAAGTTCAGTGGATCTGATCATAAGGTATGTGTCATATCCAAACTGTCCATCCATTTGGCAAGCTCGTCTCAAGCAGATAGATCTAACTATCAAGTGGACCACACTGCAAAAAGTAATAGGGGATTGAAAGTCTACCATTGAAACCCTTTCTCGGGTCACGAAAGTTTTGGATCAATATATAATTAAAAAAAAAAAAAAAAATTCCCTCTTCATTCAGGTATTTTTGACCCTATGAACAAATGGATGTAAAATAAACGTTATGGTAGGCCCTAAAAATTGTTTAATGGTGAAAATCATTATCTCCGCTACTATTTATGGTGTGGTCCAAATGATCTATCGATATGATTCATTTTTTGGATAATGCTCTAAAATGATGTCTAAAAAATAGATGAACGGTGTAGATATAATAAATACATCACTGTGGGCCCATGTAACTTTGATCTCCTCTAGACCGTTCGTACAACTTTGGCTTGTGAGGTACACCAGCCAATCCGCTTCTTTTAAATACTATACCTTCTCCCTCCTTCAAACCCATCACCCTTTTCATATCCTTGGTTCAAAAAGCCCAGTTATTGAAAAAAAAAAAAAAAAAAAACAGCAGAAACCCATCTCCTCTTCCAATCTATCGTGATTTGGATTTCATCTCTCTTGCATTGAGATTTGGAAATCCTTTCTGGGTTTTGGTGGGTTTTGTTTGAGAAGAAAAACTCATCTTTCATTCTGTGTTTTTCAAGCTCTATTCATTGTAAATTCAAGTTTCCTCTACTCAGGCTTGAAGAATATGTCTGGGCTTTTGTTGGTTTTGTTTGAGAACAAAAAAAAAAAAAAAACGTCTCTCTCTGTGTTTTTCGAGCTCTAGAAATCAGTAGCTGAGGCTCTGCGCATTAGAAATTCTTAGTTTTGGTGGGTTTTTGTTGGGAATTTCGATGGACAATACGGACCTTTATAGACTGGGAAGTTTGCGGCGGAATGGCTCTTCGATGTGGAGGAACACCAATGTCGATAGTGTTTTCTCGCAGTCTTCTCGTGAGGAAGATGACGAAGAAGCTCTGAAGTGGGCGGCTCTCGAGAAGCTTCCGACGTACGATCGAATTAGGAAAGGGATACTGAGTGGAGTCGCTGGTGAGGAGCACAAGGAAGTCGACATTCAGCATCTCGGGTTTCAAGACAAGAAGACCGTGTTGGAGAGATTGGTTAGAGTCGCTGAGGAGGACAATGAGAAGTTCCTGTTGAAGCTGAAGAACCGAATCGATAGGTGAGCTCTTCTTGTCTATTTCCGCCTGGTTTTCTTGTTTTTTTTTTTTTTTTTTTTTTTTTTTTTTTTTTTTTTAAAGGTTGCTTGATTTTTTATTTTTATTTTAATGGAATTCTGCGGAAATTGACAATCAATATTCTTTCCTTTTTTTCGTTATTTGGTTTTTTTTAACAGAGTTGGAATTGAGGTGCCCACCATTGAAGTCCGCTACGAGAATTTGAATATTGGAGCAGAAGCCTACGTCGGTAGCAGAGGTTTACCGACCATCCTCAATTTCACCTTTAATATACTTGAGGTAATTCATATACATAAATCTCCAAATTAGAATCAATGAAAATGCTTGTTTGGGATGTCAGTACTCTTTCTCCAACTGTATGAATTGACTGTTGATTTTTCACTTTTGTTTTTCAAAGGGATTCTTGAATTATCTCCACATTCTTCCGAGCCGAAAGAAACCAGTATCAATCCTTCATGATGTTAGCGGAATTATAAAGCCTTGCAGGTAAGAGAATAAGGCTTTGTCAAATTACAAACTGGGTTTTGCACGTTTTGATGTTTCTATTCATAGTATGGATTCTTGAGTCGATGGGAGATTGATTCAAATCTGGAATTTGCAGAATGACTCTGCTTTTAGGGCCTCCAGGATCAGGGAAGACCACTTTGCTATTAGCTTTGGCAGGAAAGCTTGATAAAGAGCTGAAGGTAGATATACTATGTTTTTTCTTCTCATCATGGCATACCGGACTTGTAGTTACAATGAAATTTTTGGGAAATATTTCATCTGTTTGATACAAAGCTGATTTGGGTTTTTCTCAAACGTCAGGTTTCTGGAAGAGTAACTTACAATGGCCATGGGATGGAGGAGTTCGTCCCTCAAAGGACATCGGCTTATATCAGTCAACACGATCTCCATATTGGGGAAATGACAGTGAGAGAGACCTTGGCTTTCTCTGCTCGATGCCAAGGAGTCGGGACCCGTCACGGTATGTTGAAGTGAACAGTTTCAGTTGAGTTGAGAGAGGTTGTGGAGTTTGAATTATAATAGTTTTGGTTTCTAAAACTATTTGCAGAGATGTTGATGGAGTTGTCAAGAAGGGAAAAAGCAGCAAACATTAAGCCGGATCCCGACCTTGACATCTTCATGAAGGTGAAAATCAAGAACATTGTTTTCAACTGATTTTTTTTTCCTAAAAGATTTATAGTGTGGTTTGTTGCACCAAATATCATGATTTTCGTGATTAATCCATCCAATCTTATGCAAATTGTCATGAAATTTCATGATATTTGGTTCTCTTATTAAAATAGAAAAAAAAAAAAAAAAAAACTTCATGGACTTTCCTTCACCTTAGGAGTTTTCCTTCTCATCTTTCTCTTAATGAGATTTTAGTTCTGTTGATGGATAATTTATGAATATCCCCATCATCCTTTCCATCTGGCATGCTTCCAATGAGCTACAATTTCCCATGTCCAGTTCATCTTTGTTTATGAATTTTTAATAAGTTCGTAAATTATCAATCTGCAATAGAAAGAGTTGTGGGTCTTTCAATATTTGAAAGAAATGGGAATTTTTGTTTCTCTTTAATTGTTGTATTTATGCAGGCTGCATCGCTTGAAGGGCAGAAGGAAAGCGTCGTCACGGATTATATTCTGAAGGTATGTGTTGCGACAAAAATACATTTTTTTTTTTTTTTTTACTTATATCTTATAGAAGATCTTTCTGAAGCATAAATTCATTGCCTTTTATTACTTCTCAAACTGTAGATTTTGGGACTGGAGGTATGTGCCGATACCATGGTAGGGGATCAAATGCTGAGGGGCATATCAGGAGGACAAAAGAAGCGTGTTACGACAGGTAGAAATACTAAAAAGATGAACACCTGATATATCTTTCTTAGACTTGGAGATGGGCCATTGCCCTTGTGATTTTTACTGGTTTTAGGTTAATTGGATTGAATTCCTATTGGTAAAGGTGAGATGCTTGTCGGACCTGCGAAGGCCCTTTTCATGGATGAGATATCGACTGGTCTGGACAGCTCTACCACTTTCCAGATTGTGAATTCCCTGAGACAGTCAATTCACATTCTCGGTGGGACAGCACTGATTGCACTGCTTCAGCCAGCTCCGGAGACTTATGACCTCTTTGATGACATTGTTCTCCTCTCTGACGGGCAGGTCGTGTACCAAGGTCCCTGTGAGAATGTGCTCGAGTTCTTTGAATCCATGGGTTTCAAATGCCCCGAGAGGAAAGGCGTCGCCGACTTCTTGCAGGAAGTAAGTTGGACCAACTCATTCAGATACATGGGAATCAAAACTCATCAGTAACGAGTCAGACTCATCCGAGTCGACTCAGTTTTGGCAGGATTGAGTTATACTCCAAACAGTGATTTAGTTCCATGCTTAGAATCAGTCATCAAATGAAAAACTACATCTCGTGAAAGCATGCATTGTTTCCAGTGAATAGAACAGCCAATCTAAAAATGAGTTCTTTCGCATCACCAGGTGACATCAAGAAAAGATCAGCAGCAGTACTGGGCACGTAGAGATGAACCATACAGATACATTCCCGGCAAGGAATTCGCCGATGCATTCCAATCATTCCATGTAGGTCGTAAAATAGGAGAAGAACTCAGCACCCTGTTTGATAAGAGCAAGAGCCATCCTGCTGCTTTGACGACGTCTGAATATGGTATCAGCAAGAAGGAATTGCTGAAAGCATGTGTTTCAAGGGAATTGTTGCTTATGAAGAGGAACTCATTCATCTACATCTTCAAAATGATGCAAGTGAGTAACGGTGTTACATTCCTTGTGCCGTTCTCGAATTCTATTCCCTTAAAGTCCTATACCTTATTCTGTTTCTGTTCTGATTCCAGCTGTTAGTCATCGCTTTAATCGCTATGACAGTCTTCTTCCGTACCAAAATGCACCACAATTCGATATCCGATGGATCAACATTTATGGGTGCTATCTTTTTCACGCTCATCACCCTTATGTTTAATGGGTTTTCAGAGCTCGCCATGACAATCGTAAAGCTTCCTGTGTTCTATAAGCAAAGAGACCTCCGCTTCTATCCTTCCTGGGCATACTCTCTGCCTACATGGATCCTCAAGATTCCCATTTCGTTTGCAGAAGTCACTATTTGGATTGCCCTCACTTATTATGTCATCGGCTTCGACCCAAATGCCGGGAGGTGTGATAGAATGAAATTTGAGATCCTCTGCGAGCTTATTTCATGGCCGTGGTTGCATTCATGGTTTAGTCAGCAATAGTAATGGTAGATTGTTCCTGTTTGCAGGATGTTTAAACAGTATCTGCTACTCCTATTGACTAGCCAGATGGCGTCTGGATTGTTTCGGTTAATTGCTGCACTAGCTCGGAACATGATCATTGCAAACACATTTGGGTCATTTGCACTTCTTGCAGTCTGGACGCTCGGAGGATTCCTTGTATCACGAAGTATGGACTACAATTTCAAATTCAAAATTACAAAAATCTCGGCCTTTGTTGATGAACTTTGGACTCAACTCTTTCTGTTATTTTGCTGCAGAGGATGTGAAGAAATGGTGGATCTGGGGTTACTGGTCCTCACCTTTGATGTATGCGCAGAATGCAATTGCGACGAATGAATTTTTTGGGCATAGTTGGAAGCGTGTAAGAATCTCGTTGTCAAACTGGGTTAAATAACCATTACTTTGTTTTGGAGAATTATCTCAGGTTTAATTCTGGATTTGCAATGCAGGTTGTTTCTGGTTCGACGGAAATGTTAGGGGTCCAAATCTTAGTGTCTCGTGGAATCTTTCCTGAATCAAAATGGTATTGGATTGGTGCCGGCGCATTGTTTGGTTACACTCTCCTATTCAATGGCCTTTTCACAGCCGTTCTCACTTATCTCGACCGTGAGTATCTTCATCTCTTACAAGCATCGATTCTCAAGGCTTTCACAGTTTAAAGTTTAGTAGTTCTAATCATTGGGTTAAATGGCTGCAGCATATAAGGGCGGTCAAGCAGTTCTATCTGAAGAGGCCTTGAAGGAGAAGCATGCAAACAGAACCGGAGAAGTCGAAGAGGTGGAGCTGTCAACCAGGAGAACAAGCTCTTCTGCATGTATTGGTAATAAGATCAGTCGATTAACATTGTTTTTTTCCCCTTGTGGGGCTCATCTAAATCAATTTGAAAAATCTCAATGACAGGCAATGGAATTAGAATGACAGAAGCCACTGATTGTGCTAGTAAGAGCAATAAGAAGGGCATGGTTCTTCCTTTTGCACCCCTTTCCATCACCTTCGATAATGTTAGATATTCCATAGACATGCCGCAGGTAAACCCAAAACTTCAAATAAATGATAGATTCATGTGAGGAAGTCAAAATCTTCCTTCGTCTCTGACAATCTATAGTGAAACTAAGAGAGAATGTAAAATCTGTAGGAAATGAAAGCTCAAGGTTTTCCAGAAGATCGATTAGAGCTTCTGAAGGGAGTAAATGGAACTTTCAGGCCAGGAGTACTTACAGCTCTGATGGGTGTCAGCGGTGCTGGTAAGACGACGATGATGGATGTGTTGGCCGGAAGGAAGACAGGTGGATACATAGAAGGAAACATCACCATATCTGGCTACCCCAAGAAGCAAGAAACATTCACTCGGATATCGGGATACTGTGAACAGAATGACATCCACTCTCCTCATGTCACAGTCTATGAATCTCTCATTTACTCTGCGTGGCTTCGGTTACCAACAGAAGTAGATTCTGTCACAAGAAAGGTCGGTGGCATAATTGCCTTTCTCTTTTATGGGTTCCTTGATATATGGTTGGGTGTCGGCTAACTGATAAATCCAATGGGTGCAGATGTTAATTGAGGAAGTCATGGAGCTTGTAGAGCTAACATCGTTGAGGGAATCGCTGGTCGGGCTACCTGGCGTGAATGGGCTGTTGACGGACCAGCGAAAGAGGCTGACTATTGCTGTTGAGCTCGTCGCCAACCCATCTATAATATTCATGGACGAGCCAACGTCTGGACTAGATGCCAGGGCAGCAGCCATTGTGATGAGAACCGTGAGGAACATCGTGGACACTGGCAGAACTGTGGTGTGCACAATCCACCAGCCCAGTATCGACATATTCGAAGCTTTTGATGAGGTAATTAAAAGAAAGTTAAAACAAAACAACTTGTGATTTGCTTTGTGGGTTCAATCAATTAATTCATTGGCACATTTTGATTTCTTTTATCTACTATTTGCAGCTGTTCCTTTTGAAGAGAGGAGGAGAAGAAATATTCTTTGGCCCACTGGGCCATCACTGTAGCCATCTGATCAACTACTTTGAGGTTAAGCCCATCGGAACATAAAGAAAATGCAATCAGTTCTTTCGTTTTCTTTTTCTTTTTTTCTTTGTTTTTTGAGCCATTTTTTTATGATATGGGTACTGATCCAATCGAGTTTTATTTTATGAAGGGAATCAATGGAGTCCATAAGATAAAGGATGGTTACAATCCTGCGACGTGGATGTTGGAGGTGTCTAGCATAGCACAGGAGGGGATTTTGGGGGTGAATTTTTCTGAAATATACAAGAATTCAGATCTTTTCAGGTCAGTTTTTCTTAAAAATGCTTCCATAAGCGACATCTGAATCGACGATGTACTAGTTTTCACGTGATCTACCCTGATTGTTGCAGGAGAAACAAAGCTCTAATTGCAGAAATGAGCTCACCTCCCCCTGGTTCCACAGATCTCTACTTCCCATCTCAGTATTCACAGCCCTTCATCACACAATGCATTGCCTGCCTATGGAAACAGCGAATGTCATACTGGCGGAATCCGCTGTACACTGCTGTCCGGCTTCTCTTCACGACTGGCAGCGCCTTGATGTTTGGATCGATATTTTGGGATTTTGGGTCCAAAACGTAAGCAATTTGATGCAGGACATGAAATTCAAATATGATATGCAAGATTTCAAGCTTAAGATCACGTTAGTTCATAAACAATTACACAAATTTCATATCCCACATGAAAGTCTAAACATTTAATTAAGGAAAATCTATGTGGGTCCAGGCCTACACATGATAGGGCTGGATCAATAAAAATTATGAATCAAACGATACTCGAAGATAAGAAATAATCATCCACACATGCATAGTAATCAGTCCCTAATCCAAGGGATTTCCCAATTTCAATTCAAGGAACCCTATGGTGAAAAAAATGGGCAAATAAATTAAGGGTAATGCAAACTAAGGCTAGCGTTTAATAAATATAATGAAAAGAGGAAAATCAGAGGAAAACCTAACTCGAAAAAATCTCCTGCGTCCAGATGGTGACCCGGGGCTGATGCACGTGTGATGGAAGCCCGCCTCTCCAAAGTGACACCCAGGCCTTGGTCAGCCAGGGGAAACCTCCAATCCCTCTAAGTTTGACGACGATCCGACGTAAGGTCGAGGCGTAGTGCTCCGCCGACGTTTCAGCCCTCTTACAGGTCCAGATTTTGGAAACTGGTTGTAGGGGGATGAATAACTGCAAAAACTGAGAAATTCAAAGCACTAATGATGATAGAAGATGAGAAATATGGATGGAAGAGGGTAGGGGCGGATGAGGATAGATGTGGCTTCGCACCACAGTAGTTAGCCCTTCGAAGAAGGGAGGGCTTCGCACCCACTTTTGAATTCTTCCACAACTCATGAAGAGAACAGAAAAATAAAGCAGGAATTTTTATTAAACATGAATGAATGAAAAGAACTAAAATGAGTGCCTATTTATAGGAAAAATCTTATACCCAAAACTCGCACCATATGCGCAACCTATTACTTAGTGGTGAAGTAAACTAAAATAAAAACTAAACAAAGAAATTGAAAGCGTTCACGATGTTCTAAATAATAACAATAAGCAAAACCTAAAATATGATATCAATCCGACGAGTGGGTCATGATCATGAGATCCCATGATGGCCTTTTCTTGACTATCGGACCCACCCTTTTGAACCAAAACCTCGTCTTCTAGTTAGGAGGCCCTCCCTGGACGTTGTCATCGAATTAGATCGATGGTGGGGCCCTCCTTCTAAATACGTATGTGCATAGGGGGTGGTGTGCGCGTGATGTCCCCATCAATTCTCCCCGGCTGCGAAGATTTCATCACCGGCGAAATAAAACTCTTGAACCGATTCAGGATGTCAGGATTAAGTCTCTGAAGATCCTCCTCAGTGAGCCACGTGCTGTCTGAAGCTGGGCGTGACTTCCATTTAACCAGATACTTCTGAAACCCGCCGTCCAACGTAGATATTAGTTGATGGTCCAGAATATCCTCTATTTCCTCTCTATATATGTGTGGGAAGGGTATGTATGTGAGGTAGAGGCTGAGATAATGGGTTGAGAAGGGTAGGTATGGGACGTAGTAGCTGGAAAGATAGGTCGAGATAGGTAGGTATGGGAGGTAGAAGCCGGAAAAATAGGTCGAGACGGGTAAGTATGAGAGGTAGAGGTTGGAAAAATGGGTTGGGATGGGTAGATATGGGACGTAGTAACTGGGAAGATGTGTCGGGACGGATAGGTATGGGAGGTAGAGGCTGGGAAAATGAGTCAGGAGGGGGTCATGGATCAATGGAAAGGTCTAATGAATCAGGAATGTTAGGCGAAAGGCTGGACAATGCATCAATGGCCCCTTGAAATGCAATTAGATCTTCCACATTGAACGTGGAACTAATTCTCATGCAGGGTGGAAGATTTGCCACATATGCATTGAGACCGTTTCGTTTTATAATTTTGACAGGTCTAGCACTACGCGCGTGTAACTTACAAACAACCCCCGGAGGATACCGTTCGGGCCTAATATTGACCATCACAGTGTTCCTTACATTGAATTCTTTGAAACATTTATGTTAGTATGTAGAAAATTTGTAATGTTCATTACTAGTAGTGATATTCTGCCTGATTTCTTGATGCCATAAATGAATGTGATGCACAATAGACTCCGCAGGATTTGACGGCCTATGAGACAGTGACATAGGGACAAGATCAATAGGTTTCTTAGGTTTATAACCAGTAACAACTTCATAAGGACTGAGACCTGTGGACTATCGACAGAACTATTAAACGCAAACTCAGCTATAGGTATTACGGTGTTCCATATTCTGGTGTGCTCTATATCCCTCCTACGGGGAGACTCATCCGGTAAATCATTAGGAAAGATATCACAGAACTCATCTACTATTGGAATGACCTTAGTGGGTAACTCTATACTAGCCTCTGGGGCACTCTCTCTAGCCACAAGGCCGTACGTGTTGTGCCACTCAAAATAGTGGTCTTGATGCCCCTCTTGGGGTGGGTGCACAAGTGCATGCCCATGACTGATTCCTTAGTCACCTCCATTCATTAGTCTATCCTCCTGGCCACCTGCCTGAGATTGGACATCTACCCCAATACTGGGATTTGTCCCTGCGGAGGCCTTTAGTTGAGTAATGCGCACATCAAATTGATCAAAGCGTTGGTCTATATATTGTTCATAGCGCTTACCTAAATACTCGAACTGCTAGGACAACTTATTCAATGACTCTAGCAGTAGTTTCATGTTTAGTGTAGGGTGCAAGCCAAAACCATGACCCGTACGTGTGGGCATACACTGACTAACTCAACTTAAGGACTTTCTATGACAACTATATGCGTCTAAAAACTAAATGACCCTACGAGACTCTATATGAAGGAGACTACACACTGTTACGAAAATTCAGTTATATATATCAGGGACTACGGTTTTCTAGTAGCTATATATGATGGACTGGATGCATGAAGGACTCAAACAAACTAAACCCTAAATGTGTGGTGAATTCCCCTACAAGAACCCTAGGCTTTGATACCAAATTTGATGCAGGACATGAAATTCAAGTATGATATGTGAGATTTCAGGCTTAAGATCACGTTAGTTCAGAAACAATTACACAAATTTCATATCCCACATGAAAATATAAACATTCAATTAAGAGGAATCTATGCGGGTCCAGGCCTACACATGATAGGGCTGGATCAATAAAAATTATGAACCAAACGATACTCAAAGATAAGAAATAATCATCCGCACATGCATAGTAATCAGTCCCTAATCTAAGGGATTCCCCAAATTCAATTCAAGGAACCCTATGGTGAAAAAAATGGGCAAATAAATTACGGCTAATGCAAACTAAGGCTAGGATTTAGGAAATATGAATGAAAAGAGGAAAACCAGAAGAAAACCTGACTCGGAGAAATCTTCTGCGTGCAGATGGTGACTCAGGGCTGACGCACGTCCGCGGGTGGGCTGGTCGTACGTGTGATGGAAGCCCGCCTTCCCAAAGTGACACCTAGGCCTTAGTCGAGTAGGGGAGACCTCCAATCCCTCCAAGTTTGATGACGATTCGACGTAAGGTTGAGGCGTAGTGCTCCGCCGACGTTTCAGCCATCTTATAGGTTCATATTTTGGAAACTAGCTGTAGGGGAATGAATAGTTGCAAAAGACGAAAAATTCAAATCAATAATGATGATAGAAGATGAGAGATATGGATGGAAGATGGTAGGGGCAGATGGGGATAGATATGACTTCGCACTACGGTAGTTAGCCCTTCGAAGAAGGAGGGCTTCGCACTCACTTTCGAATTATTCCACAACCCACGAAGAGAGCAGAAAAATAAAGTTGAAATTTTTATTAAACTTGAATGAATGAAAAGAACTAAAAGGGGTGCCTATTTATAGCGAAAATCCTATACCCAAAACTCGCACTATGTGCGCAACCTATTACTTAGTGGTGAAGTAAACTAAAATAAAAACTAAACAAAGAAATCGAAAGCGTTCACGATGTTTTAAATAATAACAATAAGCAAAACCTAAAATATGACATCAATCCGACGAGTGGGCCACGATCATGAGATCCCATGATGGGCTGTTCTTGACAATCGGGCTCACCCTTTTGAACCAAAACTTCGTCTTCTAGCTAGGAGGCCCTCCCTGGACATCGTCATCGAACCAAATCGATGGTAGGGCCCTCCTTCTGCGTACATACGTGCGTACGGGGGTGGTGTGCGCATGATGTCCCCATCACAATTTGCTTCAACCATCATTGATCCTATGTCTCATAGTAAACAGATAAATGTCAATTCCCCTTCTGGATTTGGAGCTGATTCGGTTGCATTGCTGTAATGTTCGAAATTTGCAGGACTTCTCCACAGCACCTGCTCAATGCCATAGGCTCCATGTATGCTGCAATTCTCTTCCTCGGAGTGCAAAATGCTTCAACAGTGCAGCCAGTTGTGGCTGTCGAACGTACTGTTTTCTATAGAGAGAGGGCTGCTGGGATGTATTCAGCTCTACCATATGCCTTTGCGCAGGTAAGCACATCCATCAGAGTCTCTCAAAACTCTGTTATTCCATTTTCAACCTTAGCCTCACTTCATTTTAATGTATTTCTCAGGTGGTGGTCGAGATTCCATACATCTTTGTTCAGAGTGTTACATATGTGGTCATCATCTATGCCATGATCCAATTCGAATGGACGGCTGCCAAGTTCTTCTGGTACCTCTTCTTCATGTTCTTCACATTCCTCTATTTCACCTGCTATGGAATGATGGCTGTCGGCCTCACTCCCAACCAAAACATTGCTGCGATCGTTTCCTCTACATTCATTGTTCTGTGGAGCCTGTTTGCAGGCCTCATCATTCCCCGGCCCGTAAGTTTTTATCCAATCCTCCCCATTCATATCAATGCTTCATAAATAAATAAAATCTGGACTAACTCTTTCCTCTTGATCACAGAGAATTCCCATATGGTGGAGATGGTACTACTGGGCATGCCCGGTTGCTTGGACCTTGTATGGATTGGTAGCTTCGCAGTTTGGTGACATATCCAAACGCGCGGACAATGGCATGATAGTGTCAGAGTTGGTGAGGCAAAGCTTCGGAGTCAAGCATGACTTCCTGGGAGTGATTGCCGCTGGGATCATTGGATACGCAGTGCTCTTTGCATTCGTCTTCGCCTTTTCCATTAAGGTGTTGAACTTCCAAAGAAGATAAGAAGGTTTTTTTATTCTTTCCTCACAAGCCAAAATCAAATGGCGTTTGATCAGTTCAGCTCCCTGCAGTTCATGAAGCTTTTGGGCTATTCTATCCAAACTAGGGGGCTGAAGTTTGAATATCATATGCTAGTATTTGTAGGTTCCCTTTTTAATACTTTCTTATGCACCATATTTGGTTTCATAAGTGTGTTGAAGGCTGTTGTTGTATTAGCATGCAGAAAAAGTTGGACTAGATTTATACAAATCCCCATCTTTATTTATTATTATTTTTTATCTTTTCATGTGTATGTGTCGCATTTGATGCATTCCACACCATGTCCACACGAACAGAATCGTGTTTACCCAAACAAACAAATTCGAATTGTGGAATTTTGTGATCTCGTTTGGCTCAAAATGGACATGGGAATGACCCAAATCTGATTTTGTAGTTAATACATTTGGTAGGACTCAAATTCAATGTTGTGGGCATTATTGGGTTGCTCTTGGATAGCATGAACTTGGTTTCAATGCAATATGGTATGGACATTCATGAACATATTGTCTCATGTGTGCGTGAGGCTTTTTGTTATGGGAGTTTGGATGAAGCCGTTATTGTTGTGGAAGTTTGGATGAAGCCCTTCATATAGGTTTTACAATTTATAGCTTCATCTGGATAGTGTCATTTGAAATCTATTGATGGTTCAAATTCCCTCATTAAATTATTGTCGACGATACCTTCCCGTCATCAAATGAATTATCTTTGTCAATTAAGTTTTCTTGACAACCCTTTGAATCTGACACTTGATCATGCAAATTAGGTTTAGAATTTTTCCAATTTTCTTTTCTGAGTCTATAATCTTTATGCAAGTAGCCATCTTTCCGTAACTCCAACACTTTTCTATTTTATGCACTTTTGAGTTGGATCTCATTAAATAGTCTTTTTTCAGTAGAGTTTCCTCTAACCATCATGGTATCACTAGAAGATCCCTTCTATATTTTTTTACGAGACTCTTCAATAAACAACATTAACATGACCGACTGCACACTGAGATCTGCATCATGAGATTCATAGTCAAACTATTCCATAAATCTAACATTGAATAAAGTAGCTTTATTCCATAAATCTAACATTGAATTTTTCTGATTTTCTTTTCTGAGTCTATAATCTTTACGACAGTAGCCATCCTTCCGTGACTCCAACACTTTTCTATTTTATGCACTTTTGACTTGGATCTCATTTAATAGTCTTTTTTCAATAGAGTTTCCTCTAACCATCATGGTATCACTAGAAGATCCCTTCTTTATTTTTCTACGAGACTCTTCAATAAACAATATTGACATGAGTGACTCCACACCAAGATCTACATCCTGAGATTCATAGTCAAACTACTCCATAAATCTACAATTGAATAAAGCAGAAGTGCGACATTTTCTTCATCATTAATCTTTGCACCAACCACCATCAATCAGTTAATTAGTTTGCTAAACTCATTTAAGTTTTCTTATAAAAAGGCCCTTCATCTTCAAGTTGTAAAACTTTTGTCGGAGAATTATTTTGTTTGACATCGATTTCCCTTCATATAGGTTTTACAATTTATCCTATAAACATTTTGTTGTGATTTGATCAGACATGTTGACTAAAATTGAGTCATCCAGTACAAGAAGAACTGCCATAACTAATTGATTTTTTTCCATCAAATGACATTCCTTTCATCTCTTCTGCCTTTTTTTCTTCTATTATAATTGCGCAACCTTCCTTCACTAACATTACATTCATCTTCAGTTTCGATAACATGTAATTAGATCCATCAAACTTCAACACCTCAAATCTGATAGAATTTGATCCAGCTATCTAAAACACAATTACAATAAAAATACCAACATTGATATTGTGCTAAAAGACTTCTCAACCCTTGGCAACTCTAATACCAATTATTCTGGAAAAAATACTCACACAAGATTGATGCAGGACCAGCCAAACCACATAAAGAAAATGGTTAAACTAAAAGAGAAGATGCACATAGATTTACATGTTTTGGCGACATGCCTACATCCATAGGGAAACAACACAGAATTATCTTCTTCACTAAAATCAGAGAAAACATCAATATAAGAGTTACCTCTCTCCCAGTCTTCCTCTGTACAAGAATCTCTCAAATAAAATTTTCAAAAGATATATTGAATGGAATGCTTCTATTTACCTTTGTTCCTTATATAAACCACATCAGAGGAGAGAGAGCAGGTGGCAAAAGTCTTAGAAGAACTAAGATTCACCAACACAAACACAAGGGGAGAGAGAGAGAGAGAGAGAGAGAGAGGTAGTAATAAACTCGGTAAGACCGAGGTCGAATCCCAAGGGACTGGAACCTATACGTTATCTGAAACTAAGTAGAACTAGAACTAGACTAAAATGTAATCTAAATCGAATAGAATTGAAGGAATAATGGTTAAATATTAATTTAAAACTTAAAGAATTCAGAAGTAGGAAACTAGGGATTTAGAGGATCCACTTGTAGAGATCTGAGAGATCTTATGCCTGCATCAAAAACTCAACTGGACTTAGAGTTTCATCTTTATCCAGTTGAAGAGTGTAACCATGGAAATTAAGACTGAACTTCCTTTGATATAGTTTTCAAGAGATGAAAGGTGTATGAATTAAAATGGATTCCATCACCAAACCATGCCCAGGAGACAAAGTAAACAACAGAATTAAACTAATTACCAACCAATCAACAATGTATGAAGGTTAGGAAGGGTACCATCATCCAACCATGCCCAGGAGACGATGGTGAACAACGGGGCTTCCTGACGTCAAAAACATAAAAAGGCAAGGAACATGCTCAAAGCTATTGCAGACCCATTATAATTTTAGTTACAACAGACCATTAAAAACTAAAAACATTCCCTTAGTAATCAAACTAATATCAAGTTCAGTTCACAAATTAAAATTAAATCAAAGGCATAAAGTAAAGTCTCCCATTACGCTACAAGCTTCACCTCTTAGCCCTAGCTAAGAGGTTTAGCCTAGAATAGGCATGATAAGGCTAAACATCTCTTTAAGAAAAGAAATAAAAAAAGAAACAGTAAAAGAAATTTGGAATACTACTCTATCTCCCTGATCCACGTCCAGCTGCCCACATCTTACTGACCTCCTTTGAATTCAAAATTCGATCCTTTTAAGCTCTCTTTCTCTTTCCTTTTATAAGCGGCCAGGAGATCGGTCAGTTTGTTGGAGACCTTGCTGGAGTCGGAGCACCGACTCTCCTTTCGCAGGCCTTTGCGCAAATCTGTTTACGCAGTAACGTGCGCAGAAACGCCGACTGTATTGCGTTTGAATGCGTTTTGGGATGGCTGTCCGTCCCTAACTCCGGTTTTCTCTCCTTGGTTGGGGTAAAGACCCTCTTATGCACCTACTGGATGGATCGGATCGTCGATCCAATGGTGATCACGAACACAATGGGGCCCACAGCGGCCGATTTCGCGGACGCACGAACAGAGCTTCCGCTCTTGCACTGAGATGATGGCAGGGCCCATTATCGGGATTTGATGTGAAATCCAATCCGTCCACTCGTTGCAGCTCGAAAAATCAGTTGGAAATGACTGGTTTTGGATTATATCGTCGTGGCCCACATGGTTTTTTGCTCTGCCGTTCATCCTTCGTTTGGATGGCTGGTTTTTTATCCTCTTTACTTCTGTAAATTCTTCCACCTAGGAAGTGTTAAGAAGCCCCATAAGGATATGATGGACGGTTCGGATCGATGATTTGGATGATAGGTGGGGCCCATAAGCAAAACCCATCATTGTTCATGAAGACGCTGTTGCGTCTTTGGTGTTTTTGCGAGAGATCGTCGGTCAGCGCAGTGCTGACCGACTTTCTTTGTTCAGTGCATGGCGCCCGCACGTGGGCTGTACACACACACATGCAAGGTGGGTCCCAACTTGATGTATTTGCAAGATCCAATCCGTCCATCCACTTTCTCACCTCATTTAAACAGTTGAGACCAAAATCGATGCATATTCAGAGATCAGGTGGGACCAAAATTATGATTCTAAGGGCTGATTTGTCCGTTAGGCCACTCTCAGGGGATCCAACGGCTGAAATTCGACGTGTATGGTTAATTTATGGTCTTCTGGCTCTGTATGAAGTTTTGGGCCGAACTGATGGTGGAAACCCTATGATCTTGCATTTCGGACCCATTTTAGGCCACTCGAGCTCCAGTTTCTGAATTTTCTAGGATCTCTGGCGTGTAAACCCGTCGATCTTGGTCCCCTGGGGTTTGCCTTTGGTGACTTCTGTGCATTAAATCCATACTTTTAACACCTTATTTCGAACCAAGCCCGTAAATACACTCTGCATCACAAACATGATTAAATCAGACCATTAAACAGTATCATGCTCGTAAATCCAGGCGATAACTGGGGTCTAATATGCAATATTTGACCCTTAACACCAAGAGAGGAGACCAAAAGTGAGAGCGGAGATGTCTCTCATGAGGAGACGTGTGGAACATCTCCACCACCTTAACAACTTATCCATGCACCTTGAATTTTAGCCATGAAACATGCTTATCACATTTTGCTTATTGGTTCGAACAACCTTGCTGATGAAAAAATACATTGGATTGTGTTACATGAAAATAACATCTTGTCCCATTTAATGAAATAATGTTGCTGACTACAAGATAAAACAACGCATCAAGACATATGTCTCACGAGAGCAACAAGGAGAGAGAAAGTAGCAAGCTAGTTAGTGCATTTTACTAATAGGCTTTTTAACCAGCAAGTAGCGACAGCTAAAAAATACACGAGCATGGGGTAGATCATTATGAGGGCATTTGGATCATAAGTTATTTTAAATAAGCTACTTACGGGTCGTTTGGCACCGTGGATTGGAGGGGATTGGCAATCCCCTGGCTGTTTGGCACCATAAAGTAACTGGGGGTTTGCAATCAAGGGGGTTTCAAATCCCCTCGATCTGTGGGTTTGCAATTCAAGGTCCGACCTTAAATTACCTTTTTAAAGCAACTCAACGGTCGAAAATCCGACCGTTTAGAAATCTTCTTTAAAAACTTATCTTCGCGCACAAGTCTCTCTCATTCATCTTCTCCAAAAAGAAAAAAAAAAAAAAAAAAACTCTCTCCAGTACTGCAACTCTCTCCGATACCACAAAAGAAGGTTGTTGTTGGACTGCCGCTAAACTGCAGAGGGTCTACTGGAAGGTTGCTGCGCCATTGCTGGTATAGAAGGAGGCAGAGCTTTACCATAAAGGTTGGTTTATATTTTACTGTTTTCTTTTAATGAATTGCAACTTATTATTTGGGTGGCCCACTATAATGGTTATGAAAAATCTTCTCCGACCATGTAATAACTTGTCAAAATTTATCCATATGGCCAAAATATTATACTAATTTAGGCTTCACATGGGCCATGCCAAATGAAACAATGAATAGATGGACGAGAACACTTTATTCATATGTCCCACCATGATGGTTATATGGACAGTGTAATCTAGCCATTATATAGCTCATTAAAAATTAAGATTTGAGAAAAAATTTTAGGGATAAATATTATTCAAGTGGGCCATATGAATGAAAATAAATTCAATTATTATAATTGCTTTTACATACTGTTTTAACTGTGTGATCGAATGGCCTTGAAATTTAAGCCCTTGGCCTAAAATAGGATAACTCATATTATGGTCAGAGTGGATTTCCAACTATCATTAAGGAAGCTGGAGAACTTTGTTTTTTCCAATAAAAATAAGTTGGCACACGTCCCTGTAAAGCCACCCCATTTTAGTGTTATTCATGCAGCGCTATGCATTTTTCAAAATACAATGTGGGGCCACCGTCATTCATGCATATTATCCACTCCATCCATCCATTTTATCAGATACTTTTAGTGGGTTAGCCTAAAAATAAAGCATATAAAAAAAACTAAGTGGACCACACCATTGAAAAAAGTGTTAATTGAACATCTATTGTTGAAAAGTTACTGGGGGCCACAGAAGTTTTAGATCAAGTTAATAATTGTGTTTTCACTTCATCCATGTCCGTGTGATCTTAAGAACAGGTTAGATGACAACTAAACATCACTGGATGCCTTGTAAAGGTTTCAACGGTGTTTCCACGGTTTCCTGTGGTATGTTCTGAGCTTTGTATATGCTTCAATTTTGGGCTCAACTCCTAAAATTATATGGAAAAATGGATAAATCACACGCGTTGACGGTTAGCCCAACGGAGTTTACTCAGGTTTAAAAGGAAACCTCGAGTTAAAAGGAAAACCCCTTATAACTATTAAATTATGAAAACACCCTCCAATTTCCATCTAGTTGCATAGAGAGAACCTCGACCATCCAATTTCTGGGACTTAAGGAAACCTCGAGATTTTTTTTTTTTTTTTTAATAGTGATTCATCCATGATAGGCTCCATCAATTTGATGGTTCTAATGGATAACTTTCCCTATATGGGAGACTTTTATAGCTCACATTTACCAAATGTAATGAATTTAACAAATGTTCATTGAACAGGTTATATAAACGGTGAATTTAAATAATTCGGACTCAGATACAGATGATGAAACTGAGAAAGCGATTGTTTTATTTACGGCAGTAACTACGGCTGCATCAGCTGCGACTATGATGTGTAATGCTACATCCATGATAGTAGCAACGGTCGCGCAAAACTATATGGAAGAGGATGATAAAAATGATATTCGAGAGTCCCACAACTGGACATGCCTGCAATCTACCAATGCGATTCTCGATGGACCCGATACCACATGCTTTGACCCATTTGAAGCTAACCCCAATGTGCCTCCAGGGTCTGATTTCTCTGATGCAGGTACACAACCTGCAACATCGCCAACAATTAGAATGACTGATACTTCACAAGTTGAGTTATCTTCATCAAGACTGCAAAAGAAGAAAAAGAAGGCCACAATTAATAATAAAATGGTGCAAGAGATGAAGCACGTAGCCTTCTCTATCGAAGCGACCCAAGCCACAATGATAGAGATGAAAGACAAACTCAGTGACTACGTTAATATGCATCACACAACCCAAATTGAAAAGAATAACTTCCAACAAACCATAATGCAATGTCTTAGCGACGTACCAAATATAGACGAACCGTATACATGGCAAGCATTAAGGTATCTCTTAGAGCATAGAGAGGCATCACGATTCTTCATCGAATTGCCTATTGAGCTGAGGTGGGAGTTTCTTGTAAACACTATTTGAGATTGATGATTGTATTACGTTATTTTTATTTAACATTGTTAGTTTGACAATTTGGGTTTGTATAACTTTAAAAATATTTTATATTTGATCAGTCTTTATCCTTTTATTTATTAACATGGGTGCACGTATGTTTTCTAATTTCTATGGTGTGTATTTAGATCACCCGAAATTAGAGTAGATATGTTTATCTTAACACATGACAATTGTGAAATTTAGTGGGCCCACTTTTATGGCTCACCTGAAGTTCAAAATTACTTATTTTTTTCCATTGTATATATTTTGATAGGCTTGTTATCATAATTATTTATGTTGTAATATATTTTAATCACTTTGGGTATTTTAAATAATTTACTTAGTTTCCTTGAATATTCATGCAAATATACCACAAAATTTGAGGGGGTTTCAAATCCACACTCTCAAACACAAATTTTACAATACAGGGGGTTCCAAATCCAAGGTGTCAAATAGAAACAAAGGGTTCCGAATCTAGGGGGTTTCCAATCCAGGGGGTTCTGAATCTAGAGGGTTTCAAATCCACGCTCCCAAACAGGCCCTTATGTCATAAGTAGCTTGTTTTGGTTTCTACATGTTCAGCCCATAAGTATGTTTGGTAACACCAACATTGTAATAACCCGAAATTTTGGGTTCGAGTTTACCTGTACGTAAGGATGTACGATTACACTTTTACACTTGTTCAATTGTACACTTATAGATCCACTAATATTTATATAGTTTAATTTAAATCTCAAACATAGAAAGTAATTTCCACCCCTAGATTACGTCAACCGACTATTGATTAATAGGATAAACCCATGAATACCCTAGTATTCTCACCCGTTCATCAAACCGAACGTTAAATTAACTATTTACCACTAGATGAGGATATCTAACCAGCCACTTTGAATTTGGACCACTCGATCAAAGTAAAGTAACTACTAGATTTTCATATCCACTCGTACACACGTCAAATTAGCATTCTGATTCGTTCACCTTATTTGTCAATTATGAATATGCTTAATTTACCGTCAAAATCATGATCTGTGTATTTTACACCTGTAAACCAATAATTGAATCTAATGGTATATATTTCTAATATATATCGTATCTAAAAACTACTTTATACATATCCATGTACAAAAATGACCGTATAATAGCTCATAAATATGATTAACATTTTAACCATCTACTTATTTAAAAATTTAGACCATCAATTGATCATCCATCACAGTCAGATCTGCCAACTGGGCAATCCAAATATTTAAATAAACCATTCATTAGGTGGATCATAATGTATACATCAAAACTACAGGTTAATTTTTACATAGGATATCGGTAGACGTTGTTTTGAGTTATAAATAGACGTAAGCCGTTAAATAAGCATCTTGGTCATCCTTGAGAGATCGAGGCCCAAACTTGGTCTGTTTGTAGAGCACGCAAAATGGTAATCTTTGAAAAAGTTTCACTCTAAATAGATGGTCTAAATAGAAAATATTTAAGTTTGAAAATATTTATTAAGAAATGTGAGATATGATTCATCCGTCTCCACTAGCCCACGTTTCTTCAAGGCTACACTAATAATACTCTGTAGCTATCGTCCACTTAGTCCAATATCAATCCATCCTTCACCGTCCACCATCTGTTAAGCCAACATATGCATGATCTAGGTCATTCACCTACTAGCCAAGAAGTCGTCAACAATCCATATTTAATCTTGAGAGTTTCCTGTCCTATCATATAGATCACCGGAATATTATATTTGTCTCATCCTTCAGCTCATAACGTGACATGATATAATGAAGTGGATGGGCGGAGTAGATTTCTCATAAGCAACGGGATGAACCCCACATATCAATGAAAAATAAATCTGTAACAACTCCAAATTTGTTCAATTCCTTAAATTTTAAAATTTTAAAATTTTATTTGTTAAAAAAAAAAGATCAAACCGGTTGCAACCTCCCTTATCATCATCTTATCCGAACAACTCTCTTTTCTTTATAAGGATGGACATTTCTCGTAGATCAAAAAGAGGAAAAAAATAAAAAAACAAAAATAAGATAAAACATAAAAGGAGAGAAATTAGTAAAAGAATGGCTTGCACAGGTTAGTACTCATTTTATTTTAATTTAGATTTTTATTTTTAGTATGTTATTATGCTTTGGGTTTATGTGATGGACGGTGTAGATCTACCATGGGTGCAATGCATGTGCACATATATCAATATGTGTGCAATGTACGATGCACCGTGGAACGCCTTACGCATGTAACAAGAAATCAAAGAAAACACGTAAGTCTTTTTGTTTATTTTACTTGAATTACATATTTGACTTATTTTGCATATATGGCCTGATCAATTCTATCCATTAGGTTCCAAGGACCAAAATATAAGAAACCTCCAAAAATTAGGCCAAATTAAGGTTTTGGTAAGCCACAATATGTAAAATAGAATTCATCAGGCAGTCACCGTTGGAATATCCATCGGAGCCGCAGGGAGTTCCGATGGAGATACCAATTATTTTGACCATTAAAAAATAATTGGGTGGACCAATGAACAAATTGGATCTTACATAGAAAGTTAGGAGGGTTTGAAATGAGAAATGCATATCTTTTAATGGTGGAAGAAAAGTCAGTATTGATTCATGGTAGTATGATCCATCAAAATAACGAATCTACCTCATTTTTCTACTAATGTCCTAAAACTATGTTAGTAAAGTGGTGAATGGAATAAATCTTATGCACACATATTATGTATGTGTCATCATGACAAAAGTGTAACAATATAGAGTGGGTGTAAAACACTCCAGCGTGCAAAAGTGAAGTTGGGCTATTTACATTACAGGAATTAGTTCGTATTTATGGGCCTTATATGCGGGGCTTTCTTGATGTATGTATTAAATCTGTACCGTCTAATAATCTTGTTACTAATTAAAAGTCTTGGGGTTGAAAATTTTATTCGAAAGAAAACTCATGTGGATCACATCGCCTTAAACAGTGAAAATTAAATGGGCACCTTCGAATATTCTTGTGGGCCACAAAAGTACTATTTCGAGTAGATTTTTTTATCTCGTCCTTTATGAGGAGATTACCTATCTAATTCATGGTTTAGATTTTCATGGGACCTATCAAAAAAATTAAATAAATAAATAAGTACAAAAAAATAAAGTTTGATGGTCAGCGTTGAAACCAAGTGCGGCTTTTAACGTTAGAAACCATCTTGGGTCATCAGATTGTGGACTCATAGTGATGTATACATTGTATCCAATCCATCATTTGATTTGGAAGGTTATTATGAGTTAAGAGTGTAAATTTAGGACATATTTAAAATGTGTGTGACCCATACAGAAAGAAAATAATAGTAGTTGTACAATAATCGTTTACATTATTACAGGTCCCACATATTTCAGATTATATTGAAAATTTTTCTCAAAAGTCAATATAGCAATGGTAACCATATAATCAATCCAGATCCCTGTAAGTAGGACCCACATAAAAATAAATGTGTATTAGATATATATAATATAATGTAACTCCACCTTCTGATGCACGGTAAAACTTATATAAGTCGCATGCATGTTTAGGACAAAATATACATAGGATAAATTATGTATCATTATGACATGCTATTAGAAGATCCAAGCCATCCATGTGGTGGTTCATCTTATAAGATATCTAGTCTGTCTTTTGGACCGAGATAGATACGATGAACCCTATCTATTACATATGTAACTTGAGTATCACTTCCATGTAAGACCTTAATTAGTAATCAAAACAAATCAAATACTTTATGGGTTTAATATATATATTTTTAATATTATGATGTACTGCATATGGATTATTTATAGATAATTTCTGATCCGCTCCATCGGATTCCTCTCTAAATCATCAGGTGAGTAATCCCAACATGTTTCCTCTCCATATGATTAAAATAATTTGTTGTTGTGAATGACTTAATTAAATTGTTTATAAACTGATTAGTGCTGAGATATTCTTGGATTATGAACATGTAAAAGGCTTCTCATAAGGAGAGATGTATTTGACTGCTGATATGATTATTGCTGCATCAAACATTCATGCCTGACATCATTAATACTCTTGTGCGATTACCTAGGGGACAGCCCATTGTACCCACTAGAAGCCCACTATATGTGGAAGCCTGCCCAATGGGGGGGGATGCGGGCCTTGCCCATGCCTACCAATGGTAGAAGCCTGCAGAGTACGAATGCGGGTTGTCGATATCCAACTCAAGCAAGTGGATGGTTTCTATTTATACCCAGTTGATGCATCATCAGTACCATTCATAGCATACGCTTTAATTATTTGCATTATATTTTTGAATTTTATGCTTTACTCGTATGTATTATTTTAATTGTACTGTGCACGAACCACGATGGGTTCACTCACTGGGCCTGGCCAGCTGACGGTTTATTGATGGAAAAACTGTATAGATGGAATTGAAGTAGATAGAATGACTCAAGAGTAAGAATATGAAGCCAAACCAGTGGATGATCCACAAGATCAGTGGCCGTATTTAACTGAAGATGAGCTTACGTCGTTGGACCAGTAGAATAATTAAATGGAGCATCTGTTTCCTATTATTATTTTATTTCTGTTTTAGAATGACTTTAAATTTAAATTTTGTTTGATTTTTTTATAACTTGATGATTCCAATGACTTAAATAAAAGTCTCAATTTATTTTATTTTATTTTCTTTTGATGTGTGGTGATGAATGTTTGAGAGTAGATCAAGTTGACATGAATGTATTGATAAAGGTTAATGGGAACATGGAATTCAGATTTTATTGTACCTCTATTAAATAATGTGACCCACTGGTTTAAGTACACTAAGTGTACGAGTCGTGGTCCGTAACTCATGTCTGAGGGTGCACACTCAGTACGTGAATTTCGGGGCGTGACAGAATAGTATCAGAGAGAGGCTTTCTTAAAACCTAGAGTGACCTGTAGGTTATGTACCCCACTACAGTTCATAAATTGTAGATCCTTGGAATTAGAAAGTTGACATTAGAATTTCTCCCTTAATTGATGTATGGAATGATGATCATAAATAACAATAAAAATAGATACCCTCTAAATTATAGTAGGACATAAAAATAAAAATCTAGGTTTCTTACACTTTAATTAAATGTATTTTAAATTGAAATGGGCTATTCTGAATCCAATATAAATTTTAAAGATATTTAGTCGACAAAGTACCGTTGGACAGATTGGATTACCTAACTCGTAAAATTCATAACTATAAAAGTATAACCCCAATTGAGGCGATTCAAAATCCTGATCGAAGATAGACAAGTCTAAATTAAAATAAAAATAATTGGAAAATCAAAATTAGATAGTCATTATACTGATTTGGGGACTTAGCTTAGACTTGTCAAAATTCGTCAAATTCTGGAAAAGTCATACCGCAGGAATTTTAAAATTCATGTGAATTGCTTACTAAGCTAAAATTTATAAAAGGACTGTGTACTTGTTATAGAATCCAAAATAATAATAATAATAATAAAATAAAAATAAATGTACAAAACAATGTTAGGATGTTTCCATGTACTCTGATTTAATAATATTTAAACCGTAAAGTTATGTTAAAATATTAAATTCCCCAAATCTTGCTGGACAGAAATGAACATCATTAGTCACTCTAATTATAAAATTCGTAACTATAAAAATATAATTCTTATCAAGGTGATTCAAAAGCCTACTTGTAGGTAGAAATGTCTAGGTTTAAAATAATAATAATAATAATAAAATCTAAATTTAATATTAAATATACTAATTAAGGGTGTCGGTGCAGTCGAGCCAGAATTTGTTTGTTTTTAACGGATCGAACCATGGGAATTTTTGAAATATTTATAATGAACGGAGTAAGTAAATTTTTACAGAGATAGTATAACTTATAATAGGATCCGCAGAAAATAATAATAATAATAATAATAATAATAATAATAATAATAATAATAATAATAATAATATATAATAATAATAATAATAATGAAACTAATTTTTAATCTTAAAGTACAGGAGAATATGATAGAAATAACAGTCATCAAACAAATAATCAATCTGCCCAAACAGGTGTCTTGTCCATGTAATTGTTATACTTTATTTTGATAATTTATTAACACACACACACACACACACACACACACACACACACACACACACACAACATATATATATATATATATATATATATAGATATATTATATATATATATATATATATATATCTATCTATTCTGAAGTACATTAAAAAAAAATCATAATCGTTACTAAATTTAAAATTTTCTTTTTAGATGAACATTGGTCCCATACTTGAAAATAATAATAATAATAATAAATCTTATAAAATAATTCAGTATCTAAAACCATCGATAACATTAATGTGACTAGATTTCAAATCTCGAGGACGAGATTTTATTTTAAGGGGGTAGAATGTAACAACCGAAAATTTTGGGTTCGAGTTTACCTGTACGTAAGGATGTACGATTACACTTTTACACTGTTGAAATTTAGTGGTTTTTTGAAAAAATAAAAAGAAAATTCAAAATTTTCAAAATTTCGGGATTTTGCCGCCAAAACGTTTTTTCCGAAAATTTCAAATCTAAAAGTGCGGTGTGTGCTTTATCCCACATCGGAAATGGTTGAAATAATTTTGTGGTTTATATGAGATGTTGAGAAGAGTATTCTTACTTGGAGCTTTTTGGAGGAGATGAAATAAGGGTTGCGTGTTCCAGTGCGAAGCACTGGAACACACGCACGCATGCACGCACGCGCGCGCGCGCTCGCGCTCGGGCTCGGGCTCGGGCACGGGCACGGGCGTGGGCGTGGGCAGTGAGGCAGTGTGGCTGTAGTGGCGCTAGATGGCGCACTTTGCACTTCGCACGTCCGCATCGTGTCGCAGAGGAGTCGCTCCCTCGCGACCTTACGCGACTCGGTGCGACCTCGGTGCGACCTCGGTGCGATCGCGGTGCGATGGGTCTAGTGCGATGGGTCTGGTCAGAGCCTTAGGGCGGTGTGGATCTGAAAATCCGAAAGGAGCCTGGGTTTTATAGGTGACTGAGAACGGTCGGATCTAGAATCCGAAACGTCCAGCCGTTTCTAAAAACGGCTCTCTGCCTTGAAAGCCAAACGGTCCGAAAACGGACGGGCCAGGATGATCCAACGGTCAGATCTTTTGATCTAACGACCAGAAACGTCTGGGATTAATGGACAACGGCCAGAAACGTTTTTCAAACGTTCTGGACCATTGAATACCACACAGCAACGGGTCTAAACCAGAGGCCTATATAAACTGGACCATTCCAGTCCGATTTCATCATCTCAACACACCATCTCTCTCATCAAATCAGAAACAGTCCTTAGCTCCATTGTTAGAATATTGTGATCATCTCTACCGTCTAAATCTGCCAGAAGAAATCTATTGCGTTAAAACTGTTCCTCAGTGGACCTATCGTGATTGCTGCACGCTGGATCCAGATAAGGCTTGTCTTATCCTGGAAGCAATTCGTCTGTAACCCTCCAGCAGTGATAAGGGACGAATCACGCTTTAAGGACAGCGTATTTTATACGTGATTCAGCCTAGTGAAATTGTTCTTTTTTAATTATTATTTTTATATTTTCGGTGTATCCAATCAAATTTTCTAACAATCTTAAAGCGTGATTATGGACACCGAAAGTGTTGCATCAATCAAACTGATGAACCAAGATCTGATCCGATTGGACCGATTCGATGGTTCAAATTTCACTAGATGGCAGGACAAACTGAAATTCCTGCTGACCGCTCTGAAGATATTCTACATCCTGGATCCGAATCTCCAGCCTCTGCCTGAAGCAAAGGACACTGACACTCCAGAACAAGTGGCTGCTAGGATCAAGCGACAAGAAGATGAACTGCTGTGTCGTGGTCACATCCTAAACGCTCTCTCTGATCGGTTGTACGATTTGTACACGGGGACCACGTCAGCGAAAGAGATTTGGAGCGCGCTGGAATACAAATACAAGGCTGAAGAGGAAGGTACACAGAAATTTCTAATTGCCAGGTATTTCGACTTCACGATGGTAGACAATCTACCGCTGCTTGCCCAAATCCAAGAATTGCAGCTTATAGTAAATAAAATAAAAGCTATAAAAATAGATCTTCCTGAATCCTTTCAAGTTGGAGCTATAATCGCAAAATTACCTCCAAGCTGGAAAGACTACAGGAAGAAACTACTGCATAAATCCGAAGAGTTCACCCTAGAACAAATCCAGAAGCATCTTCGTATTGAAGAAGAATCTCGTAACCGAGACAAAAAGGATGACGCTAATGGTGCATTCTCATCCAAGGTGAACGCAGTAGAAAGGACATCCCAAATAATTCAAATGAGAAAGCTGACTCCCTTAAACCTAACAAAGATCAAGGGAAATTCAAGAAAACCCAAAAGAAGAAAAACGGCAAACCTAAGGGAGCTTGCTATGTCTGCGGCAAGACCGACATTTCGCCCGAGTCTGTAGGGACCGAAAAAAACCTAAGAAAGAGGCTAATGCAGTAGACGATGAAATCGTAGCCATGGTCACAGAAGTGAACCTAGTTCAAGAGAAAATTCCTGGTTGGTGGTATGATACAGGTGCCACAGTCCATGTATGCAATGATCGATCTGCCTTCAAAACCTATGAAGACGAGACCAATGGTCAAGAGGTTCAAATGGGAAATGAAGGACGATCGAAAGTTGTAGGCAAAGGAACCGTGGAATTATTCTTTACCTCTGGAAAGAAGGTAATTCTGACCAACGTACTGCATGTCCCAGACATAAGGAGGAATCTTGTCTCAGGGGATCTTTTAAGTAAACCTGGGATTAGGGTTGTGTTTGAATCAGGCAAGCTGATCTTGTCTAAGAATGGAAACTTTGTGGGTAAGGGTTATGCTTGTAATGGGATGATCAAATTATCTCTGAATGAAAATAATTCTTCTGCTTACATGATTGAATCTGTAAAACTATGGCATGGTAGACTAGCTCATATTGGCTACAGTACCCTAAAGCTCATGGCTAAGAACGGTCTAATATCATGCAATGATAGTGACAAAGATAAATGTGAAGTATGCATACGGTCTAAAATAATCAAGAAACCTTTCCCTAGCGTTGAAAGATCATCTCAAATTTTAGACCTAGTGCATACTGACATATGTGAACTAAATGGCGTTCTTACCCGTGGAGGGAAAAGGTACTTTATAACATTTATAGATGATTGTTCAAGATATGTATATGTGTATCTGTTGAAATCAAAAGATGAAGCATATAATGCATTCAAGATCTATAAATCCGAAGTAGAAAATCAATTAGATAAAAATATTAAAATCCTTCGTAGTGATCGAGGTGGAGAATATTTCTCTAATGAATTTTCTAACTATTGTGAAGAACACGGCATAATACATCAGTGTACAGCACCTTATACACCACAACAAAATGGTGTAGCAGAAAGAAAAATAGGACTTTAGTAGAAATGGTCAACTCAATGCTAATACAAGCACAGTTGTCATTAAACCTATGGGGAGAAGCATTGTTAGCCGCTTGTCATGTTTTAAACCGAATTCCATCTAAGAAAACCAAGACCTCTCCATACGAAATATGGAAAGGAAGAAAACCAAACATTGGGTATCTTAGAGTGTGGGGGTGTCTTGCATACTGCAGAACTCCAGAACCTAAAAGAACTAAGTTAGGACCAAGAGCTATCAAGTGCGTCCTTGTAGGATATGCACAACATAGTAAAGCCTATAGACTTCTAGACTTAGACACCAATGTAATCATAGAGTCTAGAGATGTAGAGTTCTTTGAGAATTCTGTATTCACGGAGAAAAAGAATGCTGAGATTCAATCTCCAAATGAAATTATAAAAGAAACACAAATAGAAGAGAAAGCTCCTAGTGAACCTCGTAGGAGTCAAAGAGCAAGAGTAGAAAAGAGTCTTGATCCTGATCAAATAGACTCTCAACGACTCTCTTTTCATCTAGTAGAGGGTGATAGAGAGAAGGTGATTAGAAAAATACCTATGGTTTTAACCATAGAAGATGAACCTAAAACCTTTAGAGAAGCTATGACTTCTAGAGACTCCGCTTTTTGGAAAGAAGCTATTAATGATGAAATGGATTCAATAATATCTAACCAAACATGGGAATTGGTAGATCTACCTCCAGGTTCTAAACCAATAGGTTGTAAGTGGGTATTTAAGAAAAAATATCACACAGATGGAACAATTCAAACCTTTAAGGCAAGATTAGTTGCTAAGGGTTTCCGACAGAAAGAAGGAATCGATTATTTTGACACTTATTCACCAGTAGCTCGAATAACATCGATTAGGATCTTATTTGCTCTTGCATCTATACATCATCTTCATATCCATCAAATGGACGTGAAGACAGCATTCCTGAATGGTGATCTCGATGAGGAGGTTTACATGGAGCAACCAGAAGGGTTTGTTCTACCAGGAAATGAAAGAAAAGTATGTAGACTAGTTAAGTCTTTGTATGGATTAAAGCAAGCACCAAAACAGTGGCATGATAAATTTGATTCTAAAGTTCTGTCTTATGGTTTTGAACATAATATTGCTGATAAATGCATATATTCAAAAGTATGTAATGATTATATTGTAATCATATGCTTGTATGTAGATGATATGTTAATAATCAGTAATAAAATGGAAGGTGTAACTGAAACCAAAAAGTTTCTCTCTTCAGTTTTCAAAATGAAGGATCTTGGACAAGTGGATACCATATTAGGTATCAAAGTTAAAAAACATAGTGGGGGTTTTGCATTATGCCAGTCTCATTATATTGAGAAAATAATAAACAAGTTTAACCACTTGAAAATTAAAGAGGCAAAGACCCCGTTCGATCCAAGTATCAAGTTAAAAGAAAACAGTGGAAGAGCAGTTGCACAACTAGAGTATGCTAGTGCTATAGGCAGTCTTATGTATGCAATGCAATGCACAAGACCGGATATAGCATATGCTGTTAGTAAACTAAGTAGGTTTACGAGTAATCCAAGTGTTGAACACTGGAAAGCAATAAATAGAGTTCTAGGTTATCTTAAAGAAACCAAAGAACTAGGGCTATTTTATTCAGAATTTCCAGCAGTATTAGAAGGATATACCGATGCAAGTTGGATATCGAGTGCAGGGGACAACAAGTCCACTACAGGGTGGATATTCACCCTAGGAGGTGCAGCTGTATCTTGGGGATCCAAGAAACAAACTTGCATAACGCACTCAACTATGGAATCTGAATTCATAGCTTTAGCTGCTACAGGCAAAGAGGCTGAGTGGTTAAGGGATCTTCTATTAGAAATCCCATTCTATGCGAAGCCTATACCGGCTGTTTCACTTCATTGTGATAGTGAAGCCACTCTAGCGAGAGCCTATAGCGGTACCTATAATGGAAAGTCCAGACACATAAGTTTGAGACATGACTATGTAAGGCAATTGATTCAAGATGGAATCATTGCGATCTCATATGTAAAGTCAAGTAATAACTTGGCTGATCCTTTTACTAAACCTCTAACGAGAGAGGTAGTAAGGACAACATCTAGAGGGATGGGGTTGAAACTCTTTACTCAAAGTTTCACCAGTGAAAGAAACCCAACCCTAAATTAGAAAATCTCTAATTTTTGGGTTTAATGGGTAACAACAATTCACTGATAAGTGAAAAGTTTCAGCACTAAATAAATCAACAACCTCATCCAAGATGAAAGTGCTGGCCGTTATAAAAGAGGGATGAGTATTAAACTCTTAATGAAGTCCAGTCAAACAGGACAAGTGTTTTAACGGAAACACTGGAAGGATTTCACCTATGTGAACGTAGAAGTGGTGCCGCTTCTCATGAGACTTAGAGTTATCTCGGGATCGTTCATGAAACAGGATAAGCACATGGCCATTAAAAGTGCTAAGCGAGATTATAAAGGAACACTTAACGCAGGAGCTATTATGTGTGTGGTATTTTCGGTTATATCATATAGGAATAACTGGTTCAATGCTGCGGCAACCAGGAATTTCGAAATAACTTTAAAGTACTTACACTAAGGAAAGATTAAAATCGCAAGATATCTTTCTTTATGCATAATAACTGTTATTATTCTGGCAGAGTTTTATTGTTTAAAAAAAACCAGTGGGGGATTGTTGAAATTTAGTGGTTTTTTGAAAAAATAAAAAGAAAATTCAAAATTTTCAAAATTTCGGGATTTTGCCGCCAAAACGTTTTTTCCGAAAATTTCAAATCTAAAAGTGCGGTGTGTGCTTTATCCCACATCGGAAATGGTTGAAATAATTTTGTGGTTTATATGAGATGTTGAGAAGAGTATTCTTACTTGGAGCTTTTTGGAGGAGATGAAATAAGGGTTGCGTGTTCCAGTGCGAAGCACTGGAACACACGCACGCATGCACGCACGCGCGCGCGCGCTCGCGCTCGGGCTCGGGCTCGGGCACGGGCACGGGCGTGGGCGTGGGCGTGGGCAGTGAGGCAGTGTGGCTGTAGTGGCGCTAGATGGCGCACTTTGCACTTCGCACGTCCGCATCGTGTCGCAGAGGAGTCGCTCCCTCGCGACCTTACGCGACTCGGTGCGACCTCGGTGCGACCTCGGTGCGATCGCGGTGCGATGGGTCTAGTGCGATGGGTCTGGTCAGAGCCTTAGGGCGGTGTGGATCTGAAAATCCGAAAGGAGCCTGGGTTTTATAGGTGACTGAGAACGGTCGGATCTAGAATCCGAAACGTCCAGCCGTTTCTAAAAACGGCTCTCTGCCTTGAAAGCCAAACGGTCCGAAAACGGACGGGCCAGGATGATCCAACGGTCAGATCTTTTGATCTAACGACCAGAAACGTCTGGGATTAATGGACAACGGCCAGAAACGTTTTTCAAACGTTCTGGACCATTGAATACCACACAGCAACGGGTCTAAACCAGAGGCCTATATAAACTGGACCATTCCAGTCCGATTTCATCATCTCAACACACCATCTCTCTCATCAAATCAGAAACAGTCCTTAGCTCCATTGTTAGAATATTGTGATCATCTCTACCGTCTAAATCTGCCAGAAGAAATCTATTGCGTTAAAACTGTTCCTCAGTGGACCTATCGTGATTGCTGCACGCTGGATCCAGATAAGGCTTGTCTTATCCTGGAAGCAATTCGTCTGTAACCCTCCAGCAGTGATAAGGGGACGAATCACGCTTTAAGGACAGCGTATTTTATACGTGATTCAGCCTAGTGAAATTGTTCTTTTTTAATTATTATTTTTATATTTTCGGTGTATCCAATCAAATTTTCTAACATACACTTGTTCAACTGTATACTTATAGATCCATTAATATTTATGCAGTTTAAGTTGAATCTCAAACATAGAAAGTAATTTTCACCCCTAGATTACGTCAACCGACTATTGATTAATAGGATAAATCCATGAATACCCTAGTATTCTCACCCGTTCATCAAACCGACCGTTAAATTAACTATTTACCACTAGATGAGGATATCTAACCGACCACTTTGAATTTGGACCACTCGATCAAAGTAAAGTAACTACTAGATTTTCATATCCACTCGTACACACGTCAAATTAACATTCCGATTCGTTCACTTTATTTGTCAATTATGAATATGCTTAATTTACCGTCAAAATCATGATTTGTGTATTTTACACCTGTAAACCAATAACTTGAATCTAACGGTATACATTTCTAATATAGATCGCATCCAAAAACTACTTTATACATATCCATGTACAAAAATGACCGTATAATAGCCCATAAATATGATTAACATTTTAACCATCTACTTATTTAAAAATTTAGACCATCAATTGATCATCTATCACAGTCAGATCTGCCAACTGGGCAATCCAAATATTTAAATAAACCATTCATTAGGTGGATCATAATGTATACATCAAAACTATCGGTTAATTTTTACATAGGATGTCGGTAGACGTTGTTTTGAGTTATAAATAGACGTAAGCCGTTAAATAGGCATCTTGGTTATCCTTGAGAGATCAAGGCCCAAACTTGGTCTGTTTGTAGAGCATGTAAAATGGTAATCTTTGGTAAAGTTTCACTCTAAATAGATGTTCTGAATAGAAAATATTTAAGTTTGAAAATATTTATTAGAAATGTGAGATATGACTCATCTGTCTCCACTAGCCCATGTTTTTCAAAGCTACACTAATAATACTCTGTAGCTATCATCCACTTAGTCCAATATCAATCCATCCTTCACCGTCCACCATCTATTAAGCCAACATATGTATGATCTGGGCCATTCACCTACTAGCCAAGAAGTCGTCAACAATCCATATTTAATCTTGAGAGTTTCCTGTCCTATCATATAGATTACTGGAATATTATATTTGTCTCATCCTTCAGCTCATAACGTGACATGATATAATGAAGTGGATGGGTGGAGTAGATTTCTCATAAGCAACGGGATGGACCCCACATATCAATGAAAAATAAATCTGTAACAACTTCAAATTTGTTCAGCTCCTTAAATTTTAAAATTTTAAAATTTTGTTTGTTAAAAAAAAAAAAAAGGAGATGAAACCGGTTACAACTTCCCTTATCATCATCTTATCCATCTTATCCGAACAACTCTCTTTTCTTTATAAGGATGGACAATTCTCGCAGATCAAAAAGAGAAAAAAATAAAAAAATAAAAAATAAAAAGAGATAAAACTTAAAAGGAGAGAAATTAGTAGAAGAACGGCTTGCATAGGTTAGTACTCATTTTATTTTAATTTAGATTTTTATTTTTAATATGTTATTATGCTTTGGGTTTATGTGATGGACGGTGTAGATCTACCATGGGTGCAATGCATGTGCACATATATCAATATGTGCGCATATGTACGATACATCGTGGAGCGTCTTACGCATGTAACAAGAAATCAAAGGAAACATGTAAGTCTTTTTGTTTATTTTACTTGAATTACATATTTGACTTATTTTGCATATATGGCCCGATCAATTCCGTCCATTAGGTTTCAAGGACTAAAATATGAGAAACCTCCAAAAATTAGGCTAAATTAAGGTTTTAGTAAGCCACAATATGCAAAATATAATTCATTAGGCAGTCGCCGTTGGAATATCCATCGGGGCCGCAGGGAGTTCCGATGGAGATACCAATTATTTTGACCATTAAAAAATAATTGGGTGGACCAATGAACAAATTGGATCTTACGTAGAAAGCTACGAGGGTTTAAAATAAGAAATGCATATGTTTTAATGGTGGAAGAATGGTCAGTGTTGATTCATAATAGTACGATCCATCAGAATAACGAATCTACCTCATTTTTCTACTAATGTCCTAAAACTATATTAGTAAAGTGGTGAATGGAATAGATCTTATGCACACATATTATGTATGTGTCATCATGACAAAAGTGTAATAATATAGAGTGGGTGTAAAAACACTCCAGCGTGCAAAAGTGAAGTTGGGCTATTTACGTTACCGGAATTAGTCCGGATTTGTGGGCCTTATATGCGGGGCTTTCTTGATGTATGTATCAAATCCGTACCGTCTAATAATCTTGTCACTAATTAAAAGTCTTGGGGTTGAAAATTTTATTCGAAAGAAAACTCATGCGGATCACATCGCCTTAAACAGTGAAAGTTAAATGGGCACCTTCGAATATTCTTGTGGGCCACAAAAGTGTTATTTCGAGTAGATTTTTTTATCTCGTCCTTTATGAGGAGATTACGTATCTCATTCATGGTTTAGATTTTCATGGGTCCTATCAAAAAAATTAAATAAATAAATAAGTACAAAAAAATAAAGTTTGATTGTAGCGTTGAAACCAAGTGCGGCTTTTAACGTTAGAAACCATCTTGGGTCATCAGATTGTGGACTCAGAGTGATGTATACATTGTATCCAATCCATCATTTGATTTGGAAGGTTATTATAGGTTAAGAGTGTAAATTTAGGATATATCTAAAATGTGTGTGACCCATATAGAAAGAAAATAATAGTAGTTGTACAATAATCGTTTACATTATTACAGGTCCCACATATTTTAGATTATATTGAAAATTTTTCTCAAAAGTCAATATAGCAATGGTAACCATATAATCAATCCAGATCCCTGCAAGTAGGACCCACATAAAAATAAATGTGTGTTAGATATATATAATATAATGTAACCCCACTTTTTGATGCACGGTAAAACTTATATAAGTTGCATGCATGTTTAGGATAAAATATACATAGGCTAAATTATGTATCATTATGACATGCTATTAGAAGATCTAAGCCATCCATGTGGTGGTTCATCCTCTAAGATATCTAGTGTGTCTTTTGGGCGGAGATAGATACGATGAACCCTATCTATTACGTATGTTACTTGAGTATCACTCCCATGTAAGACCTTAATTAGTAATTAAAACAAATCAAATACTTTATGAGTTTAATATATATATTTTTAATATTATGGTGTACTGCATATAGATTATTTATAGGTAATTTCTGATCCGCTCCATCGGATTCCTCTCTAAATCATCAGGTGAGTAATCCCAACATGTTTCCTCTCCATATGATTAAAATAATTTGTTGTTGTGAATGACTTGATTAAATTGTTTATAAACTGATTAGTGCTGAAATATTCTTGGATTATGAACATATGAAAGGCCTTTCATAAGGAGAGATGTATTTGACTGCTGATATGATTACTGCTGCATCAAGCATTCATGCCTGACATCATTAATACTCTTGTGCGATTACATAGGGGACAACTCATTGTACCCACTAGAAGCCCACTATATGTTGAAGTCTGCCCAATGAGGGGGATGCGGGCCTTGCCCATGCCTACCAATGGTAGAAGCCTGCTGAGTGCGGATGCGCGTTGTCGATATCCAACTCAAGCAAGTCGATGGTTTCTATTTATACCCACTTGATGCATCATCAGTATCATTCATAGCATATGCTTTAATTATTTGCATTGTATTTCTGATTTTTATGCTTTACTTGTATGTATTATTTTAATTGTACTGTACACGAACCATGATGGATTTACTCACTGGGCCTGGCCAGCTAACGGTTTACTGATGGAAAAACCGTACAGTTGGAATTGAAGCAGATAGAACGACTCAAGAGAAAGAATATGGAGCCAAACCAGTGGATAATCCTAGGATCAGTGGCCGTATTTAACTGAAGACGAGCTTACGTTGTTGGACCAGTAGAATAATTAAATGGAACATCTGTTTCCTATTATTATTTTATTTCTGTTTTAGAATGACTTTAAATTTAAATTTCATTTTATTTTTTTATAACTTGATGATTCCAATGACTTAAATAAAAGTCTCAATTTATTTTATTTTCTTTTCTTTTGATGTGTGGTGATGAATGTTTGAGACTAGGTCAAGTTGACATGAACGTATTGATAGAGGTTAATAGGATCATAGAATTCAGATTTTATTATACCTCTATTAAATAATGTGACCCATTGGTTTAAGTACACTAAGTGTACGAGTCGTGGTCCATAACTCATGTCTGAGGGTGCACACTCAGTACGTGAATTTCAGGGCGTGACAAACATACTTATCAAAAAAAATGTAAAAAAGCATGTTTAGTTTTCAACATTACAAATAATTATCCCTCGAGGTTATTTGATCTCCCTCACATCCACCATCCATCATATGAGTCCAACCTTTGATGTGGACCATTCATTGCATGAGCCCCACCTTTGATGTGGGTTGTCCATCATACGGGCCCACCTTGGATGTGGGTCATTCATCATTACGGCCTGACCTTTAATGTGCACCATTCATGTTATAGGTCCCACCTTTTATGTTAGTCATCCATCAAGTGGGGTCCACCATCAATGTTATCGTCCACCATGTGGGGCCACCTTCAATATCCATTGCCTGTCATGTGGAGCCCACCTTTGATATAAACCATCCATCATGTGGGGCCTACCTTGATGAGGACCGTCCATCATGTGTGGCCCATTTTGATGTAGATTATCCATCATGTGCAGCCCACCATTATTAATTGGCTATCATGTGGAACCCACTTTTGATGTGGATTGTCCATCATGTGGGCCCAACCTTCAATGTGGGTTGCCCATCATGCCAGGCTCGCCTTGGATGTGGGTCATTCATCATTAGGGGCTGACCTTTGATGTGGACTATCCATTATATGCAGCCACTTCAAAATGGGTCATCCATCATGTGAGGCCAACTTCAATGTCCACTGCCCATGATGTGTGCCCACCTTTGATGTGGACCGTCCATCATCTTAGGCCCCACCTTTGAGGTGGGTTGTCTATCACACCAGCCCACTTAGGATGTGAGCTTTTTATCATTATGAGCTGACTTTTGATGTGAACTGTGAGAGAGAAGTAGAAAAGTCGTAAGTTAAAAAGCTAAAATTAATTACTTATTAAGATAAGTAGCTTTTGGCACATAAGTTACTTTTATCATGATACTTACTAGACTAGCTTTAGTGAAAACGGTAACTTAATTACTTAACATAAGTTGAAAAGTAACTTATTTGGTGGTATCTAAATGGGCCCTAAAAGACATTTCATCTTTAGGGGGTGTTTATTTTCTTATTTACAGCTGGAAATAAAAGTAAATAAACAATTATTATTTGCCATTAGAAATACACAATAGCCACCCATACACAGTGACATTTGATTTGGCTTGACACTAATATCAAGGAAATTTTTCAAAATTTTACAGGGCTCACCATGATATATGTGTTTGATCCAAGCCATCCATTCATTGTAACAACTTGTTTTAGGGCATAAATTGAAAATTGAGGCAAATCCAAAGTGCAAGTGGACCACAAAACAAGAACCACAGGGATTAAACACCATTGAAAACTTCTTATGGGCCATAGGAGTTTTGTATCCAGCTGATATTTGTGTTTTCCCTTCATCCGTGTCAGTGTGATCATATGACCACGTTGGATCATGGAAACAAATCAGTGTTGGACCCACAGATTGCTTCACATTTCAAAGATGAATGTCAGTATCCCCTTGTTTGCTCCGGTGTGGTCCACTTGAGGTTATAATTTACCTAATTTTTTGGTACAAACCCTAAAATGATCAGACAAAATAGATAAATGACGTGGATCGATCACATACATAATGGTGAGGAGATCAACAAATTTCACTCAGTCATTCCCACCCATTTTTTCAAAAAGTAAATTCTAAAAATCGATGCATAATTACCCTTTGTATTTCATCTCTTCCAAACAATAGAAATAGGTTATAATTACCTATTTACCACCATTTATAATGGTAAATAGGAAAGAAAACATGCCATTAATAAGAGAGTTGGTTGAGAGTTTTCTTCAAAGTCTTTTTTAGGGTTATTTTTTCTTGTCCATTGCTAAGACATGAGAGCTATTATATTTCTACGAGTGGAAGCCTCTTTATTGAAATCTTTATAACTATTATATGAAGTGAAAATTGTTGGGGAACCATACAATTTTCCCTTCTATGTGCAAATCAACGGGATTAACAATATAAAATATTTAGTGGATGAAAATCACGTTCAAAACAAGCAAATCATCAAACGTGTAAGATGCAAGAGACATTGAGATTTTTTTATGTGAAAAACCCTTCAATGTGAAGTAAAAAATCACAATAATAATAATAATAATAATAATGAAAGTACAATCATCAAGAGACCTCTCTTAGATACCCAAATTACATCACTCAACGATGGATTACAAGCAACATGAAAGAAATGAACTTCTCATCAATTGAGATTGTAGAAAATTCCTAACACAACCCTTAAAGAATATAATCGAAGATGGAAAGTCCATGCGGAAGAGTGGGCCCTCAAGATTTGACAGCCTATACAATATGCAACCTCCACAAAGCCGACGATAAATGGCTCTTGGGCCAATAGGATGTAAATCCAAATATCATACATTTGATATTACTCTTATTATTATTATCATTATTTAATCCTCATACCTGAGGAAATATATAATAATAATAATAATAATCGATAAGAGAATATGTAATTGATTAATGTATAATTAAAATAAAATACAGAATATAATAAAAGGGTGACTAACCTTTCGTGAGTAAAACACTGAATCGAAGATCCATCATTGAGACACTTTGATACCACTGAATGTCTGTGCGAATGAGTAGGCCCTCAAGATATGACAGTTTACACGATATGGGACCTCCACAAAGTTGAGGATGAACGGTCCAGGTTTAGCGGTTCACCTAACCACTACTGTAACATCCTGGATTTTTACTGTTTTGGATTTCCAAAAATCCATGATTTTTTTTTTTTTTTTTGTAATTAACTTATATTATCACTTACTGACCATTAGCACTCAATGTTAGTTTATACACAGGTGGAACCAGTAAAGAACCGCACATGTCCGATTAATCAACCGTAGGAAGCCAACAAATCCGCCCGATCACTTGAACATCAAGTTTAGCCCCATGATTCACTCACAGAAGGCCCAAAATCTAACCGACCCATCGCTAATAAATCAAGACAATCATAACTAAATTAAAGATCCAACTGAAGCTGAGTCAGACAAGACCCAGATCTTAGCTAATAGACCAAATCAACCCCGTTACCCTTTTTGCCTAAAACCGACGGTTTAGAGTAATCATGACCAAATCTCCACTTCCATTGGTTATAAATAGGCCACACTATAAACATAGTTAATCCAAACCCTAATCATTTCCCACAAGAAATCACAATGCCTAATTCATTACAAAAATGCCTCGATTTTCCAAACAAGATTTAGATTGCTCATTGGTGGGTCACTAGTTCCAAAACTATAGAATAATGTCCGTCTCACTGGGCTTGACATCCGTCGCGGGAGTCGGACTTGGGTACTGTCTAGAACCGGTCAACTTAAACTACAGGACGAGTGCATGAGAAGTGCAAATACCCGAAAGGAAGAAGCCGGAACTTAAGTGAATTGGGTTATCCACTCTTATCCAAAGTTGAGGATTTTGGACCGTCGGTTTGCGCCCAAACTTCACACATGGAGTAAGGATATTTCCCTGATCATATCCATATAGTTGCAGCCCCGATCGACCATCGGCAACCGTTGAATAGACTTCTCATCATATCTGTTGATCGGCGCATCCAAATGGCGGGCCGAACATGTCCATATGTAGAGCATCATTAGGGCAAACTATCTTACGGTGTATATCAATATGTACACCCTATAGTGAGCCCTAGAGGCTAGAAAAACCCTCTCATAGGGCTAGTATAGTAAAAACACAACACTTGGGGCCATTGACACCAAATCTGGCATTATAAAAGGGCCTCATTTGGGGCACCCCTCTTCCCATACGATTTTCCATTTTCAAAGGGGAGAAAGAGAGAGAGAGAGAGGAGAGAGAAAAAGAGAGAGAGAGAGAGAGAGAGAGAGAGAGAGAGAGAGAGAGAGAGAAAAGAAAGAGAGTGAAGGTGAGAGTAAGGGTGAACCATAGATCGAGGTGGGCCCAAAGGAACTCAGTCTTACAACTCCCTATCCCTTCTCCAAACAAAAAACCCTACACCACAACCAAAAGAATCGTTCCGTTGATCGTTTAGGTATGATCCCTCATCCCTTTCCTTGAAACCCTTGTGATGAGAAGGGTTTTTCATGGAGTTCTAACATGCAAATGTTTGCTTTAGGGATTCCGGCCGATCGACCCCAAATCCACACTTATGGGTCGTTTTCCAAGTCTTCAACGATCCATAGGTGTGGACTATTATCCTTAGGTGGCCTAGCACCAACTATACTACTAGCCTAATGATTTTGATTGCTTGAATGTTGTATTTGGAAATTTTAGAGAAAACCTAAGAAATTGTATGTCTTGCTTGGAATGGCACGGAATGGTATGTTTTGCTTAGTTCTCACATGATGTTGTTCTTGCCTCTCACATAATTTGCTACAATAGTTGATTACATGTTCATGTCTTGTTTGATTTTCTCGTAAGGTATTGCTTTGTGACATGTATAATTCCTTAATTCTTATGTTATTTGGTTCTATAAAGTGTAGGAGGTGCTTAGCTTCCTCACTAACCCACACAACGCGCTTGCACCCTTAGTTCACGTCACGATTAGCTTTGCTTGGTAGAGAAATTTGAGATTCGATGTTGGAAGATTGGAATGTATGCTTCTACTTGTATTAGGTGATAACCCTGATTATGGCATGTTATGAAATTACCCTTAACCCTTGGGTTGGTCAGGAAAATGAGGAGAGTGAAGGTGGCCTCGTTGGTAGGGCTATCCTAAGGCTAAACCCATGGATTTGGGCAGGTGCGTGTGGGCGACAGTAATTAGACTACATGGGTCGCTCATACCCGATGTCGTCTGTCGCATGTTTGCCTGAACTCGTGCGGTCTAGCCTATTTACTGACTAACCTTGTTTGTTAACCCTATTTGCTCACTTATGTATGGAACCTAGAACACCCTACAACCGTTGTAGCCCATTGATAACCCAATTGAAGTCGATCCACCAACTCGTGAGCTCGGCATGGTGAAATGGGACACTGTGTCCGAGCTGTTGGCCTACGCTGGGGTAACGAGCCTCCCCGTAGTGACCGCGAGTGATCCCAATTCTCAGCACTCCCCATGTACTTGAAGTCGGGGATAGGGAACCCGATGGGTTCAAGGATCGCGATGCCCTGGCCTTGCGCGTTGACGGGTCTTGGTATCGCAACTAGTTGAGGGCATTGATAAGTGGGGTGTATCAGTTTTCCCAACCTGCTGGATGAATGGAATTAACTAAAAACTTGGCAAACATTATCATTGCATCGCACTAGCTAGGTTGGCGACTCGGCAGTCGAGGTCGCTCTGAGGGAGTGTTGGTCATACGTGATTGTTAGATGGAGTCGTTCAAGGGAGTGTTGTGGCGAGGGCATGCATCATATCATATATCATGCATATGCATTAATAAGATTAGTTAGGTATTTATGAATGTTTGCTTTTCATTAAGTTCATAATATAATTGATGTCTGTTATAACTTAAGACTAATAACACCCATTGAGTTGATCACTCACCCCCACTCTAGGACGGTGTTTTAAAACACCAACCAGACTCTTCAGTAGTTGCAGGTGACGCTAAGTATGAAGAGCCTTGTGGCGTGAGCCTGGATGAGGAGGACGAGCTATTGTACTTCCAGTTGATGGGCAGTCCTCCATAAGTCTAGTAGACAGACTTTGGACCACTAGGTGTTGGACTCGATGCATCATTCTTTTGAACATAACCTTTGTTGTATTTTTGTTGGGCAACGCCTTGTGCGACCCATTTATATTCTTCTGAACTTGTATACATTTAGCCTCTTTCAATTTAGTAGATTAGTTGTGATTGTGATTCATGTTTCAAGTAATTCCATACTGCACATTTAAACCTGATTAAACGAAAATTAATAAAAATTGGTTATAAGTGACACCCGGGAACTTGGGAGTCGAGTGTATGCACGACCCCCGATTTTCAGGGCGTTACAAGATGGTATCAAAGAAATAGTTTGGAATCAATTGGACCATGGTTCATAAACTCACTAACGCGTCCGTTGACTTGAGAGGAAATGCAATAGAAAACACGAAATGGTAGGAACCACCTTAGTCCCTAAACCACCGGTCTTAGAACTTAAGGTGAGACTTCCAAGATGTTAGGGTTCGGTAGCGAGAGGGAGTAGTAACACTAGGGAAGGGGATCCGAGAGTCTCATCGTGCCTCGGCTCATTTCCAGACAAGGGATTTGGGAACATGACGGTAAAACTCGATTTGACTAACTAGAAAATTTAGCTAGTCCAGTCCACCTAATCCTTAAGGGTCGTTTGGCTAACCGTGTTAGGTGAGATTAGGGTGAATGGAATTGTAAGAGTAGCAGTAAATACATGTGTAAGGTATTGTCCCTAGATTGTCTGTATCCCATGTTTTCCAATACCAAGTTTGGGATGCATGCAATTAAAGGTAAATCGCGGGATTTCCTTTTAAATTACACTTGGAAATCCATTATCATGGGCCTTGGAAGTCTCATATCACACCTTCCCACATAAGACTCATTCTACAAAGCCGGTGAAATAAGTTTTAAATTCCGTCCCACACCCATTCCAGACATGCCATTCCCATATCTTGAGTTGAGAGTAGCATGGCAACCCCATTTGGTACAACTAAATGCCACTAGCTAACCAGGCCTAAATCGAAATTCCTCTTTCCAATATATCTCCTTAAGATATTCACCTGTCATCACCCTATTCTTAAACTTCCCTAGTACATTATTAGGAACGAGCCAGAAATCGAAAGATTTAACGGTTGAAGCCAATATCCAAGTCCAAATGAGCTAGTTCTGAGTTAAATTTGTTAGTTCCGACTCATTCGGGGATAGAGATTTAGGGGTGAATGAGAATTTACCAAAAATGGTTAAATGAGAGAAAATTGTGATTTTGACCCTTAACCGAGAGGAATCTTGCCAAATAACTAGTCCTATTGCGTAGATCAGCTTCTCCTACCCCAAATTCATATATGGCATGTCGAATAACTCACCCCGGTTTGCGAGATATGGCCATCGCAAGGTGCACTTATCTGGGAAAACGCCAACCGGCATGACCACGCCCAGACCATGCCCTGCCCGCACCTGACCAACCAGAGTGTCAGCGTGGTCATGCCCAGCGGGCGTAGCCCACGCCCAGATGTCCAGAGGATCGGCGTGACCACGCCGGAATTTCCTGCAAAATTCGGTTGACTTCAAAATTTTATATCTCCTTTGTTACAACTCCGATTTAGTGATTCAAAAGCCAGATTGAAGCTTGATGAGTCTAGTTTTATATAAAAATAAGAAAAAAATAAAAATTATAATATAGCTAAAATTAAGCTATTCTGTCAACTATCCAAAATTTTTTTATTTCGGACAGCTGTTGTTCCTAGAATTGTAATAATTTATTTACAACTCTAAATGATATGAAATTTTGTGGGATGCTTGAAACTTAATGATAAATCATCGTAAAATTTCTTAAAATAATTCAAATATTAAAAGTATAAGAAGCATTACAATAAACATAGACATTTTTAAACTTAATGATGAATCATTAGTATAGACAACTGTCACTTCTAGAATTTTAATAATTTTTCTGGTAATCGTAATGACTTCCCTCATCTTACTACCTGTTGGTGCTACTCCTAAGTTTGACAAATTCATTCATTCCAAATTATACTCTACCTCATCTTGCCACTCATCCACTTCCACACCCACATTTAGCTACACTCACTCAACTAATATGTTGTTTCTTGATTGCTGAACATACTATACCTAAAGCATTCATTTCAAAATCTATCCTTAGCTTGCCACTCGTCCACTTCAACATCCTCATTTCCGCTATACATCCTGTGAATATATTGCTTCTTGACTGCCTAACATTCTGTCTATAAAGTGTAGCTAGTCTTATAGCCAATCACATGAAAACTCTAGATGCACATCTCCACTATAGCTACCCAACTCTAACTCAAAGAACAACATCCTTCTCAATATCTAGTTTTCATGAATTATAGGCCAACATATCCGACAGTCGCTATGGGGTAGTTGTCCATCAATCTTAACTAATTTCTCATTTCCACTCCTATTGTCATCAAAATTGCATTCCATATACTATGTTTGCTACAGTTAATACATAGTAAGCACATGTAAGCAAGGAAAGGTGACTTTTCTCAAAATTAGTTATAGACAATATTTCATTTTCTATGGCACTCCACATTAAGGTACTAACTAACCTAGGCTGAGACAAGTATCCACACTTCTACTCATGGAGAGGAGGAGTCATACTTTTAGTCAGATTCATAAACATCCACCTCAACTCCATTTAAGAAGCCCGTCATATTCCAGAATCTTTCCCTTGAATTCAAGAAGAGAAGAATACTTTTGATGAAATTGTGAACCATATCCGTAGCTTCCAACGAAGCTCAAAGACATCCCCATTCAAGATGCTTATTAGATTCCCAAGGCTACTTATCTTGTGGTGCCTTTGGTTTCAACAACCTGTAATGTTTCCAAACCACAATTCTCATGATGAGTACATGATGTGGGCGCCTCTTCTCATGAAATGAGATCGTCCTCAGCCCAAATATCATTCCAAATTTGTAACCAAGATATGGATACCCCCACTCATTAGTACTTCCACCCTTTCAAAATCCCATAATGAGGAACCTAACTTGCTTATATCCAAATGATAAACCCTCTGCCTTGAGAAGTCACCTAAAAAAAAAAAAAAAAAACCCAATCCTTATCTACAAATTGGGAGTTTGCTTCTCTTCATTGAACCTATGTCACAATATGCTTAAAAGTGCCAAAATCCTTTCCTTCCAATTACGATCCCAAATTCCCTTTCTCTTTGGTTTTCGATCATCAATGATTTAATAATCGAATTACGTGAGTAACTTACTCTATGGTCTACAAGAAAGGGAAGGACATAAATTAACATCTATGATTGGGTTACTATAGAGAAATATCTGGTCATAATAGGTAGGCTAGAGAAAATGTCGTTGCATACAAAGGTAATTCATATAAAATTTTGTGCCTATAGAAATTTTTAAGGTGATCTTTGACCAAAACATATTGAGAGATTAATTAACCCCCAAATTGAACATAAATCAAAACGAGGACTCTCTTAGACCAAGACCCAAAGGGCAACCTTATAAATGGGATATTTAAACTTTCCAATGATGGCTAAACATTTAGATTGCTCGGACTACGGAATTACGGAAGTATACACCAGCAAAGCATTTGCAGCTTGACCAATTCTCAATCCTTAGCGACTACCAATGGACTCACTGCTTGGACCGAGCAGAAGACTAGGATCTACCAAGACTAGGAAGGGATACAACGATCTTTCTGCCCCGGTCAGGCAGAGGATCGACGTATGGGATCAAAGCCTACCACAACTATCTTTCCGTATTAGCGTAATCATAAAGAGTAGAATATACCACCCTTAGGTAAACTTTATCATCAAATACTTAACACGATAATGATGATTTTGATATTTGTTTTCAAACCTCAAAGGTGAAAATTTTTAAGGGGGGTAGATCACAATGAGCTAGGCTAGTGTATTTATCATATACCCTAAAACGTATATAAGCACGAAACCAACAAAACTTAAGTAAATGAAATGATAATATCTTTACTTATTACCCTTAAGCAATTTCGGGGATAAAATTATTTTTAAGGGGGGTAGATTGTAACATCCTAGATTTTTACTGTTTTGGATTTCCAAAAATCTTTGAAATTTCTTTTTTTGTAATTAACTTATATTGTCACTTACTGACCATTAGCACTCAATGTTAGTTTATACACGGGTGGAACCAGTAAAGAACCGCACAAGTCCGATTAATCAACCGTAGGAAGCCAACGAATCCGCCCGATCACTTGAACATCAAGTTTAGCCCCACGATTCGCTCACAGAGGACCCAAAATCTAACCAACCCATCGCTAATAAATTAAGACAATCATAACTAAATCAAAGATCCAACCGAAGCCGAGTCAGACAAGGCCCGGATCTTGGCTAATAGACCAAATTAACCCCGTTACCCTTTTTGCCTAAAACCGATGGTTTAGAGTAGTCATGACCAAATCTCCACTTCCACTGGTTATAAATAGGCCACACTATAAACATAGTTAATCCAAACCCTAATCATTTTCCACGAGAAATCTCATTGCCTAACTCATTCTGGAAATGCCCCGATTTTTCAAATAAGATCTAGGCCGCTCGTTGGTTGGCCACTAGTTCCAAAACTATAAAATAATGTCCGTCTTACTGAGCTTAACGTCCATCGCGGGAGTCGGACCTAGGTACTGTCTAGAACTGGTCAACTTGAGCTAAAGGACGAGTGCATGAGAAGTGCAAATACCCGAAAGGAAGAAGCCGGAACTTAAGTGAATTGGGTCATCCACTCTTATGCAAAGTTAAGGATTTCGGACTGTCGGTTTGCGACCAAACTTCACACGTAGAGTAAGGATATTTTCCTGCTCATATCTGTATAGACGCGTCCCCGATCGACCATTGACGACCGTTGAACAGACTTCTCATCATATTTGTCGATCGGAGCATCCAAATGGCGGGTCGAACATGTCCATACGTAGATCATCATTAGGGCTAACTATCCTACGATGTATATCAATATGTACACCCTATAGTGGGCCCTAGAGGCTAGAAAAACCCTCTCATAGGGCTAGTATAGTAAAAACCCAATACTTGGGGCCATTGACACCAAAGCTTGCATTATAAAAGGGCCTTATTTGAGGCACCCCTCTTCCCATACGATTTTCCATTTTCAAAGGAGAGAAAGAGAGAAAGAGGAAGAGAGTAAAGAGAGAGCTAGAAAGAGTGAAGGTGAGAGCAAGGGTGAACCATAGATCAAGGTGGGCCGAAGGGAACCCAATCTTACAACTCCCTATCCCATCTCCAAAGAAAAAACCCTACACCACAACCAAAAGAATCGCTCCGTTGATCGTTTAGGTATGATCCCTCATCCCTTTTCTTAAAACTCTTGTGATGAGAAGGGTTTTGCATGGAGTTCTAACATGCAAGTGTTTGCTTTAGGGATTCCGGCCGATCGACCCCAAATCCACACTCCTAGGTCGTTTTCCAAGTCTTCAACGATCCATTGGTGCAAACTATTATCCTTAGGTGGCCTAGCACCAACTATACTACGAGCCTAATGATTTTGATTGTTTGAATGATGTATTTGAAAATTTTAGAGAAAACCTAGGAAATTGTATGTCTTGCTTGGAATGGCACGGAATGGTATGTTTTGCTTAGTTCTCACATGATTTGCTACAATGGTTGATTACATGTTCATGTCTTGTTTGATTTTCTCGTAAGGTATTGCTTTATGACATATATAATTCCTTAATTCTTGTGTTATTTGGTTCTATGAAGTGTAGTAGGTGCTTAGCTTCCTCACTAACCCACACAATGCACTTGCACGCTTAGTTCAACATAACGATTAGCTTTGCTTGGTAGAGAAATTTGAGATTCTATGTTGGAAGATAGGAACGTATGCTTCTACTTGTATTGGGTGATAACCCTGATTGTGCCATGTTATGAAATTACCCTCAACCCTTGGGTTGGTTAGGAAAATGAGAAGAGTGAAGGTGGCCCCGTTGGTAGGGCTATCCTAAAGCTAAACTCATGGATTTGGGCAGGTGCGTGTGGGCGACAATAGTTAGACTACATTGGTCACTCATACGGATGTCGTCTGTCGGATGCTTGCCTAAACTCGTGCGATGTAACCTATTTACTAACCAACCTTGTTTGTTAACCCTGTTTGCTCACTTATGTATTGAACCTGGAACACCCTACAACCGTTCTAACCCATCGATAACCCAATTGAAGTCGATCCACCGACTCGTGAGCTGAGCATGGTGGAATGGGACACTGTATCCGAGCTGTCTGACTACGCTGGGGTGACGAGCCTCCCCGTAGTGACCGCGAGCAATCCCAGTTCTCAGCACTCCCCATGGGGTTGAAGTCGGGGATGGGGAACCCGACGGGATCAAGGATCGCGGTGCCCTGGCATCGCACGTCGAGGAGCATTGGTATCGCAACTAGTTGAGGGCATTGATACGTGGGGTGTATCAGTTTTTTCAACTTGCTGGATGAATGAAATTAACTAAAAACTTGGCTAACATTATCATTGCATCGCACTAGCTAGGTTGGCGACTTGGCAGTCGAGGTCGCTCTGAGGGAGTGTTGGTCATACGCGATCGTTAGATGGAGTCGCTCGAGGGAGTGCTTGGCAAGGGCGTGCATCATATCATCTATCATGCATATGCATTAATAAGATTAGTTAGGTATTTATGAATGTTTGCTTTTCATTAAGTTCATAATATAATTGATGTCTATTACAACTTAAGACTAATAGCACCCACTGAGTTGATCACTCACTCCCACTCTGGGTCGATGTTTTAAAACACCAACCAGACTCTTCAGTAATTGCGGGTGACGCTGAGTATGAGGAGCCTTACAGCGTGAGCCTAGATGAGGAAGACGAGTTGTCCTACTTCCAGTTGATGGGCGGTTCTCCATAGGTCTAGTAGACGGACTTTGGACCGCTGGGTGTTGGACTTGGCGCATCATTCTGGGCAACGCCTTATGTGACCCATTTATATTCTTTTGAACTTGCATACATTTAGTCTCTTTCAATTCAGTAGATTAGTTGTGATTGTGATTCATGTTTCAAGTAATTCCACACTACACATTTAAATCTGATTAAACGTAAATTAATAAAAATCGGTTATAAGTGACACCTGGGAACTTGGGAGTCGAGTGTATGCACAACCCCCGATTTTCAGGACATTACAACTACTGGAGTGGACGAGTCTAATTACCCCTCCGATTCTATAGTATAGATGGCCTCGAATTACTATTTATTGCTTAAATTATTCCAAGGACAAGCTAGATGGATAAATATAAATCTCTCAATTTTCTCTATTTATTCTAGTTGTTGCTTGATGTGTTATTCATGAGAGAGCCTCTTCCCATTTAAAGAGAAGGACGAGGAGTTTAGATGAGACCAGAGATTATCCGATCTTATCCTTATCTCATCATATAAATCTTCATTTAAAGTTGAATTTGTAATACAACTTCAGTCAATAGAAAGAAAAAGGATGAACAAAAAGAGACGTTACACCTCGTGAAACAAAAGAGCTCATTTTCCTTTCATTTAGTTGTTTGGCCAAAAGACCAAAATACCCTTCGCTACATATGACACTAAAAGCTACTTAAGCCCACACATGTAGGACCCACTCAACATGAGGAAGGACCCCAACAAAAAATGTTCGATAAGATAATATTTGCTTCTTGTCATCTTGTGTAGAAAAGATAAGGAAATTATGGAAAACCGCTTTTTCACCTCTTTGTGAGACATTAAGTACACTTATTAGATATTTCTAACAACCCGTTTGACATAATCTGGCATGGACGGTTGAAATACATGTGACATACCAAAAGAAAAAAATTGTTTGCATGTCTAGACTGTTCATTTCAATAGTTGTCCGGTCGTACCCGAACAATAATATTCCAGAGGGAAATGCACCTAAGATCAAATATTTCAAGCCAACTTCCATGGAAAATTTGGACTTTCTTTTTTATGCTACGATCACATAAAAACATAAACTTTGAGGCTCAATAGCTTAGATGGGGCATCTCTTAAATTGTCCATTCAAAAAAAGTGTCACTCAATAGATGATACTAACCACCCATGCTTCCTTTATGGCATCACCAATAGTCAAATTTGAGCAGTTATGTCAGGACTTGGACTGGGTAGTGTAGCACACTAGCACCCAAGCTTGGTTTTGGTCAATATTTGGAAAAGTTGTGTGGGCTCTCCCACGTTGGATGGGTTTTATCCACCTGATGTAGAGCGGGTTGTGGAGACATTCATGTCCAAGATGGATCAGAGAAGGCCCAATCGAAGCAGAAGTCATCAAGACCATCAAAACCTTAAAACATGCATATCTCGCAAACTGGAATGAGTTACTCGATGTACCATATATGATTTTTGGGGTAGGACGAGCTACTTTAACGAACCAAATTTGCAAGATTCCATCATATCAACGATCAATTTCCATATTTATTTCCATTTTTACTATTTTTAGTAAGTTTTGGTTTAATTGTAACTCTTCATCAATTGGGCTTTAGGAGTTGTGTCCAACATGAAAAGTGTTTAGAAAAATTAGGAAAATAACGTGGTTAGGCCACATAAGACACTTACTATAACTTACTATTTATAGTAAGTTATGAATTTTAGGGAGTTTCAATTATAGTTTAATTCCTAAACTTCTTCCAAGTCTTGGTATCCCTATTTAAAGGGTTGTAAACTCATTTATCAATCATCAACAAATTTATTTCAAATATTTTAGAATTATTTCTATTTCTTTTTCTCGTGGATTCGAGAAGTCTCTGTGAGGAGTCCAGAGAAGCTCCTTAGATTCGGAGTAGTTAGCCTTGAGGAAAACGGTGATTGACATCATAACGTTCATCCCTTCGTGAATTGGTATCAGAACGAAGACTCCCCTTGGGCCGATGGCAAACAATGAATGTATGAACCAAAATCCTATGGACGGTGATCTAGGGATTCGTTATCTCTCGAAAACAATGGAAGTTTTCCTTCGGGAGAGTCAAAAGACCATATAAGGGCTGCAGGCAACCCTCAACAATCTTGCGGATGCGGTAATTCCTCCCCGAGCCCAAGACGATGCTTAACCGCGCACAGTTGTTGTACGGCACAACCGTGATTTCTGTAGAGCACTACTAGTGAATCATATGGCTACATTAGATAATTCAAGCTCTAGTGACGAGGACCTTGATGAAGGCTGTGCCCAACGACCAATCAATAGGGGTGATCGTCTAAATCGTGCTGAAAAAGACTATAGAGGTAAAAGGTCGAACTTCTTAGTTTTAACGATTTATTATGCATAGAAGATTTCCTCGGTTGGCCAGCCGAAGTGGAAAGATATTTTAATTATATGGACATGCCAGAATATAAAAAGATAAAATTAGTATCGTTTAAATTAAAATATGGTGCTTCTGCATGGTGGGAACAATTAGAACTCTCACGCGCCCTACAGAACAAGGCACTCATCTCATCATGGCCATGAATGAGACGCCTTCTTCAATCACGATTCCTCTCTAGTGATTACGAGTAGGTATTTTTCCACCAATACTAAAATTGCCGACAGAGGAATCGAAGAGTGACAGATTACACTAAAAAATTTCAATGGTTGGCAACATAAAATAATCCGTCAAAAATATAATCGTAGAAGGTAACACGATTTATAGGTAGGTTACAATTGGCGATTCAGGATCGAGTTCAGATTCACCTAGTTGGGACCGTGGATGAAGTAATTCAGTTGACAGGTAGGGCAGAAACACATCTTGTAAGAGTTTTTATTCAGCCTTACCCTTCAAATCAGCCCCCCATGAAGGGTGCCACTCAGTATTCAGAATTAACACGAGAAAAAGAACCAATAGGAGGACATCCTCAACCTTCTATAACCAGTGGGAGCGGCCTATCTAGGCCTCAACGCCCTACAACGCATTTAACCATTAACAAAGGAGGCACTGAAGGTAAGGCTGCAAAAGAAGACCCTGGCTTTGATGAAGATGAACAAGCCACTGAGGAAAGAGCACATGACGAAGAATAGACAGCTGAGGATCGTGGCGAATCTCTAGTCATGAGGCGATTATGTACACCCCCATGGAAAGAATTACATCTATAGCAACATAATATATTCTGTACGCAGTGCACCATCAATGGCAATGTCTATGATGTGATCATAGACAGTGGTAGCGGTGAGAATAGTCTCAAAAGTGATGGTGGACAAATAACAGCTACATACGACAAAACATCCTTCTCCCTTACTCAATTGGCTGAATTAAAAGGGTGAACAAGACCAAGGTAATTTAACAATGCACTGTCTCGTTTTCAATTGGTAAAACTTATAAAGATCAGATACTTTATGACGTGATAAACATGAAAGCATGATATATTTTACTTGGTCGACCATGGTAGACAGACTGTGATGCGACCCACCAAGGACGAGACAATGCTTATGTCTTCATTAAGGACGGTCGAAAGATAGTCATTGCTCCTATGACACCAGAGAAACACCCTGAAGCTTCTAAAGTGGAAGGGGGCTACCTCTTGACCATTCAAGATTTCGTGGAGGAATTCAATGAAGTCGACGAGGTATAAGCTGTAATGGTAAAGGGCGAGGAATTGAAACCTTTAGACATCCTCCAAGTTTAAGGCATTTCCTCAACAAATTTAAAAAAGTCTAACCCGAAGATTTATTCGATGGACTGCCCCCCATGAGGGACATCCAACATCTCATAGGCCTTAACCCTAGGGATAACTTGCCCAACCACCCTCACTGTTAAGTGAGTCAAAAAGAATGTCCAATCTTGCAAACAAAAATGAAGGAACTGATCAATACTAGTCAAGTCAAGGAAATTATGAGTACATGTATTATGTCAGCTCAAGATCCTAATGCCGAGTACAAGAAAAGGGCTAATAAACATCAGTCTGACGTAAAACGTGTCATAGATAGGTTCCTAGCATGGTTGGACCAAAAGAAGGTGGACCGTAAATTGACTGTAACTTTTGATCCGGGTATTGTTATGGTGCACCTAACCGAGTATCAAGAACCGAAACAAGACAAGTTATTTTAAAGTGGATGAGACTGATGTAGAATGGGTCACGGAAACTTTCATGTCCAAGATGGATCGGAGAAGGCCCAATCGAAGGCAGAAGTCATCAGGAGCATCAGAACCATAAAACAGACATATCTTGCAAACTGGAATGAGTTACTCAACCTACCATATATGATTTTGGGGTAGGATGAGCTACTTTAGCCGACCAACCCGCTATGACGGGTTTCCCATGCTGAATTTGCAAGATTCCATCATATCGACAGTTGAATTCCATATTTATTTCCATTTTTACTATTTTTAGTAAATTTTAGTTTGATTGTAACTCTTCATTCGTTGGGCTTTAGGAGTTGTGTCCAACATGAAAAGTGTTTAGAAAAATTAGGAGAACAATGTGGTGAGGCCACGTAAGACACTTACTATAAATAGTAAATTAGTTACAAATTTTAAGGAGTTTTAGTAGTTATAGTTCAATTCATAAACTTCTTCCAAGTATTGGTATCCCTATTTAAAAGGTTGTAGGTTCGCTTATCAATTATCAACAAATTTATTTCAATTATTTTAAATTTATTTATGTTTCTTTTCCATGTGGATTCAAGAAGTCTCTGTGAGGAGTCCACGGAAGCTCAGTGGATTCAGAGTAGTTATCCCTGAGGAAGATTGTTATTGACCTCATCACATTCATCCTTGCGTCACTACTGGTCTATCAATGTCGCTGGCTCATCTCAGGGCCTGAGCCAAAAAATGAGGCAAAGCCAAATATGTAACACAGACATGGATGAAGGGAAAAAACACATATATCAACTTTATCTAAAACTTCTGTAAGCCCGAAGAAGTTATGATGGTGGGTTTTCAACACTATTTCCTATGGTGTGGTCCACCTTATATTTGAATTTGCCACAATTTTGGAATCATGCCCTAACATGACCTGTCAAAGTCGACGGATGGAAAACATACATCATGGTGGGGATCATAGGGCTTTTCCAGCATAGACCGGTATGAAAGAACTAGCATGGTTACGGGTATGACAAGCCCTCTTCCCTTTAACTATAAGGGGACCCAATGAACAATCCTCTTGGATTATGTGGGTTACGTGAAAACCCAAGACAAAAGACAAGCAAATAAATGCCACTCACAAGGAAGCACGGTTCTATAACCCAATTACTCCAAGAGGACTTGGTGATTCAAGAGTGATCATGAATGGTTGGGCAAATAACTAAACCCTTCCTTTGGTATGAACAATTTGGTTGGATTCAGGTAGGTGTGATGGGGCAAAATGACAAAACCCAAAGCCTATGAGCCTAACTGGGCCCATGGCGCGTATGGAGGAATTCACTAAAGGATGCCCCTTTTGCTAGTCAAGGTTTCTATAGCAAGGGGCCACATGGTTAAAATGGGGAGAGCCCAAAAAAAGCATGAAAGTCAAGATTCCTGAAGGTAAAACAAGACTACACTCCCTCATTCTTGAAAAGCTAAGCCCACTTGGGTCCAAACGGTCCAAGTTAAGTTACACTTGCCCCATTAATACTGAAATGGATATATGAGTGTCACAAGAAAGAGCTACACATCAATTCAAGCAACCAAGCCCCATTTACTTAAGGAAAGAGGATTGTAACTAAGCCTTTGGTATAAATGCATATGGGCTCACCGAGAAGCCCAAAGGCCACTAGAATCCAAGGAGGGCTTGAGCCATAATGGGCGTGAAAAAGAGTCAAGAGCCCATTCGGGCATACATAATTAAGTAAATGTGGGTTGACCCCATGTACCACATTCATTCTTAAGAATTCAAGTAGGCCCACCAAGACAAGACACATAAGGAGAAATGCAAGGCAAGGATGTCTAGCTCTCCTCTCCCGCTTGTACGTATGGGCTTGGAATATAAAGCATGGTCCAGTCAAAAATAGAGGGCCAAAACCTCCCCACCATAGCATCTACATGGGTCCACATCATGAATTTGGGGGATCCACTTAATGATAAAGAGACCTAGCCGAATACATTGACACCACCATGGGCCCAAAAGGTAAAAATGGTTAGCCCACTTGTGTATGAGGAAGGCAAGATGGTGAGATCCCCTCCATTAAGTGACCACAAGGAGTTCTCATGTGGGCGCCCATCCATCTTTGTCAGCACTACGAAAGAAAAAATAATAAAAAAGGGCCATCCCAAAAAGAAGAAAGGGTGAAAGCATGGATGGGAGCCTAAAGTCTCAGGCCCATTCAAATGAACATAAAGCCTAGGCCTTTATTTTGCGTCTACTTGATACATGGACCCGCATGCATATTCCAATGTGCATGGGAAGATTACATGATGAGAAACAAAACGAAAGAGGGGAAAGAAATGAGAGCAAATTTCAAGATTTTTGTGCCACCACCTTGTAAATACGAGAGAGCTTCAAAAGATTAAAGGCCCTAAGCTCCATGGCCTCCACCAAACCAGCCGGCGTCACCAACCACTCCTCTTGTCAAATACCTTAAAGCCAAAAATGAAGGAGTGAATGAAAGTGGGGAAGAAAATGAAACATGAAGCACGAAAGGAAAAGATGAGTAAGGAAGGGCACTTATCTTACCTTTAACCCAAACAAGACCTCCCACATTGTCGACCTAATGCACCAATACACAGAGAATGCAAAAGAGGAAAACAAGTTGGGAAGAGAGGGAGAAGAGAAGGGAAATGGGAGAGAAAAGAGTAAGGGAGAGGGGGGCTTATATAGGAATGGAAGCTACACCCCATGGACCAAACAAACGAAGCGACGGTTGGACAGAGTTGCCAACGGCAGGCAACCCGCCGCTAGCTACTTTTGGGATGATGGGACTTGACCCATGTACACAGTGAGGGATTGAACTTGTACCCTTGAAACCCTTTTTAGGGTCCCAGAAGTTTTGGATCAATATGAAATTTGAATTTCCTCTTCATTCGGATCTTTGTTACCTTATTAATAGATTAGATGGAAAATAAACGTTATGGTGGGCCCTACGAATTGTTTAATGGTGAAAATCATTATCTCTGCTGCTATTTGTGGTGTGGTCCCGATAATCTTTAGATATGATTTATTTTTGCACAATGCTCTAAAATGATCTCTAAAAATAGATGAATAGTGTAGATATAATAAATACATCAATGTGGGCCCCATGTAACTTTGATCTCCTTTGAACTGTATGTACAACTAGGAGATCGAGGAGCGTCAGTGCTCGTCTTCGAATGACACGTACCTACAAAGCTATATAGCTGGTGTGTGGCCAGCCAATCCGCTTCCTTGCACGGTTGAGGGCTCAATAGGGGACAGATTTCCTGCGCGCCTTCGTAGAAAGTTCCTACACTGGGATGCAAGGTGGGTCCACCATAATGTTTATAAGAAATCGAACCTGTCCATTCAATTTTCGAGCTCATTTTAGAAAATGTGACAAAAAATTAGAAAGATCCAAAACTCAACTGGGCCATACAATATAAAACAGTGGGGAAAGAAATTCCTACTGTTGAAACCTTCCTAGGCTCCGCCTTGATGTTTATATGTCATCCAAAACGTTTATAAGGTCATTTTTACTGGGATGAAATGAAAACACCGAAAACTTAGATCGATACAAAACTTTTGTGGCTATATAAATATTTCCTTTTTTTTTCTTTTTTTTTTTTATTCGTACCGGAAATCAGAATCAGGCCATATAAATATTTCAACGGTGAAAACTAAATCCCCACTTTTTCATCTCTTGTGGTCCATTTGAGTTTTGGATCCACCTTATTTTTTCTCACATGCCCTAAAAGATCGAAAAACGGATGGATGGGTTGGATATCTCACAAACATCACAGTGGGCCCCACTTGGAATCCTTGCACGGCACTGCAAAAGCCTTTGGCAGGAAATCCGTCTCCCTTGATGGGATGGAAGAGAGAGAGAGAGAAGGTGAGAAATAGAGGGAAATTTCAAAATAAATGGAGGAATGTGAAATCCCATGAGATTTGGAGGAGAAATTGAAGAAATTTTGAGGAGAAAAAACGGTGGAGGAGAGAAATTATGAAAAATTACGAATATTTCAAAAAATATTCTCAATAAAAATGAACCATAATCACGATAATCATTCACAATCCAATGGTCTGAATATATAACAAAAAATTTCTTAAAAGGTTTTTAAATAAAGACCAACCGTAATCACAACCCAACATTCAATATCCAACGGCTTGGATCTTCAACAAAAAAAATTCTACATTTTTCTTCTAGTAATCACGACCATCAATTCGCAATCCAATGGTCTGGATCTTCAAAAAAAATTCTATTTTTTAATAAGAACCAATCGTAATCGCGACCATGGATTTACTATTCAACGGTCTAAATCTTCAATAATAAAAAATTCAAAAATGTTTTCAAATAAAACTAACCGTAATTGCGACTATCAATTTGCAATCCAATAGTCTAGATCTTTAATCGAAAATTTTCAAAAAATAATTCCAATAAAAACCAACCATGATCATGACCTTCAATTTGCAATCCAACAATTTGGATCTTCAATCAAAAATTTTCAAAAATAATTCCAATAAAATCCAATTGTAATTGCGACCGTCGATCCAATGGTTTGGATCGTCAATTAAAAATTCCTAAAAGAGAATTTTCCAATAAAAAACAGCATTGCTCGAAGCCATTCGATCGCGATCCAATATCCAGGATCTGCATTTAAAATTAGAGAAAATATTTCAATAAACAAAAGCACCGATTGCAATCGTTAGATCACGATATGATAGTCCAGATCTACTTTTTTTAAAAAAAAATCAAAAATATTTCCAGAAAAATTGGCCGAGATAGCCGTAAAAATATCCCCAGGGAGTCATACCAAACCATGAGACGATGGAACTCCTGCAAATTAGAATCTTGATCACGGCAACTGAATAGATCACTCACCCAAATAAAGTCTGATTTGAATTATTACTGTAAAAATTCGTAAAGATGGTCCAACTAATCGCACTCAATCATTCACCCCAGTGTATCTGAATCTTGATCACAACCTTCAAGTCATTAGATGATGGACCAAATCCACCCCTAACCCAAAAAGAAGTACATTCAATAAAGGCTAGTACAGATAAGTTGGTCCTCCTGCATGTTTTCAATATAAACCAACTCACACGGAAAACCCATGGGCATCCCTAGTGGAGACAGCCAAACAATCTGCACTTTTTTTATAAAATCATTTGCAATAAAACCCCCATGGAATATCACTCCTCAGGGTAGAGCAACTTTCACAAAAATTCCAAAAAATAATTTCCAAAATAAAAATGCCATGCACCTGAGGCACTATGAGGTCTTCCATACCTCTTGGTGGGGGCCAACGCAACATTAAAATAAGATCCAACAACTCGCAATTTTCTCGGGGTCATTAGATCTATATGCACATACAGTGTGATTAGTTTAAACTCCAATGTCAAGATGATCATACAAGATGCTTAATGAAAGATGGACAATAGGCCAAGCCTTAGTCAGAAGAAACCACCTAAAACAGTGCAGAAGACAAATTGTAACCTAAGTGTCAAAACCAAAGGAGTGCATAGAAAAGACCACCTGCACATACCTAGCCTAGATGCTTGCGAAACTTAATTGAGTTCAAGTCGGCATAATGAGTTCCCATAAGGCCGCAAAAAACATAGGACAACTAACCACTTTGATGATCAAGTGAAACAAGTACTCCTGAGGTGATCAGGGAAGCAACGGACATCCCAAATTTAATCAATAGGCGAATCCCCATAAGGTCGCAAAAAGTGCAGGGCACTACTTTTTAGATACCTTCTGACGTCAGTACCGATCAGGAGAAAAATGGTTACAATTGGTTACCCATAATGCCGTAAAAAGCACAGGGACAATCGCAATATTTTTTCCAAACCCTCATGATATATGCAAGTTATCTATTTTTGAACGATTAATTGATACTCTCACAAAGGCAAGCAGCGAATTTAAACCACATCTATAACTGACTAGTAAGGGCAAAGTGTCCACTCGCTTTGGCATTTGGTTACAAACAACCTCTGCCAAAAAAGACATTTGTAGACACCCCACCTCAGGATGACAAGTTGATCAAGTTGGACGAAAACCCTAAACTTAGGAACCTAAACCTCATAAATCCCAGTCAACTCACCTAGTTAACTCATCGAGTTGACTCACTGAGTTAACTCACTAAGTCAGCCCACCTAGTCTACCCATTTAAATAAGCCCAGGGTAAAAAAAAAAAAAAAAAAAATGGGCCCAAGGGCAAACTCTAAGGTCCATTAAAGATTCAGGGAGGCAACAATAGGTCACCCAAGGAGTACGAGTTCCCATGCGTGTCCATTGCCAAAGCAAGAGGCTAGTTGTCGATCTAACGGTGCATAGAGCGTCGTAGGCCATTTGATGGGTCTCTTGTCCGGCCCAACACAACAGAGAATTCTCCTTCTGCAAGCTCCAATCGTGTGGCAATGAGAAATGACTATCATGCCCGTCCCTTATACCAAAATTACAATCTATATACCACTTAATTCAACCCTTGGTATCTCGTCATGTGGCAATCTTAAATCCAAGCTATTTAAGCCCATTCCAACCCTGGACTTGAAGAAACATCGAAAATAATCCAAACCACCTCTTCACTCACAAAAACCCATAAGCCCCTAGCCGTTCCACTCCTCCACCAAGGAGAGGAAAGAGTAATAAGAGAAGGGACCAGCCTAGTCAACCCAATCTTAGCCCAAAATTATAGCCACCAAAGCAACCCAAGCCTCAATCCAAGCCGCTTGATCTAATCCTTGCAACACCACCATCCATCCTATCTTCAACTTTCAGTCAACTACGTCCATTTTACTAAAGCATTAATTCTCTTATCCACCCCCTTCTTGTCTCATCCACAGCATTATACGCCTGACTAGTTTAAATGTATGCTCTGTGGCTTACCGATTTATTTGAATATTGTCCACAAAAAACTTGGATTGATTAATTATCGCTTGTCATAGGCATTTCATTTAACACCACATTGCGCACACACATCTTTTATATATATATATATATATATATATATATATATATATATATATATATATATATATATATATATATATATATATATATATATATTGCATACATTGCACCCAACACCCATCAGTTTAAATGTATGCTCTGCGACTTGCCAAATTATTCGGATCTTGCCCATAAAAAACTTGGACTGATTGGTTACCACTTTGGCAAGTGGGCAATCAAGGCAGATTAATTCAGCCAAAACTACAGCTTATCATAGGCACTGCATCTAACACGACATCACACACACTTGGTATTATTAGTGCGCAAGAACTATTCTTAATCCTCAGTCATTCAAGAGATCTTGTGAAGTAGAGACTTTGTATGGGTAGAGTCGGTGTCTAACACCTTGCCATTTTGTAACCGCAGTCCCTTACTCAAACTCTTCGATCATAGATCAAGGAGTCATTTTAGGGTAAAAAGTCCATATTCTCTATCCTAACGTTTTTGTAAGGTCTAGCCGACTGTGGAATTAGATTAATTAACTAGTGGCGACTCCAATCAAATATAAGCTCTTCAACTTTTTTTAACCAAACATTTCCAATCCCCCACATGATCAGCACAATTCGCCATAAGGATCCACAATCCACTATGACATGCACATAGGGTTTTCCAAATAGGAGAGATCACCTACCTGATAATGTGTAACAACTCTGATCGGTGGCTAGAGTTAACCTACGTTAGGTTAAAACTCCCCTCGTTTCCAACTTAATCATTTTGCTTGACTGAAAACAACTAGGTGCAACCTCTAATGCTTACCAACACTTAGATATAGGTTTTTTCGCTGATGTAATATAGACATTAGGTTTTCACATGTTAGGGTTTCTGATCCGATTCAATATCCAACAAGAATAGTACATTGACTTACTAAACAAGAATAGTACACTGACTTACTAAGTCGACTCAGTTAGTCACTATGTTAACAGTAGAACGGTGCATAGGGTGAAATCGTGATGTTTCGAATTTGTTTGATCTGATAAATATGATGAGGATTTACCTGAGATGATCCAAAGGAATTGTCTGAGTTAAAGACCAATCCGAACTCAATGGACAATGACTGACTTGGCGAAAACTAAGTCGACTCAACGGATCAACCCACCATTATAGACCGCTCTCTCATTTCACTTATTCCTTCTTCTCCTTTCACTTCTGTTTCTTTCTTTCCTCCTATTATTTCTAATCTTCTATATTCATCAAGGTGAGATGTTACAATCGAAAGAAAATAGCGTGACCCAACAAGTTGTGACTCACTGTTTCACAGCACAAATCTCTCTCTCTCTCTCTCTCTCTCTCTCTCTCTCTCTCTCTCTCTCTCTCTCTCTCTCTCTCTCTCTCTCTCTCTCTCTCTCTCAGATCGTTCTTTCTCTTTCACTTTCTGATATTTTTTTTCTTCTCCTTTCACTTATGTTTCTTAGAAGGTGTTATAAGAACTAGCACTCCGCTCTCTGGTTCGAGAGTCCAAGCTGCACAAGGACATTGCGATAAGTGATGATAACACATCAACAGATTTCGAATTTCCATGTATAACACATTGTTGCCATTTTCAACTAATCTCTAATGATCATACAGAGTTCAGGTGGGCCCCACATGGTGTTTTAAACCCAAAAACTAGATTTTGTGATGATCAAACGGTAGTGGGTGCCTCACATGTCGATGATGGAGTGTTAATGGTGGATTTTTGTCCACTGAGTCTTTACTCAATCTGATTGATATGGAGGGTTTGGATTAACTCCAAGAAGCTTTGGGACGTGATCGATTGGAGGTTCACAACTATTTATCTAGTGAGTTTGAAAGGAGAAGGGTGCTACCGCTACACACTATTTTGAGAAGAAGGAAGCTAGTGGACGTCACTAGGGTGCTTTTGATTGGTTGTTCGGAGCATGAGGGTGTTAAAGGATCGAGGGCCATTGAATGGAGAAGGTTTCAACGGTTGACATTAGTTAAAAATATTCACACATATTGGTAAATGAAGACTAAAATGAACTTGATTGGTTGTTGAGGGTCAAATATTACATATTATCCCCCATTTATTACTTGCTTTTATAAACATGATAATGCCTAATATTCTATTTTAATTATGTTTGTGTTGTAAGGTGAATTTAAGAGCTTGAATTGAAAAGGATGCTAAAAGTACACTAAAGAATCACCAAGCCAAAGGTTGGATCTTGACCAAAAATGAAGAGTTCACATGCCAAAGATTCAAGAAAACCAAGTGAGGAATGAAGAAAATTGAAGACTTGAAGTGAAGAAAAGGAACCCTAAAAATCTACCTGTTTCAACTAGTCTAAGCCTTCCTTCAACAACTCTAAGGTTCTTGCTCGACTAGTTGAAGATTCCTCGACTCGAACTCCCAGCAACATGAACTTTTAATTTCACGTAATCCTCGACCATTTGAAGACTTTCCTCGACCAGTCGAAGGTTTTTCTCAACTCGTCTAAGGTTACACAGACAGCATACGGACTACGTAGATTTGAGGTGGTTTCTGGATTTTTCCAACTCGGTCCGAAAGTTGGAGTTGCAAAACTAAGCATCTTCTAGCTAGGGTTTGAGGAGTGAAGCAAAAGGGTGGAGAAGCCGTCGCCAAGAGTTTTTCTTCCTTTTCCTTAGTTGATTTTATGTTTTTCTTAAGAGATTTTAGTTCAATCATGTCTATGGTTGGCTAAACCTCTTAGCTAGAGCTAAGAGGTGAAGCTTGTAACGTGATGGGATATTTCTTTTACTTTGATTCATACTTATGTTGAACCTTCTTTTATTCTAGTTTGATTTTAAAGGAATACTTTCAGTTCTAAATGGTTTATTGTGACTCAAATTACAGTAGATCTGCAATATCTTTAAGTATCTTCTTTTCCTAATTTTGAGATTATGGAATTGGTAAATCATGTTGCTAGCCATCGTCCCATGGGCATGGTTTCGTGATGGAATCTCTTCAATTATCTCAATTCTCTTCTATTGAGAATTAGGTCAAGGAAAGTTCAATTGATCTTAACCATATATCTTCCAATTTGATAGGATAAAACTCCAATTCTAATCGTGTGACTTGAATCAAGTAAGAGGGCTCCGTAATCTCTACAAGTGGATCCTTGGAAATCCTAGTTACGGCCACCTTTGAATTTGTTAGTTTTAATCACTTTAATCACAATTACTATCTCAATTAATTCAGATTTAGATTAACATCTTTTTCTAGTTCTAATTCTAGTTACTTTTAGAAACGTACGAGATTAGTCCCTATGGATTTGACCTCGGTCTCACCGAGGTTATTACTACATCGCGACCCTACACTTGGGGTTGTGAACAGTGGTCCAGATTGAATTTGAATGATTGGATAAGTTAATAGGCTATGATTTGTATGCTTGGAAGGTATAAAAGGGTATGTATGTACTTATACTCACAAACTGAGTTAATAGATAATAATCTCGTTGATTAAATAAGTTTATACATTGGTCATAGATAAGATGTACAGGTCAAAATCACAAATAAATATGTACACGAGCAAATGTGATTATCTAAAGTTGGGTTAATATGATAGGGTGATCCGATGTTGAAGTATATGGTCGGATGTCTAAGTCTAGCGATGGATAATATTTACAATGGTTGGTTAGATGAATAATTGAGTATGTGAAGGTATATTGGGTCTCAAAGATTGTCATGAAGTGTGTACGGGTTTAAATGTGTATATACGGGCACAAGTTCAAGTGTCACTCTCAGAAAAAATACGGGTTTAAATTATGATATACACATGTTTAATCACCCAAGTACATACATGAGCACAAACTTTTTTGGGATATTACAATTTCAGTTGAGTGCCCATCAAAGCACCTATATAGCATAGAACAAGCCCTAATGACAACCATCGAATCAAATTGGATGCCGCTAGAGTATACATGTGGCAAAATAAAAGAAAAGCACAATCCTTGGAAGTAACCACAGAGCACCATACTAGGGACCCTATTTTAAAAAAGCAACCAACTTAAAAGCAAACAAGCAAGGTCCATTTCTTCAGAAAAAAAATAGCCTTGTAAATCCGTTTTAAAGTGAAAACAGTCTTAAGATGGTCATTTTTGGGTTTGACCTCCTTATGCCCCACTCATAAGCTTCCAAGGCTTCTATATGCCCCAATTAAAGGTTGACATAGCCTTTGTATGCCTACTCAGACTCATGGGTAGTAGAATTATTTGTCAAAAGCGATCATCAACATCTATTGAAGGAGCTCTCCAATGAACGAAAGGGAGGGGAGAATATGAAGGAGAAGACGAAGGCTGCTAAGTGTTTGATCGTCATAGGAGAACAGTCGCACCAAAGTCCATTCTGACAACGACTTACTCTCCCTACCGTTAGGGCTCGTTTGATTTTTGGGCTCAAACGTAATTACCATGTAAATGGGTAATAATTATTTACCTATGTAATTACCACATCTTTCCCAATGCAGATGTGACAAGTTACTTTTTTAACACTTAAATCGATAAACAAATTCAATGTAGGTCCATCGTGATGTATGTGACTTATCCACATCGCTCATTTGTTATGCTAGCTGAATTTAGGACATGTCCACAAAAATGAGGCAGATCCAAAGCTCAAGTGGACCACACCACCAAAAACAACCAAAATCAAACACATATCATTAAAAACTTTTTGGGGCCCTTAAAAGTTTAAAATCAAGTTGATATTTGTGTTTTCCCCTTATCCATGTCTATGTGACCCTATGAACAGGTTAGATGATGAAAAAACCTCAACGTGGGCCCAGTGAAGGAAACGACTTTCAACGGTGGATGAATTAAAGCCATTGTTTCCTTTCGTGTGGGTCATTTGAGTGTTGGATCTGCCTCATTTTTCAGCTCATGCCCCAAAATGTTCTAATAAAATAGATGGACGGTGCGGATGTATCATATACATTATGGTGGGGTCCATATATTTAAGTCAATACTTTTATATCGATTTTTAAGGTGGAATTACTCTCATATTTCCAAACAAGGTGAAAAAGTAATAATTGCTTATTTACTGGGATTTACTTGTATCATGGAAAATCAAATAGGCCCTTAAAGCAACATAGGCCTGACTCTCTGCCCTCTTTGAAGAATTCCCCTACCAAGCCACTCTGTTTAGCTGAATTTTATAGCTGAGGAAAATACTGAAGTCAATTAGTGGGGACGGGATTTGAGACGTTCGACCATCATTTTTTACCGAAAGGGTGCCTGATTTCCCCATTTCATTTTCATATTTCAAATTAATTCGTATTCCACTAGCACATACTCCAAACACCGACAATAACACACGTGCACATCTTATACGGCTTATTTTTATTTTTATTTATTTTTCACCTACTTGAGTTATAAAACCCCTATAATATAGGTTAATCTTCTTTTTACTCTTCTATTACTTATATATATAGTTTTCCTTGATTTTCCTTCCCAATCCTTGGAGCCTAGCGTAGAAAATGGTATTAGCGCAAGTAGGATGGAAATTCCTCTAAATTCTTCAAAAAACTGTATAGTTTCATAGAGTAGAGATTATATATTATATAGGCAGAAAATGATGCCAAACTCCTTCCTTTTACATAACCAGGGCCCATACGCATAATTTATGGTGCAAATCAATGCAAGAGTCACTCAAGTCAAGAAATCTTTCAATTTCTCATTCTTTAGGTGATTTCACGGGTTCTAGCCAAATCGTATACTAGGTAATAATGACTATAAAATTGATGTAGAGCGGGTTGCAGACAGTTTCATGGCCAAGATGGATCAGAAAAGGCCTGGTCGATGACAGAAGTGATCTGAACCGTCAGACCTTAGATCGGGCGTATCTCACAATCCAGAATGAGTTATCGGGCATAAAATATATAATTTTGGGGTAGAACGAGCTATTTTAGCCAACCACTATTCCGGGTTGCGCAAGTTGGATTTGCGAAATACCTCCGGATCGATGGTCGTTTTCCTATTTTAATTTTGTTTTTACTATAAATAGTAAGTTTTATTTTGATTATAACTCGTCATTCGTCGGGCTTTAGGAGTTGCGCTCATTGTGAAAAGAGCTTAGAATAATTAGGAGAACGGTTTGGTGAAGCCAAATAGGACACTTACTATTTTTGGCTAAAAATATTGCGCACTAGTAGACATCACAACCATCTATAAGTAGTAAGTTTACTATTTATAGTAAGTTGCAAATTCTAGGAGTTTTAGTTGTAGTTTGCTTTTGATTTCTCTCTCATTGCTTGGTATCCCTATTTAAAGGGTTGTAAACTTGTTTATTTGATTCATTAATCAATTTCGAACTTCATAGAATTTATTTTCTATTTTGCTTACTTTCTTTCTCATAGATTTGAGAAGCCTTTGTGAGGAGTCCGGATAAATTTCTTGGATTCGGAGTAGTTATCCTCTTGAGGAAGACGGTGCTCGACCTTATCACGTTGATTCCTTCTTTTAACGTCATTTTACTTCTAAGTCCAACTCCGTACTCAGTTAAATCAGAACTGACGAAGGAGAAAAGCTCATGAAGTGAGGGCATCCTGCGTGTACTCGCATGGGAGGTCGTTCGCAGATGGCCATCATCAAAATTTGTCAATTGAATATGGACAGCTCATCAGTTTACTTTTAGCAATCAGATTCTTAGGTCAATCTGTTGCGCAGCACGCCAACAACGCAGTGAGCCTAGATCCGATCTCAGACCTCACCCACAAACGATAAACAGGAAGAAATATAAACTAGAAACAGAATCAAAGCATTCAACAAATCACAAGACAAGATATACGTGGAAAAACCTCAATCTAAGGTAAAAAACCACGGATGCAAACTTTCACTATGAAGAACAAAGATTACAAGGCAATATACTAACCTCTCCCTTAGAAGAACATAGAAAACCCTTTGCCCACACCTTAGAATTATTTTCCCAATATTCCAATCCACAGTACACCTAGAAAAAACCATAGGAACACCTATATATAGTTTAGGCAACTCCCCTTTCCGCATCCCAGTTGCGAAAGGACTTGCAACACGAAATCCGCGCAAAATCGCGGAACGAGTCTGCGTAACTACGACCGGTCGAGCAGACTGCACAACCGGTCAAGCGACCCCTACAACCGGTCGGGAATGGGCCACGACCAGTCGAGCACCTCGGGATCAAAAACAATGCTCACTGGACTTAGAGTCGAACCGGTCCACGACTGGTCGAGCATGGCTCACGACCTGTCAAAGACTGTAACGCCCTGAAATTCGGGGGTCGAGTATGAACTCAACTCCCGAGTTCCAACGCATCACTTATGCAACATACACAATGCTGGTTAAATGTTGTCTGAGTTAGCGCAATAAACATGAATGAGATTATACCAAAACAGTAATTCATACTCCAGTTCAATAGTATAAAGGCAAGCGGAAGACTGAAATTTTATATTCAAGTATGTAAAGTAACAAAATTTTCTGAACTCCAGAGTATGAGTACTAGCTGAGTACCAATATACATGTATTGTTTCTAAGTCAAAAACCAAAATACAATCCTCAAAGAGGCCCTGAGAATCCCGCGATGCAGCCGGCCTAAGCAAAGCCGTCAGAGTACTGCATGAAGGAGAACTCCTCCTGGTCCTCATCAAAGTCGGGTTCTGGCTCCTGAACCAAGGCGCCATATACACCTGCGACAGAGTCTGGTGGTGTTGCAAAACACCGTCCCGTAACGTGGGAGTGAGTAGCTAACTCAGTGGAACAATAAAGCATAAGTTAACATGTTATCAAATCAATCAAGCAGTAATGATAAAGCAGTACAAATCAAGCATTTCTAACTACTCTTGTTAAGTGCAAAAATGATATGACATGATGTTGTATGCCCTTGCCAAACCACCCTCAAGCGACATCATCTTACGTTCGCGAATACTTACTCCCTCAGTGCGCCACATCTACAAAGCACATGCGGTGTGATGATGCTCATGATTACCAAGTTTTTATTAGTCCATTTCAATCAGCAGTATTGGGAAACTAAGGTACCTCCCTTGTATCATTCCCAACATGATCCATTCTAGGGTCGTCAATCCTAGTTATTCTCATACGATATTATAGTTTGAGAAGCTTAGTGAAGGCATCGCAAAGGGCTCGTCACCCGTCAGCGTGGATACAGATCTCACCGTATGCGGCTCAATTGCTGGCCGTCAGCTCGAGTACAGGTCTCACGTACTCGGCTCAATCACTAGCCGTCAGCTCAAGTACAGGTCTCACCGTACTCGGCTCAACTCACACTCTAGTTGCTGTGAAAGACTCGTGGCCAATCACAGACCCTTGGAGTGTACTCGATGATACCACGGAGGACTCGTCGCCCGTCAGCACGAGCACAGATCTCACCGTACTCGGCTCTCACCGAAGTATCGACAGATCGAATACAGTGTCCCATACCACCGTATTCGGCTCACGAGTTGGTTGAGCAATGGTCACTACGGGGAGGCACAAGGCCCCAGCGTAGGCCGACAGCTCGACCACGGTGTCCCATACCACCATGCCCGGCTCATGCGACTTAACGGATCTAGGTACCATGGTTTAACGGGGATAGCCACTGGTAAGTTTGGTACCCTAGGTTCAAGCAGTAGCGACCAAACAGGGTGAACACACAATTACACTTCGGTTTAGTTGGCGAGCCTGACTAGCTCGAGCGCACCACAAGTTGAGCGATATGGAGCGCAAAAGCACTCCGCGTGGCCAACCACTATCGCCAACCGAAGTACGACTCGGGTTCGCCAGACACGTCCTTTGTGGCGACATGAATCTCAGCCACAATCACAAGTCTCGGGTACCGAATGTTTGGACTATATACATAGTCCCAAACTCAAACAGTTTTCATCGTTAGCATGTGAAGTAAAGCATGAAAACAAGTAATACAAGCATGTTAGTAGGCATGTTATAAAGCATGAAGTAAAACATGAAGTCAAGCATGTTGCAAAGCATGTTGTAAGGCATGTGATAAAGCACTATCCCCATAGGGATACAATTGTGTGCGCATTACAAATGAGTGGTTGCGGTGAACCACCGCATGGAGGGAATCCTACATGTCTCTAAGGGAGTCGGAAATCCCATATCAGCGCCTATCTAAGGCACTAGTACATACACATGTACTCATACAAGCATTTGCACAAACACTTAGAATACACTATTCCAACATACATGACGTATGTTAGCCAATTTCGTGTTAGGGCTGTCCCTACGCCACGAGAGTATTTTACCCGTGTATATCGTAATCATACAGCAAATAATCATTACAATTACCTTTCCAAAATCCGCACGTATGCGGTATTTCTAAAATACGCAATTTCAACATACATGACATTTACACATGAACATGTATTTTTGCGATTCCTTTCGCCAAACTAGCATTTTATCACATATGATATAATCAAACATTAAATAAACATGTCAAACATTTTCCCAACAAAAATACATATACGGTATTTCTACGTATATCTAGAGTATGTGAAATTCCATATTCTACATCGCTAATCGAAACAGGAAACAGAAAGCACTTGTACATGTGCATTTGCATGCAGATCATGAATCTATCATTATCTGACATTGAAAGCGTTGAAAACCGTAACTTATACACTTAAAGTCCTCACCTCAGCCCTTGGAATTCCAACGAATCAGCAAGGGTGTTGGAGCTTCCGTATACGGGAGTTTCCTAGCCTAAAGAGCGGAACCGATTAGCCTTCGCATAACCTACCACTATCCAACCCCAAATCAGACCTAGGGTTAGGGTTTCTTACCTTCAAATGGGATGGACACCGCCGGGAAAACACCTGGAATAAGGCGGTGTAGGCCGTGCGATGAGTGGAAGCAGCAGGAGGAAGATCGGCTTCGATCTCCAAGCCTTTCTCTCTCTTTTCTCTCTCTCTCTCTAAGGGTTTGCTCCCAAATTCGTATGGCGGTGAGAGGGGCTGTTCTAAGCCCCTTTTATAGCCAAAATCATGTCCAAAATAGACTCAGGTTCAAGGGTGGCTGCATATATAGGCAGTTCGCCACTTTCCAAGCTCAAAGGGATGTTGTTCTGGTGGCCCTCCTTGAGCCAAACGTCAGACTTAAGCTCACCATCTATGGATCTACGTGGGATTACGTTTTCGACTCGATCGGATTCCCAGATCGCACGTGGCGGACCACTTTCAGTTCAACGGTCAGTGGGCCACGATCAGAAATTCTGAGTACATGTAAATGTTCCTGAAATTTTTCTTAATCCGAGGGTGTAATTTGGTCTGATTCCGACGGTCAGGTTGCTTAATACTGATGCGCAACCAAAAGATGCCAGATCACTATTCCAGATATTTTTATTTGGATGGGAATAGTGTTTTTCACACTCCTCCCTCGCTCGGATCGAAACGAATGGCCGTGGGACATCGGAATCATTTGATTTTTGAGATGATTGCCAAGCCCAGTGGGGCGGTCTTGGTTCCTTAGCTTCGTGTTAATCGGACTCCCGATGTGCGATCTAGATCTCATACGAAGTTTCGTTTCAGTCCCGAGAGCAGACGGGTAATGAGTTTGGCTCTAGACTTTAGGGTAACCTAGAGTCACTAATTCTGCAAGTTTTGGGTCTTGCAGATCGTATTTAAAGCGATCCCAACGGATTTCATGGCTAACCGAGTTTAGTACTTAGTTAACTTTGTTAAATTTCTAAGGGATTTAATCCTACGTGATTTCTGGTCGAGGCGGTACTCGACCCAATGTACGGAAATTTACAGGTCGTTACAAAGACGGTCCCAGATGTGGCTCCACATCTTAACAATCTCCCACTTGGAGACACATCGCCTTAAACCTTCGTTTTCTTCATCCGGAGTACACCACCTCCCCGTCTTCAAGCCTAAAGACCAATCAAAGCTTAACAGAGCTTCAACTTCTCCCGTGTGACCGCCTTGGTCAACATATCTGCAGGATTCTCGCTTATATGAATCTTCTCCAGAGCAATCGATCCATCTTCCAGTAACGAACGTATGAAGTGATATCTGATGGCAATATGCTTGGTCCTTGAATGAAAGGCTGAATTCTTAGCCAAGTGTATTACACTCTGACTGTCACTGTACAGCTTGCAGTCTGCTTGCTTCTTACCCAACTCTTCCATGAAATCTTGCATCCATACCATCTCCTTGCACGCTTCTGTAGCCGCAACATATTCTGCCTCTGTCGTACTGATAGATACTATCTTCTGTAACTGAGAGACCCGACTGACTGCAACACTACCTAGAGTAAAAACATAACCTATAGTGCTTCTTCTGCTGTCGATATCTCCTCCTACAAATCTGAATCACGTAGCCTTGTACTTGATTTCTGATCCACCCATAACACAGCCATCAGCCCGACATCCTCAGTACCTACCAATACCTAAGGATCCACTTCACAGCTTCCCAATGTTCCTTCCCGAGGTTGTTCATGAACCTGCTAACAACTCCCACTGCTTGAGAAATATCTGGCCTCGTGCTCACCATAGCATACATGAGACTCCCAATAACTGACGCGTGTGGGACTTTAGCCATGTAGTCTCGTTCCTCCTGTGTCTTTACACCTTACTCCTTAGATATCTTGAAGTGGCTGGCTAATGGAGTGCTAACTGGCTTAGCACCTCCCATATTGAATCGATCAAGTACCTTGGCTATGTACTCTACCTATGACAAAACTAGTTTCTTGTTTTCCCTGTCACGCTTTATCCTCATGCCTAGGATTTATTTTGCAGCTCCTAAATCCTTCATGACAAATTCTCTAGACAGTTGTCTTTTGAGATCTGGGATGTCCTTCATGCTTGAGCCAGCCACAAGCATGTCATCAACGTACAGAAGAAAGATGATGTACGACGTATCAAACTTCTTCAAATAGCAACAGTGGTCAGCATGACATCTCCAGTAACCGTTTCCCGACATGAAACTGTCTAACTTCTTATACCACTGCCTCGGGGCCTGCTTCAGGCCATATAGACTTTTCTTCAGTCTGCACACCTTGTTCTCCCTTCCTGGTGTCACATATCCTGTCGGCTGATGCATATATATTTCTTCTTCAAGGTCCCCATGAAGAAAGGCCGTCTTAACATCTAGCTACTCTAGATGTAAGTCCTCTGTAGCCATTATACTCAAGACCATGCGAATCATAGACATTTTCACCACAGGTGAAAAT
>JAJHSJ010000002.1:98066903-98112775 GCA_021015155.1 Magnolia officinalis
GTCAGGTGACTTCTTAACTTTAGGCCTTAATCGGTCTTTTAGATGTTGCTGCCTCATCGTCTGAGTCAACTTCATGCATCTTATGTAGTTCGCCTTTGGCTCGTGATTTTATTCGTCTCGATCGGGATTTTTATTCCCTACAATTCAAGTTAAGTCTCTCCTTAAGGCATTTAATTCTCTTGCCTCGATCGGGCTTATAGTCTCGGACTCCCAGGTTTGTGTCAGTAGAGTTGTACATTCCATAACCAGGTCTCCCGAATTGTTATATTTTTTCCCCAGCAATTTTAATTAACAATATTATGTAGCTCATGCTACCAGCCATAAAATGTCAAACGCTATACTATATAACACGTGCTATTTAAAACACGGGTCTTCATAATGCACACACGATGCAACGCTTCGTACCGTTGATCATCTATTGGGGACGATGTTGCAAAGGTCTCCAATATTTGAAGATCCTAGCCACCCATCTTTGGGCTTCTTTCAACTGAGGATTGGAGCTGACTTTCTCTCGTCAACCTGGCTGAAAATCCAACGGTTGAGATACAGCTTGTAGTTCCCTGATCTCAGAACTGAAAACTCGAGTATGCTGTTAAAGAAACTCGGGTCGGCGCGTATTAGGCGGATCCTCTTCATTTCATGTATCTAACGGTCCCGACTACGATCACTTGGGAAAGGATAATGGAACAGCGCAGCTCCTGCCGCTGACCGTCGGATGAAACGACTTCGGGTCAAGGTACCAAACACCAGGTACTACTTTCAGTACAATGTGCGTCCACAACTCACTAAGCTATGGTGGGCATCTCATCCACCGTACAAACGACGTATACACAAGCCAATTGACCAGCCAGATCATGGGCCCCACCACCAATAGGGCGGCGGACTGAAAATCACTCCAACCTATCCATTCTAATCATCCAATTGTTTGATATCATAAATACTGTTATAAACATATACCCATGTGGTGTCAATTCAACCACCATTCACGTAGCAAACACACCAATCCTGACCGTCCGAAAATCACAGAATCAGATGATCCTAACCAACCAGTCGTAGCAATGAATTGAACGGCGCGGAAAATTTGTTCAGCGATCCAAATTCAAACGCTAAGGATATAGTCCATCAGCAATGGGGGCCAGTAATTTCTATGGTCTGGATTAACATGACTGTCAGTGTGGTTAGTTCAGGTGTGGCAAACGTGCACTGTATCGTACGCGAATAATTCAGAGCAGCCGGAAAGACGTTTCTCGTTTTTAAATACCTCTCCAGCTTCCCTCCAAACGCGCCACTCTCTCACACTCTCCTTGAGAGAAAAAGAAGGAAAGAGAGAAATCACCTACACTTTCCACTGTTTTTTCCAATCTTTACACACTCAGATTTCAACTCTCCTGCATTGATGCTTGAAAAATCTTTCTGGGTTTTGTTGGGTTTTTGTTCTAGACCGGAAATCGTTCTTTCTTTCTGTGTTTTTCGAGCTCTATACATCAAAATACAACGTTTTCTATAACCCAAAACTTTCAAGAATTCTTCTGAGTAGCCATACAATCAATGGATAACTCTGATCTTTATCGAGTCGCGAGTCTGCGGCGGAGCCGTAACGGCTCTGGTCTGTGGAGAAACGATACCAATGATGTCTTCTCACGGTCATCTCGGGACGAAGACGACGAAGAAGCTCTCAAATGGGCTGCTCTTGAGAAACTCCCAACATATGACCGTATCCGGAAAGGGCTACTGACCGGAGTCGCCGGGGAGCACAAGGAAGTCGATATTCATAACCTCGGGTTTCAAGAGAAGAAGAGCTTGTTGGAGAGATTAATTAGAGTCGCCGAAGAGGACAATGAGAAGTTCCTGTTAAAGCTCAAGAATCGAATGGAGCAGTGAGTTCTGCTATTTGGTTCTGTTTTTCTTATAACTTCTCTTCTTCTTCTTTTTTTTTTTTTTTCTTTTGATGGATGGTTGATGTGACTTTCTTTTAATCTTCTGGTCTTTGATATTGTTTAGAGTTGGAATTGAGAGTCCAACGATTGAAGTTCGGTTCGAGCATTTGAGTATTGGTGCAGAAGCCTATGTTGGCAACCGAGCTTTACCGACAATCCTCAACTTCACAGTCAATATTGTAGAGGTAATTTACAAACACAAGTAGTCGACTCAAGAAAAGAAGAACTTTTCTTTCGGTGCTTATGATCTCCTCTGGTTTTGTATATTGTACCAATCTGGGAATTCTGTTTCATTTTCGCAGGAATTCTTGAACAGTCTTCACATCCTGCCAAGTCGAAAGAAGCCAGTATCGATCCTTCAAGATGTTAGTGGAATCATCAAGCCTTGCAGGTGAACCGAATAAGAACTTTGATCGAATTGTGAATTGGGTTTCATTTTTGTTATACGGATTCTTGGATCAATAGAAGATTGAATTGTATGTGTATTTTGTAGAATGACTTTGCTCTTAGGCCCTCCTGGCTCTGGGAAGACCACTCTGCTGCTAGCTTTGGCCGGAAAGCTTGAGAAAGAGCTGAAGGTAAATGCATTCTGCTCTTTTCTGATTGGTTGAAGGATCGTCATTGCGATTTGAAGGTCTTTTGTGAATTTTCTTTTCATCTGAAGACATGAAACTGAGATGGGTTATTATAAAAAAAACATCAGGTTTCAGGGTTGATAACTTACAATGGGCACGGCATGGATGAGTTTGTCCCTCAGAGGACCTCTGCTTATATCAGTCAGCATGATCTCCACATAGGAGAAATGACGGTGAGAGAAACCTTAGCTTTCTCTGCCAGATGCCAAGGCGTCGGGACCCGTTACGGTATGTTGGATAAAATTGTTTGAGTTATTAGAACTGAAATTCATGAGTTTTGCAGAGTTGAGATGATTGATTTTCATTTCATGGTTCTCAGAAATGCTAACAGAGCTGTCAAGAAGAGAGAAGGCAGCAAACATTAAACCAGATCCCGATATTGATGTCTACATGAAGGTAAGAACCGCTCAAACATATGTTTTTCTTTCTTTCGGGTATATAGATAGTCAAGAAATCTAACCATCATTTGTTACTTAAAAGAATGTTTGGCATCTCACAATATTCATTCAATCGACTGTTGTGCCTGATTTCATTTTCTCATATTAAATTCCATTGTCGAGTTCCAAAACTATCTATCTCTAGTAGACTAGAATCAGTGAAAGCTTTGTGGGTCTTTCTCGTATGATGTTATTCTTCATTCATTTCTCTTTTACTATTGCAGGCTTCGTCTCTGGAAGGTCAGGAGGAGAGTGTGGTTACAGACTACATATTGAAGGTATATATACTGGATGGAGATGGAGTATTTTTGTTAAGTGTATGCTATGTTTAGCTTTTGGAAATTTCAGGAGCGGATAAAAATAATTAGGGATTTCCAAAAATTCTAATTTTATTGAAATTTCTGAACATTTCGAAATGAGGTTCTTTTATGTTGTACTGGAAACACAGCTCTTTTACATCCATATAAGTATCAATTTCATGATTTTTGGAAATTCTACTAAGAGTAGTGATGCCGGCAAGGGCGTGAGGAGAAAGATCACCGTCTTCCCCAAGAAGGCAGAACCTTGAATCCACAAGATTGTACTTAGATACACAAGATAAAAAGAGAAATTCGAAATTTTATTATTTGATAATCCACTGTTACATCACTTATAAAGAAAAAGCAAAACCCTAATTAGGAGTCCTAATTCAACTAAAATAGAATTTACCCGAAATAGTAATTCTGCCAAAATTGGAAAGTCCTAACTTAATCATGCTAGATGATTCATAACATGATTACAAGTAATTTCTAAGAAAATTGCATATACTAAAATTCTAAAATGAAAGAGATGTCGAAATTAAAAGTTACTAAAAATAGTATTTTTTTTCTTAAAATCACAAATTTGAACCAGAAGGAAGATTTTTATTTTTTATTTTTATTTATTTATTATTATTATTTTTTTTTTTGTGAAATAGACCGACACAACCTACTACAGGGGTTGGTTGAACCTGGATGGCCCGTTACAGTAAAGATTGATAGGCCGCGTGTTCCGTGACAATACCCGGATCAAAAGTTACGCCTGTTTTACAGTCCAGACTTCGAATGGAAATTTCTCCCTATCCGGAGTAAATTTCTTCGATCTGGACATGCCCGGGGCCCAATTACATCATGCCCTATGTAGGACTAGACCCGTATCTAATGGACTAATTCCACTTCCGTTCAAGCTTCTTTTGGTCCAGTTGTATCAGGAATGCGTCTGCGGCCCAAGAAAACTGTGAATTATTTTCACTGCAGCCGGAGCAAAACACACTCGTAGTTTTGTCAGGGAGATTTGAGAAGCAAAGAGATGAAACTGATTTTTCTTTTTATTTCTTCTTCCTTTTGGAACTGCAGATTTTAGGACTGGATATCTGCGCTGATACCATGGTTGGGGATGAAATGCTGAGGGGTATCTCTGGAGGACAAAAGAAGCGTGTTACAACAGGTGGAAAATTCTTCAACACGAATGGCTTAGATCATATTCAAAAGACTTGAGATGCGTCCTTTAGTGTTATCGCTTGTACTGAGCATCTTGGGTTAATCTGCTCTGTATTCTGGTTGAAATTTAGGCGAGATGCTTGTCGGTCCAGCAAAGGCTCTTTTCATGGATGAGATATCGACCGGTCTGGACAGCTCCACAACTTTCCAGATTGTGAATTCCCTCAGGCAGACCATCCACATCCTCGGCGGGACGGCACTGATTGCTCTGCTTCAGCCAGCACCGGAGACTTATGACCTCTTCGATGACATCATTCTTCTCTCTGATGGTCAGATCGTCTATCAGGGACCTCGGGAACATGTGCTTGAGTTCTTCGAGTCCAGGGGCTTTAGATGCCCCGAGAGGAAAGGTGTTGCGGACTTCTTGCAGGAAGTAAGTTTCAAAAACTGATTTACTTGGTTATTTCAAGCCACAAAAGCTCAGTTAATCAGGCTGGTCGACCCCCGACTTGTCCTAGTCAACTCAACCTGGCCCCAGGTCGAGAGAACCCGGTCTGTCCAGGTTTTGGGACAATCAGAACTGCTTTGATGGGTCAACCAGGGAGTGTTTGATCAAGTCCTGACTGAGTCAGGGTCTAGGTCTGGGTTCTCACACCATGGAAGTGGGTATCTTCATCACTTGAAATTACTGTTTAATTTGGAATAGAATGTAGAATCCAACAATGAGATCCTTCCATTTACTGTTAGGTGACATCAATAAAAGATCAGCAGCAATATTGGGTACGTAGAGATGAGCCATACCAGTATATTTCCGTCAAGGAATTTGCCGATGCATTCCAGTCATTCCACGTCGGGTGTAAATTAGGAGAGGAACTCAGCACCCCATTCAACAAGAGCAAGAGCCATCCTGCTGCTTTGACAACTTCCAAATTCGGTATTACCAAGAAGGAACTTCTGAAGGCTTGCGCCGCAAGGGAATGGTTACTAATGAAGAGAAACTCGTTCGTCTACATCTTCAAAATGGCGCAGGTGAGTAATGGATTACACCCAAAGGCCGCGTTTGGATGCACTACTGAATTAAATTGCAAAAGTAAGTAGTTATTATTTAAACTCTATTTATTTCCATAGAACATCCAAACATGGTCCAATAAAGTTCTTGAATTCCAAACACAAGTATTATGCCTTACCTTGTGTTCTCCTTCTGATTTCAGCTGATTGTGATTGCATTCATCACCATGACGGTCTTCCTGCGCACCAAGATGCACCGCCACGACATGGACGATGGAGGGATTTTTATGGGAGCACTTTTTTTCGCGCTCGTTACTCTGATGTTCAACGGCTTCGCGGAGCTTTCAATGGCCATTGCAAAGCTTCCTGTTTTCTACAAGCAGAGAGATCTGCTCTTTTATCCTGCATGGGCGTATGCTCTACCGACGTGGATCCTCAAGATCCCTATTTCATTTGCAGAAGTCGCTGCCTGGGTCGGCTTGACTTATTATGTAATTGGCTTTGATCCAAACATTGGGAGGTGAGATTGGACACAGCCAAGATCTTGTAACAACTAGGAATGGAAGTGTCCTATGCTGCATGTAGTTTGCCTATATTCAGGATTCCATACATGTGGATTGATGATCGAAAGAACTGATATAATGAGAAAAACAATGGTGAGGGTATGGCCCATTAATCTTCCAGATCGGATGTTCCCAAACCTTCAACTTGTGGATCCCATCAGTTCAAATGTACAGGATGTTGTGTGTCAGCGAACTACATGTGTTCTACTTTGCAGGACCCTATAATTCCTCATTAAGCAAGTTAAAATTTTCTCTCTTCTGAAACTATGGTGAAATAATTGTAGATGTTTCTTGTTGCAGGATGTTTAAACATTATCTTCTGCTAGTATTGATTAGCCAGATGGCCTCTGGACTGTTCCGATTAGTAGCTGCATTGGGTCGGGACATGATCGTTTCGAATACATTCGGGTCCTTTGCACAGCTTGTAATCATGACGCTCGGAGGATTCATCATGTCTCGAAGTATGATATACAAAATTGAATTGTGGTTTTACTCCAAATGAGAACCATTCAATTTCAAACTCAATTCATTTTACCAACCGACAGAACTTTATTCTTTTGTCTACAGAGGACGTGAAGAAATGGTGGATCTGGGGTTACTGGAGTTCGCCTCTGATGTATGCGCAGAATGCAATTGCTGTGAATGAATTTCTTGGGCATAGCTGGAGTCATGTAAGAATCTTGTTATCGAAATGGAAATATCTCTGCCGCTTTGAGTATATTTCCTTAGATTTGATTTTCGGGCTCTTTGATGCAGCTCGCTCCAAATTCAGCAAAATCATTGGGAGTCTTAATCTTGGAATCACGTGGAATCTTTACTAAGTCGAACTGGTATTGGATCGGAGCGGGAGCGTTGGTTGGATACGTGCTCCTATTCAATGCTCTTTTCACTTGGGCCCTCGAACTTCTCAACCGTGAGCTTCTTCGCCACTAACGTTGTTTTCCAATGTTCTGGAGTCGGCTTAGTTCTAACTGTAGGATTCGTTTGCTGCAGCATTTGGGAAATCTCAGGCAGTTCTATCTGAAGAAACCATGAAAGAGAAACATGCTAACAGAACTGGACAAGTCGAAGGTCTAGAGCTATCATCAAGAGGAAGCTCCACCTCACGTCCACCATCAAATGGTATTATCAGTCCATTCTTAGTTTCTTTTCTTTTTCATTGCATCGAGGTTATCTTAATCAATTGGATGAATTTCAACCATAGGTAATGAAATAAAGAAGGGAGAGGCTGCTGATAAGAACAAGAAGAAGGGCATGGTTCTTCCATTTGCACCGCTTTCTATCACCTTTGACAACATCAGATACTCTGTCGACATGCCACAGGTAACCTCAAGTTTCATATCAATACAAACAAGCGGTTTATACGGTGCTAATTAAAAGAAATGGCATCCTTTTGTTCAACCCAACATTGGCACAGGTGGGCCCTGCTTTCATCCACTGGGCTCCACCATTGGGTGGGCAGACAATCCTAACCATCTGTTTGGTGGGTTGAAAAAGGACAATCACAACCAATGATCACATTTGTCAGTGGGCAATGATACAGTTGATCTGATGGGGCACACACCATATGAACATTCTACATTACCCAAAGGTGGGGCTCACACATACAGTTTGTTGGGCCTTTCGGAATGCTCTACCGATTTCCTCAATCAGTAATTGTGTTAGAGCTGGAGGCTTCTTTCACAACTACTAATTACGGAACTAAGAAGCGATTGTCTAAATTGCAGGAAATGAAAGCTCAAGGCGTTCCAGAAGAACGGTTAATGCTTTTGAAGGGTGTAAGTGGAGCTTTCAGGCCAGGAGTGCTTACAGCACTGATGGGTGTCAGTGGTGCTGGTAAGACTACTCTGATGGATGTGTTGGCTGGAAGGAAACAGGCGGATACATAGAAGGAAATATCACCATTTCTGGCTATCCCAAGAAGCAGGAGACGTTTGCTCGGATTGCAGGATACTGTGAACAGAACGACATCCACTCTCCTCACGTCACAGTCTATGAGTCTCTCCTCTACTCTGCATGGCTTCGATTACCTGGTGAAGTCGATTCTGACACTAGAAAGGTTGGTGCTGCAAAACTCTAGGCTGTGTTTGGACATCCATTTCACAGAAAATGCAATTCAATTGATGATCAAAGTGTGTATAGCTATGCTCCATTAACAATGACGGATGCGCCTAAATTGCCATTAAAGACATTTCAATTACAACTTGAAACTCATGGAGTTTCAGTTATCAAAATGATGCCACCCACTTTGGTCATTTCAATTGAATGATTTGCAATTCAGTACGATTGAGCATCCAAATGCGCCCATATCCGTCTCATTCCTGTCCTCTTTAGTCTGGTTTGGCATGAACTAACTGAAGTAACATTGACAACTCCAGATGTTCATCGACGAAGTCATGGAGCTTGTAGAGCTTACATCATTGAGAGGATCACTCGTCGGATTGCCTGGCGTGAATGGACTGTCGACTGAGCAGCGCAAGAGGCTGACCATTGCTGTTGAGCTCATCGCAAACCCTTCTATAATATTCATGGATGAGCCTACTTCAGGGCTGGATGCAAGGGCAGCAGCCATTGTGATGAGGACTGTGAGGAACACTGTCGACACAGGAAGGACTGTAGTGTGCACAATTCATCAGCCCAGCATCGACATTTTTGAAGCTTTCGATGAGGTGAGACAACAAGATTTAAAGAACCTGCAATCTCTTTCATTGTGGATTGATCTGTTAATGAACTTGATCTTGACATCTTTTCTTCCCAATTATAGCTCTTCCTTATGAAGAGAGGTGGAGAAGAGATATACGTGGGACCGTTGGGCCACCATTCGGGCCATCTGATCAAGTACTTCGAGGTGAGTCCAAATGAACTGAGCAACAAAATAAAAAAGTAAGAAAAAGAAAAGAGTCCTACCGATGGTAGAATTATGATAGTATTTGATTATTAATATTATTATTATTATTTTTTAATCAAGGGAATCAATGGAGTTACCAAGATAAAAGATGGATATAACCCTGCGACATGGATGTTGGAGGTGACTACCATGTCACAAGAAGAGATGCTTGGGGTTAACTTCACTGAGATTTACCACAACTCCGATCTTTACCGGTAGGTTTACACGATCAGCACTTCTGGGTCAATGTCCGAATTGAGAACTGTTCGAATCAGTAGTCCTTACTGATCTATGGCGATTGATTGCAGGCGAATCAGAGCTCTAATCAACGAACTGAGCGCACCGCCACCCGGCTCAAAGGACCTTTACTTCCCCACTCAGTACTCTCAGCCTTTCATTACACAGTGCATGGCCTGTTTATGGAAGCAGCACATGTCGTACTGGCGGAACCCACCGTACACCGCCGTGCGGATTCTCTTCACAACCTTCATTGCTTTGATGTTTGGCACGATATTTTGGGATCTTGGGTCGAAAACGTACACTACCAACTTGGTCTATTAGCATCTACTCTTGCATTTCTCATATGGGGCTGCGTTTGGATGCATTAGTGAATTGAATTGCGAATGGTTTGTTTGGTAAAGAGGAAATGGCAATAGGAATAATGCATCATGTTGTAATTTTGTTACTTTCAAGTCCAACATGAAAGTAGAATAATTGCAATTTAAACATAATTGCAATTTGAAGCACGGAACCGTAATAGAAATGCTAAGGAACTCGTAATTTGGTCATTTCAACTTTATTAGAATTACAATTCAGTTCAATGGTGCATTCAAACACACCCAAGATAATCCTTTCAGTTATGTACTTGAGAATTGAAACTGACTAGACGGATGGTCAAATTCACAGGAGGCAGAGACAGGATCTGTTCAATGCCATGGGTTCCATGTATGCAGCAGTTCTCTTCCTTGGAATTGAAAATGCTTCATCAGTGCAGCCAGTTGTGGCTGTCGAAAGAACAGTTTTCTACAGAGAGAGGGCTGCTGGAATGTATTCAGCTTTACCGTATGCGTTTGCACAGGTATTGAGTTCTACAGCATCCTGTAAAATTCATTTCTTGAGAAAGCTTGATATCTCGCATCCGTTTATATACTTACAGTTGAGTCACTCATCGGATTCTGTTTCTCAGGTCGCAATCGAGGTTCCATACATCTTCCTTCAGACTCTAATATACGGTATCATCGTCTATGCCATGATCCAATTCGAATGGACGGCTGCCAAGTTCTTCTGGTATCTATTCTTCATGTTCTTCACACTGCTCTACTTCACATTCTATGGAATGATGGCCGTTGGCATGACCCCCAATCACGACATCGCTTCGATAGTCTCCGCTGCATTCTACGCAATATGGAATCTCTTCGCAGGCTTCCTAATTCCCCGGCCTGTAAGTTCAAACATGAATCTCTTGACAAGTGTTAGCAATTTGTAACATGAACTGAATTACTGATGTGTATTCTCTTGGTTTGAGCACAGAGAATTCCTGTGTGGTGGAGATGGTATTACTGGGCCTGTCCTATTTCATGGACCTTGTATGGAATGGTTGTTTCCCAGTTTGGAGACATAGAGCACATCATGACAGATTCAGAAAACAACGAGACTGTGAAAGAGTTCATAAGGAATTATTTTGGATTCAAACACGATTTCTTGGGAGCAGTTTCAGCTGGGGTCATCGGGTTTACGGTGCTTTTCGCGTTCGTCTTTGCAGTGTCAATTAAGGTGTTGAACTTCCAGGTAAGATGAGTGTTGAATATCTCAAATTCCTGCCTTACGAGCTTGGGATGCAGTGGGATGGTATATGAAGCTAGTATCCAAGGAGCTTATGGGTGTTGTTATGTCTATTGTTTGATGATTATCAGATCAATGTATCAAACAATGGGGTGTATGAATTTTCTTTTCTTCTGCTTTTATATTTCTTGAAGTGGAAGCATCAGTGTGTAAGCTGTTTTCATCAGCACATGAAAGAGTTGGTTTTATCAAACCAAGCAAATAAGATTTTGTAACTATTCCTATTTCGACAGGTAGGATTTCATGTATGAGATAGCAAAGTAGAGACATTGAAATAGATTATCTAACAATGATTAATATAATAGAATATAATGCAACCCAAGCAAACACATACAAATAGCTAAAAAGGAAGAAAAAAAGGCAAACAAATCTCCTACTCTGTAGTATATTTAGGGTGTGTTTGGATGCAAAATTGAATTGAATTGTGGAAATTCAGTTTGAACATGACAAAATGACCAAGTTGTAATGCTTCCTTGTGTTCAAAATGAGGGAGTTCAAGTTGGAAGTAACAAAAGGGCAATCTGAAGACCAATCTCCCCATTTTAATGCTAAGGTACTTGCAATTTCATCATTTCCACTTTATTAAACCAGCTATTGTGGTTCAATTATATAGGCATCCAAATATGCCCTTAAGAAGATTGCAGGCTATGTATGAACCAGTGATCCATGAAGATTAGTATATGGAACACTAAGAGGGTTGGGCAATCCTCAGAAGAGGTGGGTCTGTATGAAGTTTCTTAAGATTGTTTACACTGCATATCAAATTGTGGATGATCCAATTTGTGAAGTAGAAATAACAAAAACTAATGGTTTTTCATGTGGTAGGCCCTCAAATTGAAGTAATTCTTTCGAGTGCAACTTGAAAGTATTGTAATTGCAATTCGGAACCTGGATCCTCAATATAAATGCTATACAAGGAAACTACAATTTGATTATTTCCTGTTTATTAGACTAATATTGCAATTCAATTGGCTGCATTGGTTACAGATGAGTTAATGCGGCATTTATAGAAAGAGATCTTGTGGTGTGTGTTGTATGTTTTAGAATCTAAAGGTTTTACAATTAGCTGGGCTAATAGAGGATTATGGAACGCAATGTTAGTAAGAATAAGAGTGGAAATAAGGAATTAGTTAAGATTGTTGACAAAGAAGTACCTGAAAATGACCATTTTAGATATCTTGGGTCGATAATTCATGAAGCAGAGAGGTTGAAAATGATATTGCTCATAGATTTAGAGTTGGGTGGATGAAGTGGGGATAAGCATATGGAGTTTTATGTGATTTCCTCATACCAAACAAATTGAATGGGAAATTCTATGGGATAATTATAAGATCGGGAATGTTTTATAGGATAGAATGAGAGGCAACTAAAGAACAACATCTTCATATATTATGAATGTAGTTGAAATGATGATGCTGAGTGGATTAGTGGCAAGACAAGGATAGAACTAGAAATCAATTCATTTGAGGGAACTTAGGAGCAGCATCAATAGGTAATAAGATGGGGGAAAGTAGACTTGGATGGTTTTGCCATTTGCAATGAAGACTAAGAACATGACGGGTTAGAAGGAGTGGGTAGGTTCAGGTTAAAGGGGACGGGTTAGAAGGAGCAAGTACGTTCAAGTTAAAGGCTTTAAAAGGGCAACAGGAAGGCCCAAAAGGACATGGGTGGAGGTAGCGAGGAAAGATTTGATGACTCGTTGCTTAATTGAAGATATGATACTTGATAGAGTGAAAAGATGGAACATGATTCATGTAGCTAATCCCAATTAGTTGGGCTTAGCTTAGATGATGGTGATGGTGATGACGATGATCGCAATGCAATTTGACAATGTATCCAAACGCACCATATCATTTTCAGCAAGTTCAATGGGAATTTTCTCAATTAAGCTAAATGCAAAATTTCCTATCCTCACATTCAAACATAATGACAGTTTCAAACTAAACAGGCTTTGTTTAAAAATTAGGGACGTCAACCAATGGGTTTCTCGTCAGGCCTTGACCGACCTAGTCTTGTACTAAAATACATGGAACTAGGGAAAAATTCTATATGGGCCTACTCTCCTAGGGCCCAGTCATTCAAGACCTGACTAAACTTAATAGGTTCATTGTTAAGCTGGAAAAAGATTAATATATCGTCTACTAATACATGATCAACTAAACAGGCTAGGACATATGAGTGAGAAAGGGATGAAAGTGATATTGTCAAAAGGAAAGCTACCAGGGCTGAAGTCTATTGACTTGAAATTCTGCAAGGACTGCGTGTATGGCAAGCAGAAGAGGGTAAGTTTGAAAAAGACAGGACGTGCTCCAAAGACGCATCTGTTGGAGTTTGTACACACTGATGTGTGGAGATCGGCACAGGTATCATCTCTTGGTGGCTCACGTTATTTTGTTTCTTTTATTGATGATGCTAGTAGAAAAGTGTGGGTCTATTTCTTAAAGCATAAATCTGACGTATTTGATGTATTTAAGAAGTGAAAAGTAATGGTAGAAAATGAGACAGGTAAAATAGTAAAATGTCTCAGATCAGATAATGTGAGAGAGTACTGTGATAAGAGGTTTGACGAGTATTGTGCAACAAATAGAATCAAACATCAGAAAATGATTCCAGGGACACCGCAACAGAACAGTACTGTTACTGAGCGCATTAACAGGACCATCCTTGAGCGCGCCAGGAGCATGAGGTTACATGCAGGGTTGCCCAAGACGTTTTGGGCAGATGCTGTGAATACTGCCGCATATCTCATCAATAGAAGTCTCTCAGCACCATTAGATGGTGGGCTACCAGAAGAAACGCGGATTGGGAAATAAGTGAACCTTGCACATCTTAGAGTGTTCGGTTACACTTCATATGTTCACATTAATGCAGAGCACAGAAACAAGCTGGATGTGAAGTCCAGGAGATACACGTTTATAGGCTATGGTCAGCATGATTTTGGCTACAGGTTTTGGGATACAAAAAATAGAAAAATCATCAGAAGCAAAGATGTAGTCTTCAATGAAAAGGTGATGTATAAGGACAATGAGCAGCGAAATAAGGCCGATGAGAAAGAATTCGTAGAGTTACCGGACACGGGTGTTACAATGCCACAAGATGAACATGCACAGGAGCATCATGAGGCAGAGCCGCAGACACTGGTTGTAAGGAGGTCTACTCGGGAGAGAAGACCCACGGTCTGATACTCACCCTCCTTACATTATCTACTGCTGATAGATAATGGTGAACCAGAGTGTTTTGAAGAGGCATTACAGTCAGATACACGGGTTAAGTGGGAGCAGGCCATGGATGATGAGATGAACTCTCGTGAGTCTAATCGTACATGGGAGCTAGTCACTCTACCTAAGGGTAAGAAAGCTCTTCATAACAAGTGTGTTTACAGACTGAATGACGCCAAACAGAATAACGATTGTTCTATAGGCTAGTTTCAACAGATAATTCACAATGAAGAACACAAGAGAATCGCCCAAAAAAAACACAGAGATGCTCCTTTGATGTTCAATTCAATATCATCAAATCAAAAGAATGTCCAAAAATCAGCCCACAAGCCGGGCTGCATAGCTAAAAATCGTCCTTATCAGGATTTTACCAAAAAAATAGCAAAATCCCAATAATCATGCCAAAATGAAATACGTAATAAAAGAAATAATCTGTCAAAAATCTGCCTCAAATCGGATTCAGAATCACTTCCTAAACGATAAATGAAATATTTCCATAAAAAGAAAAAAATAAGATAAAAAGATCACGATCACCTGCCATCTTTGCGCTGATCTGCCAACTCAAGGTATCTCGGTGCCATCAACGTGCCATCTGACAACTCAGCATCATCCGACTCGGATCCTCCTGCATCAGTCACCCCAGGTTGGAAAGAACTCATCCTCAAGTTCACAGTATCATCATCGGAGTCCACGAAACAACAACTCAGGTGTTTCACATTAAAGACATCAGAAGTCCTCAAATGACTAGGGAGGCGCAGCCTATAGGCGTTATCATTGATCTTCTGCAGTATCTCACAAGGTCCAATCTTCCGCTCCTTAAGCTTATTATACTCTCTAACAGGAAAATGATCACGAGTTAATACCGCCCAAACAAAATCACCAACATCAAAAAGTACCTGACGACGATGACTGTCGGCCCGAGCCTTGTACTTGGCATTACTCTCATGAATGGCCAGTTTCACCTGCTCATGGATGCCCCGAAGATGTTCAGCCATCTCATCTGCCTTAGGACTCAAACGACCTACATATGGAATAGGGGCTAAGTCCAGCACCTCGGATGGATTCTGACCATAGACAATCTCAAATGGGCTCATTCCTGTGGTTTTGTTCTTCGATCTGTTATAGGCAAATTCTGCTTGAGGTAACGCCAAATCCCACTGCTTTGGTTTAGTTCCTGCCAAACACCTTAAAAGGTTGTCCAAACTCCGATTCGCAACCTCGGTCTGACCATCCGTCTGGGGGTGGTAGGCACTACTGAAATTCAATTGTGTCCCCAGTTTCTCCCATAAACTCCTCCAGAAATGACTCATGAACTTGGTGTCACGATCTGAAGTGATTGATCGAGGAACACCATGTAAACGCACAATCTCCCTGAAGTAGAGATGGGCGATCCGGGCAGCATCCATCGTTCTCCTGTAAGCTACAAAATGGGCCATCTTGGAAAACCTGTCAACCACAACCAAAATAGAATCCAAGGCCCGTTGAGTACGGGGTAAGCCCAACACAAAGTCCATACTGATATTGAACCAAGGGGCCTCAAGAACAGGTAAAGGAGTGTATAGGCCCGCATTAGTGAGAACTCCCTTGGACCGTTGACACACATAACAACGCTCCACATAATGAGCCACGTCACTGGCCAATTTGGGCCAATAATAGTCAGAAGAGATCAAGGCCAACGTCTTATCTCTCCCAAAGTGACCCTCGTTATGAAGTTCGCTAATAATCTGCTACCTTAGGGAACAATCTGGAATGCACAATTGTAATCCACGAAACAGATAACCATTATGCAAAATAAAATGATGACGTTGACCATCAGTTACCTCTTGTATTATCCTCCCAAAGGAAGGATTTGTTGCATACATATCAATGAAAGCCTCAAATCCTGCAACTCTAGTGCTCATGGTGGCGAGGAGTAACGTACGACGGCTCAGTGCATCTGCAACATGATTCAGACTCCCTGCTTGGTGCCTCAGCGCAAACGTGAACTCCTGCAAGTACGCCACCCACTTGGCATGCCATCTGCTCAGCTTGTGTTGGCCATTGATGTACTTTAGGGCCTCATGATCAGTGATAAGAGTGAACTCCCTCTGTATGAGGTAGTGACGCCAATGCTTCAAGGACTGAACTATAGCGTAAAACTCCAGATCATAGGTGGAATAAATCTTCTTTGATTCTGATAGCTTCTCGCTGAAAAAAACTATGGGGCGCCCCTCCTGACAAAACACCACCAATGCCAACCCCAGATGCATCACAATTTACCTCAAACACCTTTTCAAAATCAGGAAGTGCCAAAACTGGTGCCTCTGTCATCTTTTGCTTGACCAGTTAAAAACTGGCCTCTGCCTCCTCAGGCCACTGGAAATCACGTCCCTTGAGGCACTCTGTGATAGGGGCAATCAGGGTGCTGAAGTTTCTGATGAACCGGCGGCAGAAGGACGCCAATCCATGGAAACTTCTGACATCATGTAAGGTCTTTGGTTTGGGCCACTCCAAGACCACATCTATCTTTGATTGATCTGCATGAACACCATCAGTAGATACAACAAAACCAAGAAAGGTTACAGAAGTAGTGAAGAAAGAACACTTCTTCTGATTGACAAACAGGCATTCCGTCCTCAGCATATTAAAAATAGCACGGAGGTGCTCAAAGTGTGACACCCATGTCAGGCTATAAATGAGGATATCGTCGAAGTAAACTACAACGAATTTCCCCATAAAAGGCCATAAAACCTAATGCATAAATCTCATAAATGTACTGGGCGCATTGGATAGCCCAAAAGGCATGACCATCCACTCATACAATCCATGTTATGTCTTAAACACTGTCTTCTACTCATCTCCAGGCCTTATTCTGATCTGGTGGTATCCGCTTTTAAGGTCAATTTTTGAGAAAACCTTAGAACCGGATAGCTGATCTAACAAATCATCCAAGCGGGGAATTGGAAATCTATATTTCATTGTAATCCTGTTGATTACTCTGATGTCAACACACATATGCCAAGAGTCATCTTTCTTTGGCACCAGTAGGACAGGGACTGCACATGGGCTCATACTCTCACGGATGTAGCCCCTCTCCAACAACTCTACCACCTGTCACTGCAACTCTTCAGATTCCTTAGGACTGAAGCGGTAGGCCGGTCGATTGGGCAAACTCGACCCTGTAACAAGGTCGATCTGATGTTGAATATCCCTCATAGGTGGCAGCCCAGGAGGAAGATTGTAACGACCTCAGTTTTGGGCGCCTAGTGGCATACGTTTGTACATGTAGGAAAATAAAGGTAATTATCATCATCCTTAATAATAATAGAAGCACTGAATTTCGGGGACGAAATTCTCTTTAAGGGGGGTAGATTGTAACACCCCGTACTTCCCAGTACTCGGGTGTTACCGTATAATCAAACTTAGCATAAATACAAGTCAGGCCTAAGTAAACACTTACGTTTATCCTAGTTTAAATCTGACCATTGAAAACAGTCCGCACCTATGTATCAGAGATTTCATCCGTTAATCTTTGAGACGAACCATCCGGTAGTCATATAGTATTTAATAAGTATATTTATTTAATTTATTATATTTTACACAAGTATAGATCAGAAAAATTATAGATATGCCTTGATATATTACTTATCATATAGAAGTGTCTGAAAATATATGTATATATTTAATGTACGTAAAATGTTATGAAAATAATATTAAATTAACTAAACATAATGAATAATAATTTTACAATATATAATTGAATTATAAATATTAATATAGTATTGAATATTTTTTTATATAAACATGTATACCAAAAATTATTAGATATTTAAATAAAATTTTATATCATTTAACAATGTGATTTTAAAAGAGGTATTGTACAATTTTCAATCCATACATAGGTGTAATATGATATATTAGAAATTATATATTAATGAATATGTGAATTATAGCATATATATAGTAGCATGTTAATACTAGAAATTATATTTGTAAATATGTATAAATTTTTAGTTATATTAATTACAAGTAAGTCCATATTAATATTAGTATTGGTTAATGATACAAGTCGAAAGCCTTAAATGAACCCATGAACTCTTTTAGCCGTCAACGTTCAATTTTAGGGCGATCCGGCCGTTAGATCAACGGAAACCCACCGTTGGGAGTAGAAGTTTAGGAGTATGGCCCACTTAAGATTTAGATCTGCCCCATCTTTGTTAGAAGCTATGGCGGGGCCCATCAAGTGGGATGAACGGTGTGGATTGGGCAGGAGCCTCGCTACGGGCCCCAATGGTGATGCATGTGCACCACTTGCACGTGCAACCGCTGTGCACTGAACCTTGGAGACCGGTCAGAGTAGCTCTGACCGAAAATTTCCTAAGAAGGAAATCCTTCTTTCTCATCTCCCGTACCCTGGCATTTTTGAACGGACGGACTGCTGTCCGTTTGTTCGAATCATGGCCCACGATCAAGACTTGATGAATGATCTGAACCGTCCATGTTATAGAGGACCCAAACCCGTGCAAACCCTACCCAGTTTCACCCATCGTCTTGCACATGCGCGAGCACAAACGGCAGTGAAAACGAACTGTTTGTGTTTCCTCCCATTCCAAAAACGGAAACCTGTGGCTTGCTGTACTAGCCATCCGCGTGCTTTCATTTCTCCCCATCGTGGCCGTCTATAGGTGTGTTTGCAAGCCTTCAAGGGGTACAATCTCAACCGCCCATTCCCATTCACACAGATTAGGGCTCTCAGTAGAAAACCGACGCTGGTTTTGGTTTGCGCCAGCAGTTTTTCATCTGCCTCTCTGCCATGGGACGAATTCGGGCCGTCTGATCTCGATCTAACGGTTCTGGGAGAATCCAGGGTGACTTAAAAATGAAAGAGGATCGAGCAGCCACAACAGATCGTCCTCCACTCTTACGGTGGCTTGAGAATCGGCCATTTTCTTCCACTTCCGAACCCATCACCAAAACCCCATTGAAGCTTCATTTTCCTTCTTCCTCAAGCTTCATGACATCCTTCTAAGTCGTCCCATGCTCTCGTTTCGAAGAAACAGACGCTGATCAGATGTCTGCCATTAACAACAGACCGTTTTCCTCTGCCAACGGCACCGAGCCGCGGTCCGAGTTGGGCCGGTTCGTGCAACACTGTGTCTCCAGCACATTAGGAAGAAAGAAATAGAAATGAGAGGGGAATCCAAAGAGTAGAGAAAAGGGAATATAAAAGGAAAGAAAGAAAGAAAAAGAATGAGGGAGAGAGATGAGGCTGCGGCTGTTGCACCACGCCAATAGCCTCGTTGGTGCTCACCGCTGGTCGTGCTCGGTTCCGCAACCTTGCTGGTGTAGGGGCGTGGGTGGGGAAGGAAAGGAAAGAGAAAGAAAAGAAAAAGGGAAAACGGAGGAAGAAGATGCGGCCGTTGTTGTTGCTGTGCGCGTCAGGTCGACTCGGTCGAAATACGATCTAAGTCAGCCCTGGTTTGGTCCGAGTACCACTGGAGTCTACCAGCTAAATCAAAAATGAGAGAAAGGAAAGAAGGAAAGAAAGAAAGGATGGGAAGATAGAGAGGAGAAATGAGAGGAGAAGAAGAAAAGAGAGGGGGAGTGATGGCTGTCGAGTCAACTCGACTCACCTGAGTTGGTCGAGGCTGTTCATTTCTGGAGTTCCAGCCCACGTACACAGAGAGAAAGGGAGAGATGGAAGAAACGAAGGAGAGAAGCAGGAAAATGGTGAGACGAACGAGAGGAGAAGAAGAGGAAAATAGAGAAGGAAATCGGGTCAACTCGGTTTCAAACCGAGTCAACTCACTGGGTTAGGGCCGACCTGAATCTCGTGCTATTCTGGGACCGTACTCAGTCAGCAGATCGTCGATGTTGGGGCTCCCAATCCCGAATCTAGTGTTAGGCATCATCATCAGGTAACCTTTCCAACTCAACTGAGTCGACTCAATGAGTCAATGCTTTCTTTCTAGATTAGATGTGCCTCATTATGTTAATATCATGGCTGCACCCTTATTATTTAGGTTGCTAACATTATATGAGATTAGCCCCTGATTTGTGCTAGAACTACTTACTATAAATGAAACTACAATTAGTGAGTAGTTGTATTTTACTTACCACTCCTAAAAATTTTCATTAAAAGTATGTCGTAATAATTATTACCATCACAAGGGTTGAGGTTGTCATGTTAGATAATAAAAATTATATCGCTAGTATTAATGGCGATTTTACAATTATTAATATTATCAACATGGTTACAATTCCTATCATTATTAGGATTTTTACGTTCTGGAATGAATAGCCGTTAGTAACTCATTTACCGATCTTAGTGACTACGTATAAAATAATATCATTACTAAACACTAGTATGCGGTTTTGTCACTCTCAAATATTATCATAAATAATAGATTGTAATATTAATTATCATCATAATAACTACTATAAACATGTACGCTAACGATAGTAACTGTAAATAAAACTCCCATTAATAATATTACCATCATATCCATCACTTGAAAATACTATCTTTAATAATAGATTATACTATTTTATTACGATTATAATACTAATTATTACCATGGTTACAAATGTTAGTTATATCATTAACATTAAAATTATAACTAACCATATTATTATTACATTACATTTAGGCTATACATATATTATGGTTCCACTCCTAGGACCAAACCCTAGGATGAAACCCTAATTAAGTTCTGCATCAAAACCCTAAAAACGAGCAATCCAAACCCTAGATTGTATTGGTCTTGACCATTAATGCTTGGTACGACATTGATCTCACATGCAATGTCACAATTCATGGTAGGGTTCAATTCTAAGGATGCACGTGCTTCCTAGCAACGTCAGTTGGCGGATTCGACACATGAGGTGATGATTCTTCCCCTTCAGCTTTCTATCTTCTCATTAGCTTAAGTTATAGTTTTTATTTAAATTCATAATTGATATCTCTCTTTTATAATCACATGTGTTAGCTGGTGGAAATTGAATTGTTGTATTGCCTGCTTAATGTTCATCCTGTATATTTGTTCATGCTTGTGGATTATCTGTGTATTGCTTATGGACTTTAAACTGGTACATTAGTGGGGAATTCCCACATATGAATGTACACCCATACTTGGGATGTAACTTGACTAGTTGTGATTGTAATGGACCTTCAACTTGGTGGTTATTGAGTGGTGGTCTAGATGGATCATTGATGTGGGCCTACCATCCAGGGTTGTTGTGCTCAATGGTTTTTAAAGATAGTTTTCATCGTATGGTTTTGATATTCTCCCTATGTGGCATATTTTGATATTCACCCTACGTGGTTTTATTTGATATTTTCCCTATATGGGTTTGATGTTTTGTACTGTGCAACCATGCGATGGTAAGCCCCATATACAGTAATATGATTGACCACTAGTCGACAGGGTTCCATTAAACATCCTAAGGTGGTAGTCTCATGGGCCGGGGATGGTGGAAATGGGACACTATGCCCGAGCCGTCGGCCTACGCTGGGCCATGTGCTCCCCATAGTGACCTTTGAGCTTATCTAAATTGGCTGGTTGTAAATAGACTAATAACGACTTGGCTAATCATGCATACATGGCACGTATTGTTCCGACTGGATGATATTTCCCAGGTTTGATGACTCCGACTGGATGATATTTCTCAGTTCGATGACTGCATGGGTGACGGCCCACTGTCCGCACGGATGAGCATCCCTGGGGCGATGATTGCATTCACGCATCCATGCATCTAATAAGACTACATTTACTCTATTTTGGTTGTCTGGATGTTTTGTACTATTTCTTACCTAATGCGGCGGTGTGTAATCTTGAGGAGAATTCACACTGAGTTGGCCACTCATCCATCAAATATACAATCGTACAGGTAGTACAAGTGTCTTTAGTGATATGCATGTTCAGACTTGATGAGGAGTAGGGCACGATCGCCAGGGATGCATGGCTGTACTTGCCTCGAGGAGCTGCGTGATCTTGCGGCTTATATTTATATGCTTTCTTCTACTCTTCATGTATTAAATTTTTATAAATCTTGTACTTGTTAAATCTAGAGACATTGGTTTGTATAAGTCATTATGGGCAGCTTCTTGTACATTTGAATGAAAATGAAATTTTTCTTTATGTCGATTTGTCCACACTACGCTCATTTGCTTACTCTAATAAAAGAAAATTATTATGTCTGACCATCCTTTAAGGTTAACACTCGAGTTTTCGGGAAACGTGTTGTGTACTCGAGTCCTGAAGATTCGGGTTGTTACAAAGATCCTCTGGCATCAAGTCAGAAAACTCTACTAGCAGCTGTTGCACATCTGCTGGTAAATCTGGGTTCACGTCTGCTGCACTATTTCCACAAGGCAGCGAGCATAGACCACGTCTCCACGCTCAATCTCAACTAAAAACTTGGACATAGAAAGCAAGTTAGTATTATTGGCTACCGGGGTAGGAGTGGTTCTTTCCCGACGAGGCGCCAACACAATCTTCTTCCCTTTGATGCTAAGGGAATATGTATTTTTCCACCCATCATGAACAACACTACGATCAAACTGCCAAGGTCTGCCCAATAATACATGACAAGCATCCATATACACAACATCACACCAAGCATTATCAAAATATTTCCTGCCGATCGAAAAAGACACTAAGCATCGCCTATCTACTTTTACCTCACTGCCTTTACTCAGCCATGACAATTTGTAATGCTTGGGATGACGATCTGTTTTCAACTGCAATTTTTAGACAGCCTCTTCAGACACTACGTTCTCACAACTGCCACTGTCAATGATCATCTTGCAGACTTTATCTGCAACTGTACAGGTTGTGTGGAAAATATTGGTCATCAACCAATCGTCCCCTAAATCGCCCTTGGGAGTCAGTAGGCTCTTGTGAACGACCAGAGTCTCATGGCCATCTCCATATAGCACATCTCCATCTTCATCATCGTCATACACAGGCTCTCCAACCTCCTCAGTTTCGTCTACCACGTCTTCCTCAATCAGGAGACTTTTGCCCTTCTGACTGGCAGGCTTCCTGCACTCAGTCGCTCTATGTCCCTGTTCACCACATCTGAAACATCTAATATTAGAGGTAAAATTACCTTGCGGTTGCTGTTGGGTAGGACGGGATTCTTGAGGGTGAACTAGCCGACTACTTTGATCGCTTCTGATCACTGGCTTCCTGTTCTGCTATTTTTCCACAGCAATTGCACGTTGGTATGCTTCAGAAATGGTCCACAGCGAGTGAAGGCTGAGGACATCCTGCAGGGGCTATCGTAATCCCCCCAAATACCGCGCCACCACCTGCTCTTCTGTCTCAGATAAATCATTCTGAGCTATCAATTAATAGAACTCTTCCGTGTAATCATCAACCAATCTCGTGCCTTGCCTCAACGAATGAAGTCGCTGAAACAAGGTTTAAGTATAGCCAAAAGGAAGGAAGTGACCCTTCATCTTCTTCTTCATCCTCTCCCAATCAGTGATCTTGGCTTTGTCCTGCCTCTCTCGTGATTGCCTCTGTTGCGCAGCACGCCAACAACGCAGTGAGCCTAGATCCAATCTAAGGCCTCACCCACAAACGATAGACAAGAAGAAATATAAACTAGAAATAGATCAAAGCAATCCCAAACAAACCACAAGACAAGATATATGTGGAAAAACCCCAAACTAGGGTAAAAAACCACGGATGCAAAATTCCACTATGAAGAGAAACGAAGATTACAAGGCAATATACTAACCTCTCCCTTGGAAGTACAGAGAAAATCCTTTGCCCACACCTCAGAATAATTTCCTAAAATTCACCTTAACCTAGAATAGCCCTAGGGACCCCAATTTATAGTTTTGGCAACTTCCCTTTCCGCATCCCAGTTGTGAAAGGACTTGCGACACGAAATCCGCGAAACTCCTTTTGCATCCCAAATCCGCGAAACTCCTTTCGCATCCTAGTTGCGAAAGGACTTGCGATACGAAACCCGCGCAACCTCGACTGGTCATGGACGGCCCCAGATGTGGCTCCACTTCTCAACAATCTCCCACTTGGAGACACATCTCCATAAACCTTTGTCTTCTTCATCCAGAGTACACCACCTCCCCGTCTTCAAGCCTGAAGACCAATCAAAGCTAAACAGAGCTTCAGCTTCTCCCTTGTGACCGCCTTGGTCAACATATCCGCAGGATTCTCACTTGTATGAATCTTCTCCAGAGCAATCGATCCATCTTTCAGTAACGAACATATGAAGTGATATCTGATGGCAATATGCTTGGTCCTTGAATGAAAGGCTGAATTCTTAGCCAAGTGTATTGCACTCTGACTGTCACTGTACAGCTTGCAATCTGCTTGCTTCTTACCCAACTCTTCCATAAAACCTTGCATCCACACCATCTCCTTGCATGCTTCTGTAGCCGCAACATATTCTGCTTCTGTCGTACTGATAGATACTATCTTTTGTAACTGAGAGACCCAACTGACTGCAGCACTACCCAGAGTAAAAACATAACCCGTAGTACTTCTTCTGCTGTCGATATCTCCTGCCAAATCTGAATCCACGTAGCCTTGTAACTTGATTTTCGATCCACCATAACACAGCCCTACGTCCTTAGTACCTACCAAGTACCTAAGGATCCACTTCACAGCTTCCCAATGTTCCTTCCCGGGGTTGTTCATGAAATTGCTAACAACTCCCACTGCTTGAGCAATGTCTAGCCTCGTGCTCACCATAGCATACATGAGACTCCCAATAGCTGACGCGTATGGGATTTTAGTCATGTAGTCCTATTCCTCCCACGTCTTTGCACCTTGCTCCTTAGATAGCTTGAAATGGTTGGCTAATGGAGTGTTAACCGGCTTAGCACCTCCCATATTGAATCGATCAAGTACCTTGGCTATGTACTCTGCCTGTGACAAAACTAATTTCTTGTTTTCCCTGTCACGCTTTATCCTCATGCCTAGGATTTGTTTTGCAGCTCCTAAATCCTTCATGGCAAATTCTCTAGACAATTGTCTTTTGAGATCTGAGATGTCCTCCATGCTTGAGCCAGCCACAAGCATATCATCAACGTACAGAAGAAGGATGATGTATGACGTATCAAACTTCTTCAAGTAACAACAGTGGTCTGCATGACATCTCCTAAAACTGTTTCCCGACATGAAACTATCGAACTTCTTGTACCACTGCCTCGGGGCCTGCTTCAGGCTATATAGACTCTTCTTCAGTCTGCACACCTTGTTCTCATTACCTTGTGCCACGTATCTTGTCGGCTGATGCATATATATCTCTTCTTCAAAGTCCCCATGAAGAAAGGCTGTCTTAACATCTAGTTGTTCTAGATGTAAGTCCTCTGAAGCCACTATACTCAAGACCATGCAAATCGTAGACATTTTCACTACCGATGAAAATATTTTAGTGAAATCGATAACTGCCTTTTGTTGAAACCCTTTCACAACCAATCTGGCCTTGTACCGTTTCGAACCATCGTGCTCCTCCTTCAGTCTGTAAACCCACTTGTTATGAAGAGCTTTCTTACCCTTGGGTAGAGTGACTACTCCCATGTACGATTAGACTCAAGAGAGTCCATCTCATCATCCATGGCCTGCTCCCACTTAACCCGTATATCTGACTGTAACGCCTCTTCAAAACACTCTGGCTCACCATTATCTGTCAGTAGTAGATAATGTAAGGAGGGTGAGTATCGAACCGTGGGTCTCCTCTCCCGAGTAGACCTCCTCACAACTGGTGTATGCGGCTCTGCCTCATCCTGTGGCACTGTAACACCCATCCGGTAACTCTTCCAACTCTACGAATTCCTTTTTCTCAGCCTTATTTTCCTGCACACTGTCCTTATGCATCACTTTTTCATTAAAGACTACATCCTTGCTTCTGATGATTTTTCTGTTTTCTGCATCCCAGAACCTGTAGCCAAAATCATGTTGCCCATAGCCTATAAACGTGCACCTCCTGGACTTCGCATCCAGCTTGTTTCTGTGCTCTGCATCAATGTGAACATATGAAGTGCAACCGAATACTCTGAGATGTACAAGGTTCACTTCTTTCCCAGTCCACGCTTCTTCTGGTAGCCCACCATCCAATAGTGCTGAGGGACTTCTATTGATGAGATATGCGGCAGTATTCACAGCATCTGCCCAAAAGGTCTTGGCCAACCCTGCATGTAACCTCATACTCCTGGCGCACTCAAAGATGGTCCTGTTAATGCGCTCAGCCACACCATTCTGTTGTGGTGTCCCTGGAATCGTTTTCTGATGTTTGATTCCATTTGCTGCACAATACTCCTCAAACCTCTTATCACAATACTCTCCCCCATTGTCAGATCTGAGACACTTTACTGTTTTACCTGTCTCATTTTCTACCATAACTTTCCACTTCTTAAATACATCAAATACATCAGATTTATGTTTTAAGAAGTAGACCCACAGTTTTCTACTAGCATCATCAATAAAGGTAACAAAATAACGTGAGCCACCAAGAGATAATACCTGTGCCGGTCCCCACACATCAGTGTGTACAAGCTCCAACAGATGTGTCTTTGGAGCGCGTCCCGTCTTCTTGAAGCTTACCCTCTTCTGCTTGCCATACGCGCAGTCCTCACAGAATTCCAAGTCAATAGACTTCAGCCCTGGTAGCTTCCCTTTTGACAATAGCACTTTCATCCCTTTCTCACTCATATGTCCCAGCCTCTGATGCCATAACTGCCCATTCACTCCAGTTGATGCGACTGCAAGTGAACTAAACGATCCTGAAGTCACATAGAAAGTATCTTCCTTTTTGCCTCGAGATATTACCAAGGTACCTTTTGTAATCTTCCAGGAGTCACTGGTGAATGTCGTCACATAACCGGTATCAGCCAACTGTCCCATTGAGATCAGATTACATTTCAAACTCGGTACATGTCTGACATCCTTCAATTTCAAGACCGTTCCGTCTTTCTGATTTACATGGACATCTCCCTTTCCAACAATATTACACGGCTCATCATCACCCAGGTAGACTCTCCCAAAGTCACCTGACACATAATCTCGCAGAACTTCCTTACACGAAGTAGCATGAAACGAAGCACCCGAGTCTATAACCCAAGACTCATTCCTCGCATCAAGAGACAAGATCAACGCCTCTGTGTCGCTCTCCTCAGATAGATTCACTGAATCTTTCCCACCTTGAGAGCTTCCTTCTTGTTTCTTGAGCGCACTGCAATCACGTTTCATGTGCCCCTTCTTGCCGCAATGCCAACACCCGTCTTTGTCTTTCGGTCCCTTGGACTTATTCCTTGACTTAGAACACCCATGTTTATTGCCTCCTTTGTTCAGCGATCTTCATCTTCCTTCAACGTTTAGAGCATTCCCTGAATCCCCTGAAACTCTTAATGCCTTCCTTCTAGATTCTTCGCTGAGAATTAGACCGGCCACATCATCAAATTTCAGCTTTGTCGATCCTGAAGAATTGCTCACAGCAATCACCAAACCATCCCAACTGTCTGGCAAACTGGATAAGATCAATAACGCCCTGACCTCATCCTCAAAAGCAATGCCAACGGATTCCAACTGGCTCGTGACTGTATTGAACTCGTTTAGATGTTCAGCCACGCTCCCACCATCTGACATCTTCATGTTGAATAGCTGTTTCATAAGATAAACCTTGTTGGATGTTGAGGGCTTTTCATACATGGTGGTTAGGGCTTCCATTAATTCTTTTATCGTTTTTACCTTGGATATATTGAAGGCGACGCTCTTAGACAAAGAGAGTCGGATCATTCCTAAAGTCTTCCTATCCGGTAAAAACCATTCATCATCTGTCAACTTTTCTGGTTTCTTCTCTTTTCCTCCTAGAGGAATATAGAGGTCCTTCTGATACAGATAATCCTCCATCTGCATCTTCAAGAAGGCAAAGTTTGAACCATCAAACTTCTCAATTCTAATTTTTCCATCTTCTGCCATCGGTCCCAATAGAACTAAACCAATAGCTCTGATACCAGTTGCTGTGCAGCACGCCAACAACGCAGTGAGCCTAGATCCAATCTAAGACCTCACCCACAAACGATAGACAGGAAGAAATATAAATAGAAATAGATCAAAGCAATCCAAAACAAACCACAAGACAAGATATACGTGGAAAACCCCAAACTAGGGTAAAAAACCACGGATGCAAAATTCCACTATGAAGAGAAACGAAGATTACAAGGCAATAACTAACCTCTCCCTTGGAAGTACAGAGAAAATCCTTTGCCCACACCTCAGAATAATTTCCTAAAATTCACCTTAACCCAGAATAGCCCTAGGGACCCCAATTTATAGTTTTGGAAACTTCTCTTTCCGCATCCCAGTTGCGAAAGGACTTGCGACACGAAATCCGCGAAACTCCTTTCTCATCCCAGTTGCGAAAGGACTTGAGACACGAAATCCGCGCAACCTCGACTGGTCATGGGCGGCCCCAGATGTGGCTCCACTTCTCAACAGCCTCAACTGATCCCACCACACAGATGCTCTGCCTTTGAGTTTGATAGCGACCAGTTTCACTTTGACACGATCTAGGACTTCCTTATAATAAAAAATACGCTCTACTTCATTCAAATAATCGATGAATCCCTCGTCCTGTAGCGTACCAGAAAACTCGGGCAGATCCACTTTGAAACCAAGGTCTCCATGTCAATCCTCTCGAACATGGTGTTCCCAGAATTAAGCACGATTGTGATACGGGTTTTCAAAACTAGAATCGGAATCGTTATCTTCAATCTCACGATCACCGAAATCCTGCGTCGTTAGACGCCGGGTTAACTCTGCAACCTGCCTCTGCAAATCCTCAATCATCACATCCTGAACGCTACGATCACGGTGCGGGACTTCCTCGTTCGAAACCTGCCCACGACGACCACGACCACGACCACCAGCCATTGAAACTGATGAGATCTCACCCCAGGAAAATGTTGAAGCTTTAATACCAACTGACGCCAGACAGAATAACGATTGTTCTGTAGGCTAGTTTCAACAGATAATTCACAGTGAAGAACACAAGAGAATCGCCCAAAAAAACATAGAGATGCTCCTTTGATGTTCAATTCAATATCATCAAATCAAAAGAATGTCCAAAAATCATCCCACAAGCCCGGCTGTATAGCTAAAAATCGTCCTTATCAGGATTTTACCAAAAAAATAGCAAAATCCCAATAATCATGCCAAAATGAGATACGTAATAAAAGAAATAATCTGTCAAAAATTTGCCTCAAATTGGATTCAGAATCACTTCCTAAACGATAAATGAAATATTACCATAAAAGAAAAAAAAAATAAGATAAAAAGATCATGACCACCTGCCATCTTTGCGTTGATCTGCCAACTCAAGGTATCTCAGCGCCATCAACGTGCCATCTGACAACTGAGCATCATCCGACTCGGATCCTCCTGCATCACTAAAGGAGGAGCATGATGGTTCGAAACGGTACAAGGCTAGATTGGTTGTGAAAGGGTTCCAACAAAAGGCAGGTATCGACTTCACGGAAATATTTTCACCAGTGGTGAAAATGTCTACGATTCGTATGGTTTTGAGTATAGTGGCTACAGATGACTTGCATCTAGAGCAACTAGATGTTAAGATAACCTTTCTTCATGGGGACCTTGAAGAAGAGATATACATGCATCAGCTGACAGGATACGTGGCACCAGGAAAGGAGAACAAGGTGTGCATACTAAAGAAGAGTCTATATGGCCTAAAGCAGGCCCCAAGGCAATGGTACAAAAAGTTCGACAATTTCATGTCAGGAAACGGTTTCAGGAGATATTATGCAGACCACTGTTATTATTTGAAGAATTTTGATACGTCGTACATCATCCTTCGTCTGTACGTTGATAATATGCCTGTGGCCGGATCAAGTATGAATGACATCTCAGATCTCAAAAGACAACTGTCTAAAGAATTTTTCGTGAAGGATTTAGGAGCTGCAAAACAAATCCTAAGCATGAGGATAAAGTGTGACAGGAAAAACAAGAAATTAGTTTTGTCACAGGCAGAGTACATAGCCAAGGTACTTGATCGATTCAGTATGGGAGGTGTTAAGCCGATTAGCACTCCATTAGCCAACCACTTCAAGCTTTCTATGGAGCAAGGTGCAAAAACGCAGGAGGAATGAAACTACATGGCTAAAGTCCCATACGCGTCAGCTATTAGGAATCTTATGTATGCTATGGTGAGCACGAGGCTAGACATTGCTCAAGCAGTGGAAGTTGTTAGCGGGTTCATGAACAACCCCGAGGAAGGAACATTGAGAAGCTGTGAAGTGGATCCTCAGATACTTAGTAGGTACTGTTGATGTAGAGTTGTGTTATGGAGGATCGAAAATCAAGCTATAAGGCTACGTAGATTCAGATTTGGCTGGAGATATCGACAGCAGAAGAAGCATTACAGGTTATGTCTTTACTCTGGGTAGTGTTGTAGTCAATTGGGTCTCTCAGTTACAGAAGATAGTATCTATCAGTACAACGAAAGTAAAATATGTTGCAGGTACAAAAGCGTGCAAGGAGATGGTGTGAATACAAAGTTTCATGGAAGAGTTGGGTAAGAAGCAAGCAGATTGCAAGATGTACTGTGATAGTCAGAGTGCAATACACTTGACGAAGAATTCAGCATTTCATTCAAGGACTAAGCATATTAACATCAAATATCACTTCATACATTCGTTACTGGAAGATAGATCGATTGCTCTGGAGAAGATTCATACAAGTGAGAATCCTGCGGATATGATGACGAAGGTGGTCCTACGGGAGAAGCGGAAGCTCTATTCAGCTTTGATTGGTCTTCAGGCTTGAAGACGGGGAGGTGGTACACTCTGGATGTATAAGATGAAGGTTTATGGTGATGTGTCTCCAAGTGAAAAATTGTTGAAATGTGGAACCACATCTGGACAGGGCTGCTCGACTGGTCGAGTGCCCTGCTCAATAAGTCGAGTGGCCCACTCAACCAATCGAGAGCTAGCTCGACTCAAAGTCCAGCGAGTTATGATTTTTTGGGTTCGTGGTGCTCGACCGGTCGAGGCCCCTACTCGACCAGTCGAGGTTACGGAGATTCGTTTTGCAGATTTGATACGGACTGCGAATTTTTGAGGCAATTTCGCAGAAGTGCAAAAGGGAAGTTGCCTAAACTATAAATAAGGGTCCCTAGAGCTTTTCTAGGGTTATGAGAGTTATTCTAAGGTGTATGCTGTTAAGGGTCAAATATTGCATATTAGACCCCAAGTATTACCAGATTTTACGAGCATGATATTATTAACGTTGTCTTTTAAGCGTGTTTGTGTTGCAAGGTGAATTTACGAGCTTTAACTGCAAAAGGGTGTTAGAAGCATGAATTTGACGCTCAGAATTCACCAAGGCAAGGGATGGACCCCAGGAGACTAAGATCGACGGATTTACACGCTATAGATCCGAGAAAATCGAGAAACTGAAGCTCAAGTAGCCTGAAAATCAACCAGAATGCAAGACCATAGGGTTCCCACCATCCGTTCAGCTCGAAACTTCATACATGGCCTGAGGACCACAAATTAACCGTACACGTCGAATTTTAACCGTTCGATCCTTGTGGAAGTGACCCAATAGATAGATCAGCCCATAAAACAGTGATTTGGGGCCCACCTGATATTTGGATGTGCTTCAATTTTAGTCTCAACATCTTATACGAGGTGAAAAAGTGGATGGACGGATTGGATTTTACATATACATCAAAGCGGGGCCCACTTTACGAAAGTGGAGTGCACATAAGCCGTGCACTCGCCGTGCACCGAACGGACCAAGTCGGTCTGCAGGCGCTGACCCGACTTCTCTCACTAAAATGGAAATTTCCGTTTTCAGCGGCGTGAAAACAGTAACAGGGACTTGCGGTCCTCTATTGTGGGCCACCATCACGATTCTACGGTCCAATCTGGACTGTTAATTAGACCAAAACGGCCCATATTACCATTGCTTAGGTGGAAGTATTTCAAATGACAGCGAAGATCGGGTTTTGATCGTCCAAACGGAAGATAGACAGCAGAGAGAAAACTCCTGTGGGCCACGCAGAAATCAATCCAAAACCATCTCTTCCAGAATGGTTTTTCAATAGTATCAAAATGGACGGAGTGGATCTCTCAATACGATAGCGAATTGGGGCCCACCATCGTCACTGCGTAACAAATATGCAGGCTCTGTTGCTTCCGGACGCTGTCCGAGTTTTGCGGATGATTGCATGAACATGGTGATGATCGGATGGGTAATCCAGACCGTTCATCATGTAATTCATTCAAAAACGTCCCAAGAGACGTTGATCTTTCGGATGACAAGTAAGGGAAGTGGGAGTTTCGGCGCTGTTTTCGTGGCTGCGTAAAAAGGGCCTGCGCAAACCGACGTGCTTGTTATGCACTTCACCGACTTATACAGCCAGCCGACTCCCTTGGTTTCCTATAAAGGAGGACGCATAAGAGAGAGTGGGGCATTCAATCCCTTAAACGTGGAGCATCATCTAATCTTGTTGTTTTTTTTTTTCTTGTTTTTTTTTTTCTTTTATTTTGTTTTGTTTAAGGGATCCAGCCCATTCATGTTGGGCTTAGCTAAGAGGTGAAGCTTGATCCTACTGCTTAGATGCATGTGATGAACTATATTTGATTATAGTTAGATGAAAGAATGCTTTAGTTTTTAATAGTTTATTGTGACTTACATTACAGTAGATCTGCGATGGCTTGAGTATTTTCTTTTCCTTTCTTGTGATTATGAAGCTAGGATACCCTATTGTTCACCATCGCCCATTGGACATGGTGGAATGACAGAACCCTTCCCGACATCCATACATCACTCAGATTGGTTGTGGACTGGTTTAATTCTGTTGTTTGCTTTGTCTTATGGGCATGGTTTTGTGATGGAATACATTCTAATGTACGCTCATCTGATATCTTGAAAACTAGATTAAATGAAGTTCAGAATTGATTTTCAAGTTATATCTTCCAACTAGATGAAGATAGGATTTGAAGTCCAGTTGAGTTCATGAATCGACCATAGATCTCCCTGATATCTACAAGTGGATCCTTTGAATCCCTAGTTTCCTTATCTGAATTCCTTAAGTTTTACATTAATATTTCACCATTATTCCCCAAATTACAATCAATTTAAATTTCATCTTACTCTAGTCCTAGTTTTGGTTAATTTCATATTACGTACAGGTTTCAGTCCCTGTTGATTCGACTTCGGTTTCACCGAATTTATTACTACATCACAACCCTATACTTGGGGAGTGAACATATGCAAAGGGTTTTCTTTATACGTCCAAGGGAAAAGGTTAGTATATTGCTTGTAATTAATCTCGTTTTCTTCATAGTGGAAGTTTGCACCCATAGTTTTTTATCCTTGTTTGGAGTTTTTTCATGTATATCATGTCTTGTGATTTGTTTAGAATGCTTTGATTTTTCTTCTAGATTATATTTCTTTATGTTTATCGTTTCTGGGTGAGATCAGAGATTGAATCTCAGTTCACTAGCATTGTTAGCATGTTGCGCAACACATCCATGAGTGGAAGCCTTTTTTGTTAATTTTCTTTGTCGATGATAATTTTATAACTGATTACATGGCGGTGAGAATGTTTCAACTAGATAATACGTGTTTCTTGTGTTGAAAGAAAAATGAGGAAATGGACTATCGCTTTTTCATCTCTTTGTGAGACAATTAAGTACACTTATTAAATGTTCCTAACCACCCGTTTGAAATAGTTTGGCATGGAACTCGTTGAAATCATGATTTACTTGTTCTGACATCCGCCTAATAGGTACACCATACTAAAACTTTAAAGAAATAACCACTGACCATGTTTGCCTGTCTACACCATTCATTAAGTAGACGGGCATCTCTTAAATTGTCCATCGAAAAAAGTCTCGTTCAATAGATGATACAAACCACACAATTCATTGCTTCCTTTCTAACATCACCGACCGTCCGTACAAAGTATCTATGAACTTGGCAATTAGGTCAGGACTCGTTTAGCACACCAGCACCCACCCTCGGTACTGATCGATGCTGGAAAAGGACTTGGAAGAAAACTCATCAACCCTCTCCCACGCTCCTGTGCTGGTAGATGCGGGAAAGGTTGTGTGGGCTCCACCATAATGTATGTATTTTATCCAATCGGTCCATCAATTTTGCTAGCTCATTTTAGGGCTTGACCCCAAAAATGAGGCAGAGCCAAATTTGAAATGGAGCACATCATAAGAAAGAGTGGTCATTGAAAGACCACCATTAAAAACTTCCTACGGCCACTATAATGTTTATTTTCCATCCAATCTATTGATGAGGAGATACAGACTTGGATGAAGGAAAAAAAAATAAAATCTATCAGCTTCATCCAAAACTTTCGTAGCCCAAAAAAGTTTTAATGGTGGGCTTTCAACACTGTTTCCTATTTTATGGTCCACCTGAGATTTGGATCTGCTTCGTTTTCTGGATCATGCTCTCAAATGAGCTGTCAAAATGGATAGACGGCGTGGATAAAACACATAAATCATGGTGGGGCTCACATAGCATTTCCAGCATGACCAGTACTGAAGTCGGTGCTGTGTGCTACTACGCAATCCGAGCCTTTGAGGTCACCACATCACGTCATCCTTGGCAGGTGGCCCACCCTAGGCGTTACGTGTTTGTCCGGATCGTTGAACATGTGCATCCATTGTGTGTTAGCTGTGGCAGTTATGGACTTTGGAGTCATGCTATTAATTCATGGAAAAAAAAAAAGGTAAATAAATTTAGAGTACCATCCAATTTTTATTTTTATTTTTGTGAACTTGTTAGTAGACGACACTGTCAGCTCACACATCACTGTTAGCCACGTCTCACGATCAAGTTATAGCTCAAATATTACAACGGTTGAGATCATCCTAACTGTTCAATCAATTCTCTAATGGACACTCAACAAACATTCACAAAATGCCAAGGTTAGAAGTACTTAACAAGCATCAAATAGGTGTAGATTTCTCAGCTATATAGCTCTGATAAAAGAAGTGAACCACATATTGGACGGTGTAGTAGATGGATGAGAATGTCATCTTGTTCACTTTAGCATAATTCATATCTATGGTGGATGTCATAAAAACTAGGTTGTCCACAGAGATCTCCGACAATTGAATAACTGTAGGCGGGTATCTTACCAAGGACTTCAAAATGGGCTTTAAATTTTGAATTGCTTGTTAGGTTTTCATCACATCTATCATAAAGCGGTAGGGGTGCATGTGCACGGTTTGGTTTTGGCTTTCCTGACTTAATAATTCCTTGATTTTTATTAAAATCAAGTTTGATTATTATTTTTTATTTTGAGTTTTTGTATTTCTTAGGAAATCTAATATTCCCTAACTTTTCCTCCAAAACCATGTTAATTAATCTGAAATCTAACCGATTGATGAACTACGTACCTATAATATGGATGGTTAATTAGGATTGTTCATGGTACAATATCTTTATTGACACAAGGATGTCATTTTCAGCAGTGCACCCAAAATCATGAAATCACCTCAACATGTGTTGACGTGGCACATCTGTGTGAAAGGATGGTGAGAACACATGGACTTTAAAGCAATGCGGATTTTATTTGATTTCAACCGGCAGATTTTATTTGATTTCAACCCTTGAAAAATTGAATGTTGAAAGAAAAAGATGACTCTCCACTTTCAATTTACCCGTGATCAGTGTACGGACTATTAAAGATTGTGGGAAATTCATTGCCAGGTCCACCTGATGAAGGCAAATGATCACCCACGCATGTACAAGCGTTGGCACATGTAGGGCAATCTTTATATAGCCATATGAAGATGCGCCTCCTCTGGCTAAATGTTATTGGCAGTTTCTGTCCGTTATGCATGTGCAACAATTAGCCGCTTCATGCTAGCCATTTAGACTCATTGACTAGCCGTTTTATGACGGTTGAGCCTGTCACATGCAGCAATTTTTGTATGGTCTGATTTAATGCTACATGTGCAATTAAATCTCTTTCTAACATAACGATACACATGTGCAAAATACGCCACTAGCACATTTACAGCCACACTGCCTCACATGCCTATGCCCGAACTCGTGCCCATGCGCACACACTGGCACTGAAACACGCAAGTCCAATACTCCATAGATCAACCAAGCAAAATATAAGGTAATCCGCACCCCATATATAAACACAATTTTTTCTTATCTCGTTCCTCACATGGGACTATTCCCAAAACGCTAAAACTGTAAGCTTTTTTTCAAACAAATAATTTATTACATATATTTTTTATTTTAAAATATTTTAATCAATATTTTTCACAACAAACCATATGGGCCACCTTGATGTATTTTTTAAATATCTACCTTGTTCATCTATTTTTCCATCTCATTTTAGAACATGATGCAAAAATTTAAGAAGATCCAAAATAAACATCATGAAAACCTTACTATGGGCCGTTTGGAGAAATTTTAATGGTGAGGCACTCGATCACCACCGGTTCCTTTGGTGTGGTCCACCTGAGATTTGGATATACTTAATTTTTGGGACCATGTCCTAAAATGAGCCGGTGAAACGGATGTACGACGTGGGTATACAACAGATCATCTAGGTGGGCTCCGGGCTAGGGTTTCTTAGTTGGGAAGGTACTGGCCACGTAAGTGTTGCCCGAGTGACATTTTATCGGGTGTTACCGTTTCTGAATGGGCCCACCTTCATGAATGTTTTGTATATCAACGCAGTCCATCCTGATTTAAAAGTCACTAAAATTTACATGGACTACTAAAAATTAAGCATATTAAATAAAAATCACATGAAAAATTGATTCATGTGGACCACATGAATTGATATAGTTTTGATGGCTATCAATGTCTTACAATCTCTCTGCTATTGTAGTCCACTAAAATCAATAAATTGACCAAAATTTTAACCCTGGTCCTAAAGTAGAGTGATTCACGTGTGGTTAGGTGGATTTTACACATGCATCGAAGGTAGGCCACCCAAAGCTTTCATGGCATAGGACGCTTTGACCTTCCTTATTGTAGCTTTTAAATGCTCCTCATGCTTTCAAATGTCAATGGCAAGGGTATTTTCTTGCATCCTCATTGCTTGGTAGGCCCCATGAAGTATGTGTTTTATCCATGCGGTCCATCCATTTTAAATCATTATTAATTTTACGGCATGAACAACAAAAAGTCAGGTACAAATTCTAAGGAGGACCACACTAGAGGAAAGTGGTGATTCAAAAGCATCTTATAGCCCTTCATTTTTATGTGGCCCATTGTGATGATTATATGAAATAGGATTCAAAAATTCCATGTGCCACAAAAAAATTAAGCATATAGATAAAAATTCACAAGCAAAAGTGATTCGTGTGGGCCACACAAAGTGATACAGTTTCAAGTGTTAACATTGTCTCACTCTCTCTATTATCGTTCGTGGTCCACTGGAATCACTAAATTCACTGAAATATCCTCCCTAGGCCTAAAGTACAGTGAGTTTTATGGTGGTCTCGGTGGATTTTATACACACATCAAGGTGGAGCATCCCCATTTTTTCACAGCACAAGACGCTTTAAAGTCCTGTGCTTTTAAATGGTCCTTATGCAGTGATTCTCAATGTCAATCTGTCGAGGTATTTTATTACATGCTCATCACACTTTGTAGGAAGTAGATGTTTTATTCACATCATCCATCTATATTAGATCATTATTTTATGGCTTGATCCCTATATATATATTTTTTTTTAAAAAAAAGGGCTAATACAAATATCATATCGACCGTATTAGAGGAAAGTGGTGATTCAACACCCATCATTAAAAGCTTCCCATGGCTCAGTGTAATTTTTATTTGCCATCCAACCCTGCTGATTACGTCACACAGACTTGCTGATTGCAACACACAGACATGGATGAAGGGAAAACCCAAATATCAGCTTGATTCAAACTTTTGTTGCCTCCAAGAACTTATTAATGGTGAGCGTTTAACTAACAGAATTTCCTGTTTTGTGGTCCACTTGAGACTTGGATTTACCTCATTCTTTGGCTCGTACCTTAAAATAAGTGAAAAAATGGATAGATGGAATTGATAAAGCGCATATATCATGATGTGCGTCTATACACTGTGATGCTACTGGCGTATTGCCGATACACCATCCGCACCTTCCGTGAGTTCATCTCACCTGACCTACTCCCTTCCAATTTCCGGAAGGGGCCTACCGTGTTGTTATAAGAAATCCACCCCATCCCATTTCGGGGGCTGAATTTAAGGCATTCCATTAAAAGGAGGCAGATATATAACTCAAGTCAGCCACACGAGAAAGACAACTGGGGAAACAAATGTCTACAGCTGAAGCTTTCCTGTGCATGTTTTGGCATTTCAAATGTGGCCATCCAAGGCTGAAATTTCTCCAGCTGGGTTGGTTGGCTAAAGTAGTTCGTTCTACCTTAAAATTATATATTTTACATCAGGTAACTCATTCCGGATTGCGAAATACGCCCGATCTAAAGTTCGACGGTCCGGATCACTTCTGTCGTTGACCGGGCCTTTTCTTATCCATCTTGGCCATGAAACTATCCGCCACTGCTCTACATCACATGCCCACACACATCTCACATGATCACAAAAACTTAAATATAAAAAAGTGCCGAATAGATACTCATCATGCAGGCCACAGTTGACCGAAGAATCAATTAGAATATAGGAACCGGGGTGTCACGTAATCCGCTCCCGTTAAGCAAATGTGTAGAGGTATACACGAGTCGAACTGAGTCGAGCTTGGCACAGCTCGACTTGGCTCAGCCACTAGCTAACCCTAGCTCGAACTCGGCTCAGCCTGGTGCACAAGACTAATGGCCAGCTCGGCTCGATTCAATTAGCAGCTCAGGCCATTCGAGCCGAGTTTGAGCCAAGAACGAGCCTGTGCAGCATTTTCACAAACACTTGAAGTGCACTTTCAATTTTTTACTGTATGTAAAACAACAGTATCCGTTTATAAGCATTTCATCAAACACCTTGTAGGCAACATCAAAATCAAGAAAAAAAAAAAGTATTTATTTCATATACTTATCTTCCTTGCCACCAGCCGACACTTCATTGAGTCATTTCATCAAACACTTGGTGAGCAACATCAATATCAAAGTAACCAAGTCACCGAAATGGTTCAATCCGAGTTCGATTCGAGTTGGTGTGCGATCCAAGTCGACTTGAGCTCTAGCAAACTTGAACTCAGTTCAAAATCTTTTCAAGCTCAAAAAATTAGCTCGAGCTTCGTTGCGAACCGAGTCGAATCAAGCTTTTTTAAGTCGTGCGAGCTAACTCAGTTCGTGTAAAGCCCTACAAACGTGCTCTTTCTACTTACTTTCTCAGTATGGCCACGTGCATGAGCTGGACAGAAGCTTCACAGCACATGTGATATGATATCGGTGCCAATCATCAGGAAGGCCGGATAGTGAACATGCCGTGGTGATACTCATATCATGCAGGCCATAGTGAGAGGAGAACCAATGGACGGTTAGAATTTAGGAACATCCAAGACTAGTCTACCCGATGACTGCACCATTCTGATTGTTGGTTTAAGGCTAGATCGCATTGGGGTCCACCTGATGAGCGGTCACATCTTACCCACCTGACCTGATGGAATATGTTCTGCAAGGATCCATCCTTACTATCCAATAGTTAGCTGAAATGTGCTAAAAGTCCAAGTAAACATCGATGGTGATGGTAAGTTTGTCCAACGGTTCGGATCTCATTTCCATATGCCGCGTACGCAGTTTGAATTATGATAAGTGGAATGCGTCCTGCCCTGCCCGGACAGACTCGGTCCAGGCTGTGAAGTATTGATTTTATCCACGCCATCCATCAATTTTTTCAGATCGTTTTAGGGCAGGAGCTTTAAAATGAGGCAGATCCAAGGCTCAAGTGGACCACACAGTAGGAATTGATGGTGATAATGATGTCAACTGTTGAAACCTACCTAGGCCAAACGTGATGTTTATTGACCATCCAACCTGTTAATAAGGTCGCATAGACGTTGATGAAGGAAAACACAAATGTAAGCTTGATAAAAACTTCCGCGGGTCCCAAGAAGTTTTTAACGGTGGGAGATCAATCCCCACTGTGTAGTCTACTTAAGCCTTGGATCTGACTCATTTTTGGGTTGGAACCCTAAAATGATGTGGAAAAATGGATGGACGGCAGGGATAAAACCCGTATATCATGGTGGGCCCATAAATCCCCTGCCTGGACCGAGTCCGTCCAGGGACAGGACAAAGTGCGCTTCCATCATACCAACTCACGTAGGTGACTTTTATACTGTGACGAAATCCCTGACGTGAAATTGGTATTTGAGTTGAACGCGAAATCCCTTTTAACGACCTTGACGTTGCCACGTGTCCAACCAACCAGCGGGGCGCACTTTTTAAATCCCCAACGGTTCGCGCGAAAATCAGAAGGTTCCCTTTTCCTTTTTTATAATTGTAAACACCTCCCCAGCTGGGCTTGGATTAGGTGAGGCAGAGGTAAGAGCGGAAGCGGGTGAGGCCCTGATTCCAGGGCCCACCTTGATGTATATGTTGTATATCCACTTCGGTCATCCATTTTTCCGGATCATTTTACAACGTGGTCCAAAAATTGAGGCTGATCCAAATCTCATGTGGACCCATAGTAGGGATTGAATTTTCTCCGTTAAGAACTTCTTGAGGGTGACAAAAATTTTGGATGAAGCTGCCATTTGTGTTTTCCTTTCATCCAGGTGTGTGATGATTACAAAGAGGTTGGATGGCAAATAAACATTGAAGTGGACAGGAATTTTTAAGGTAGGTGTTTAATCACCATTGTTTCATGTGGTATGGTCTACATGGGATCTACCTCATTTTGGGACCATGCCATATAATGAGCAGGCAAAACAGATGAACAGCATGGATATACAAACATACATCACAGTGGGCTCCATAGGCCTCAGCCACGTGGCTTGATGGATTCCCTAATCTGTGGGCCCACCATGATGTATTAGTCTTATATGGTTGTTGTTCATTCATTTGGCCAACTTATTTTTAAAAAAATCTCATGAGTCACAAAAGTTTTGGATCAAGCATATTTGTGTGGTCTCTTCACTAAGATCTTTGTGACATTATCAATAGCTTGGATTGAAAATAAAAATTCCAGTACCCCAAGAAGCTGTTAGAAAAAGTGTTGGATATACCAAAAATAAAATAAAATAAATTTTGATTGTTTCATTTCACTATAGTAAATCATGTAAAATTATACGTTGTCTTTAAAGTGTGATTCGCCCCCTTATTGCTGATAGGTTACAGGCGAATTGCTTCCAAGATAAGGCAAGTCCGTCTGGATCCAGCGTGCAGCAATCATGATGGGTCCACTTAGAAACAATTCAATGCTGCAGATCATCTAGAGAATCTGATGGAAGGGAGAGATTTGTGTCCGAGATGATGGAATTTGGACTGGAATGGTCCAGTTTATATAGGCACCAGGGGGTTTAAACGTTCTTGACCGTTGATTATTAATTTCAACCGTTTTAGGTCGTTGGATCGGAAGATCTGACCGTTGGATCATCATGACCCATCTGTTTTCAGACCGTTGTAGCTTTCAAGATAGCTAGCAATTTTAAAAATGGCTGACCGTTTCGAATTAAAGATCTGATCGTTCTCAATTACTTATAAAACACTGGCATATTTCAGATCCATCGCACCTAGACTTCTAGTAGACCACTCACACCGCGATAGCGGTGTCTTGCGTAAGGTCGCGAGAGAGCGACCACTCTGCAACACGTGCCACTACCCTTACTCATGGCTGAGCGCGCGTGCATGCATGTGTGTAGTATTCTTATTAGACAGTGGTCTACATATAAGCTCCAAAAACTCTTTCTATCATTTTCGATGTGGGACAAAAGCACACAGCACACTTTTCTTATTTGAAATTCCCGAAAATCATTTTAGCGACAAAATACCGAAAATTTGAAATTTTGAATTTACTTTTTTTAAAACCACAAATTTCAATGGAAGCCTAGGAAGTTTTTAATGGGAGTATTGTTCAATCACCATTGTTTCATGCTATGTGGTCCATCTGAAATTTCGATCTGCTATATTTTTGGGCTCGCCAATTAAGTGTTTCCTGACTAAAGTGTTACACCCGAGATGGGGATGTTTCATCTGGCCAAACCCATGAATGGAAGGCACGGTTCTAAGACAAACACATCATGGTGAGCCAGTAGGATCAACTGAAGCCGCGACCCACACCCACTTAACCCTGCCTCAAGTAATCAGCGCCCCTTCCTACTGGTCTCGGAAGAAGCACTACCTGTACTTTAATATTTGTAGTATATTCTCTGACACTACCGCTTATCTTTGACCATTTGACCGTTTCACCCATGTTTCATATTCAACCCGTTGCAGGCGTGTGAGTCGAAAGTTGTACATATACTGCATCCAACCCACTCATCATGGTCACCTCATCATGAAAATGGCACACACAAAAAATCAAGTTCTCGTGGGCCGCCACATGAATTGGAGATTTTTGGATGGTTCCCTGCACTATGACCCATCCAATAATTAAATTGCCTAATTTTTTGGACGTCTAATATTTATTGTGAAGGAAATCTAAATGTACGGTTTAGATACAATGTAAATTACAGTGGACTACACATACATGCATACAATGTACATAACAGTGGACAACGCATACATGCAAAATGAGTTTCCCATGTTGAGGGAATTTTCCTCGTTTTAAGCAGATTCCTCCGACGTAAAGTAATGGGCAGTGTTGAGTCGCTGAAAGTATCTTTCTTTGATTTTGTTACTTATACCTGACGAAACCAATGACATCATCATCAGATAAGCGCACGTGGTTTAGTGGCTCTCATGATCACCTGAATATGTAGTTGATACATCCAAACCGTTAAAGAAAGGGCCACTACGCATCTAATCAAAATCCCCCAATCTCCCATTATCAATGGATGGTGGATGGACATCTCAAATTAATGAGTCCTAATGCATCCCTGAGTACAACTGAGGCCTAGGAATGCAAGATGAAGATCATTGGCCTGATGGGATGATGGTGGATGGAAGAGGCCCCAAAAACATACTTGATCAGCGGATTCTAACCCTTTGATCAATGGCCCGTATAAAGGATTGTAAGAAACACAACCATAGTAAAAAAAAATATAATAATAATAATAAATAAAAAGTCCAACAATCTTATGGCAACAGTATGAACCGTTTCCAAAGATAACGGCATCACACATTCAAGGTGAGCCTAAAAGAACATGTGAGAATATGAAAATCAAGACAATATTAGGTGTGGTGGGTTTCAAAAAATATAATTATTACATATGGTAGGGATTATCCGTGTTACTATGGGATTAAGCTTAATTTTGCTGCTGTGTTTGTAATATGTTGGTACGTTGAATGGATATACCAACCATCATTAGACATTATTGAGAATAACACTATTTATATCCAAACCATTCCTCTATTTTGCAACCTCATTTTATGGCATGTGTCTAAAATGAGGCAGATCTAAAACTCATGTGGCCCCAAAGAAGTTTTCAACAGTAGGTATTCAATCCTTGCTGCTTTCTATGGTGGGTCCATTTGAGCTTTAGATCTACTTGATTTTTTGGCTCATGCTCTAAAATGATTTCAAATAATTAATGGACGGTGTAGATATATCCCACACATGATGGTGGGACCTACACAACCTTTTTTTTTTTTTTTTTTTTTTGAGTTAGGTTGTTAGTACACACCCATGTTACACACACTCCATGTTAGCCACCCCCCCTAGGATCAATACCAAGACCTCGAGTGTTGAAACGAGGTATCTCCACTCAGTCTGCCAGTTGAGCTATGGATCTAGGCATGAGACCTACACAACTTGCTAACATTGAGTGAAATTGGTAAGGACCAACGCAATTCCATCTAATCTAATTCGAAGCTATTCCATTCTTCCCAAACATTGAGTAGAATTGGCACGGTACTAAATGCAATTCCATCCCACCTAATCCCATCTAATACCATGCGCCAAACACCTTAGGGCCGTTTGGCCGGTCGGATTGGAAGGGATTGGATGGTATTGAAAGGGATTGGAAGTTAAATCTTAGGATGGGCTGGGTGTGCCAAACAAAGTTGGTGATCTGATCTCAATCCCATGGGCCTTCAGGCAATATACTGACAACACCATCATTACCTTTAAATCCCATCTAATCCACCTTAATCCATTCAAATTTGCTTGAGACGTGTTTAGTTCAAGGGATTAGAAGGGATGGGAAGTTTTAATCCTGGAATTGGTCAGGCGTGCCAAACAGACTGGATATAGCAATCCCATGTATCTCAAGACAAACTACTGACAACACCATCATTACCTAGAAATCCATGCCATCCACCCTACTACCATTAAATCCCTTTCAATCCACCCGGCCAAATGTGCCCTAAAGTCTTAGATGGATGGGCAAGCCAAGGCCACGTTCGAGATCACGGGATTGAGTGGCAATGTGATGTGGGGTATGTGTGGTGTGTGTGCGTAAAGACCCATAAAAAATAATAATAAAAATAAAAAAAAAAAAAAAAAATTTAAAAAAAGTGACGAATGAACATCAATTACGTTCGTCTCGCAGGCTACTAAAAGAATGCTGTGCCCAACTTCCAGAACGAACGCGCTTTTTAACAATCACGTTAGAGGTTGTTGGCTACAGCTGTTCTACACGAGCCAAAAGTTATTCTAGAAAAAGATATTTAAGATTCCCTAGTTAATAACCTCCTTTTCATTTGGTGTAGAGCAAGTACGATTCCATGGACGCGGTGCTTGCCAAGAATGAACCATATAAATGGGTAACGTCCCAGTACCATAAAAAGAGAAATTTCTAAAGATAAGAAATATTGGACAGTTGAAAAGGGTCTTATGTACCATTCATGTTTGCCTGACAGCTCCTCCGGAATGGATGGCTAGAATTAAGGGTGATTGTGGGTTGGATTGGCCCACTTTTCAGACAACTTCATCCAAGCAAAATGAGCAGAGGCCTGGCTTCAGTTAGAAATGTGACCCATTTAAGTACATGGTCGAGTTTGGTTGAACCTCACGACACAAACTCAATGCAATTATCTCATCCTACTTGACCCAGAATCCGAAATAATACGAAGAAAAGTATAAATGATTTATTTAAAAATTGATCACCTACAAGTTGATTGCATTCCAAAAGTGGTCTGACCCAACCCCAACTCAGCTCAGGGTCCGAATTGTTTGACCCGACTTCCACTAGCTTGAGTTGGGTCAAACAATCCAACCCAATTACAATTAAATTGGTGGTGACGGGTCAACCTTGGGCTTGATAATCTTTTAAGTTAAGCTTAGTGGGCCAGAGAGTAATAAAAAGTAGGTCAGGCATGAACTAAAATTTTAGCTTTGTTTAGTAAATGATCTGTGTTGATGCAGAAAACTGGTACGTACTCTTCCTGCGTCCTAACACCTGCACAAGAAGGAGAAGAGAAACAAAGGAGACCCTGGCTCCGATGGTAAAGTCAGTGCCAGGACTGTAGAAGAGGATGGTTTTAGGAGGGTTTTCTGCGTACCTTTCACCTAGGAGGTTCCTTTACTTATAGGAATGGGAGGGCCCCGGTGTGCAAGGATTTTTCTCCTGATTTCTCGGAGATTTAGATTTAAATTAACAGTTTTTGGTCTCCATCTGATCCCGAGATCTTCGGGATCGGGGATCTTTTTACGAGATTTTCAAGACAGCGTTTTCGTTTACAACATCTTTTTCTTACTCGGCCCAGTCCTGACTGACTCTAATGATGAGCTAGTCTCGACCAGCTTTAAGGATCAAGTTACTCGCCATCGTCGGATGAAATGGAGCCGATCCATAATCGATGTCCTTTCTTAATCCGATAGCCGACTATGTAACCGACCTAATT
>JAJHSJ010000002.1:98112875-98235212 GCA_021015155.1 Magnolia officinalis
AACCTCTTGACAAGAGTGCAGGATCTCATCCATGCTCCGGTCGAGTCCTTTCAAGCGCATCTTATCAAGGTGAATGTAGCCAACAAGGCCTGTATCCGCTTCTGAACTTTCAGGTATTTGTCGATGCCTTTGGTATTCAATGGAGAAGTCAAAAGCAACATCCTTTGAAGTAACTTTTTTCAAACGATTCTGAACTAAATATGCTGCATTCTCCTTGCAATGCATTTTCCCGCAGAAGCACTCATTCAAATATAGAATAACTCTCTGATCAATAATATCATTCTTGAAGTTAACTTTGCACAAAAATATTTCCTTCATCGATTCCCATGAAGAGTTATTGCTCTGAGAAGAATCAAGAACTGTTTTATATGCAGGATTTGATATTGCAGTAGCAGCTAATACACCAACCGGTTCACCAGTAAGAGAACTTCCAGGACTATTTTTGTCCACCTGTCCATACTCAATTGAATTATAGAATTGCTGCAGAGGTTTCTCATTGTCCCATCATAACAGATAACGACTTCTCTAAGTGTGGCCCTTTAGATTTTTAAAACAAAGTTCCTGGTTCATAGTCCTCTGGAAGATGGATCACACTTCCCTGGATGATATAGAATGGACCAACTCTTCATAGGGGGTCAGACCTTGAAAAAAGGAGCTCTTAACTAACCCAAATGCCTCAGAAGATAGTCAACACCATTAACAGAATACTTATTTTGGAAGTGGAAACTCATATCCTCAACCAAACGCCTTGAATAAAACTTCCCTCGGTCATAAAGTTGAAGCCCCAAAAGCCAAGTTGTTGAACAACCTTACTGATAGCTGAATCATTTTTAGAATCTATCAAATTACCCAAAGCAGATAACTTTAGAATACGAGTCACGATAGACAGTTTTACAGTTTTCAGGTAGCTTTCCACTTGCAACTCTACAAGTTCATTGTAATTTGATCTCAGGTGAAGCAGCAAAGGTGATATGTCCTGAATCTTCTTCTTTATATCTTCAGTAACAACCTTAGGAATGTCAAAATCATTCAAGCCAACACTATATCCTTCTAAAAAGAGAATCTCCATCAACAATGGCTGCAACATATTAAAGAACTTAACAGCCTCTTCTGTTCCCTTCTTGTCAAGAACAGAAGTAACAATCTCTGTGAATGATGACTGCAGTAAATCTCTATTGAAATCAATCCTCACCATTTCATTTTTACTGATCAAATGCCTCTCCCCAAAGCAGTCAAAAAATGTAGATAAAGCACTCTGTACTATTTGTAAAACAATCCACAGAGGACCTGTACGGTGAGCCTTAAGCAAAGCAGGTTCTAGTAAAACTGGTGAAACACACATAACCAATTGTTGCGCAGTCGCTTTGTTCAAGAAAAAAGTCCTAAACATGAGTTTAAGTGACAATAAAGAATCATGCACCAGTTGTAAATTTAGACTACCACTATGAGAACTACGGATATGCTTTTCAACCTAAACCAAAGCTCCAAAACTTCTGCCTTTGCTACTAGAGACTGTGGATAAAAATATATCACAAATCCCCATCAAAATTTGCACCTAGGGAGCACAAATAAGAGGATTGATCTTAACAGTATGGTCGTCATGCACATAACAGAAATGCTTGTAATTAATGTTTATGAGTACTAGGTGGCCTATTAATGAAAACAATGTCTCCATCCATAATACGCCTATTATGATTTGACCAACTTTCAAATCTGATTTAGTTTACTTTGATTCTCTTTTTTCCAATTCGGTTTTGAAAATTTTGAATGTTAGAGAAGTGCTACTGTGATTTTTCTGGATGTATTTAAGTGACTATTTTGTGTATTCTCTACACCATAATGAAGGACCACAGCTGGTCACAGAAAGCTGAAGGAGATCTAATAGTCCAATGCTCCTGAGCTTTCACAAAGACCATTTTTCCTGGAGAGTTGAAGAGCTGATTGGGAGCCTCTCCGCATTTATGTATTTTGTTATATAGGACACAAGATGGAGCAGGAATGCTAACAGGTTCACTTGCAATATTTTCCATTTTAGCTTTAGTAGTCTAAAATAACTTGTTTTCCATTCCAACCTGGAATTTGTAAAACGGACCTGCTATCTAGTGGAACACATGTATACATCAATTGTGCTATGAATCAAGTTTTCTTAACTATCTATTCTTGTTACACATGAGGAGCACATAATCAGCACTCTACAGCTCCAAGTAGTATAATCTCAATGTTGTGCCACTTACCGAATCAGCTATGCTTCTCAGCCCATTGCAGGGAAACTTCCCAGGGAGGAATTTAGGCTCATTGCAAGAAAAGGACCTACATCACACATAGTGGACATGTGACCATGGCCAGTGAGGTTGGTGTTGTAGTAGACATTTGCCAAAAGATGTGGCTAGGAAAGGAAGACATATGATCGGTCCAGAAGGGGACCTTACTGAAACAGTTCATGTGAAAGGCTAGGAAAGGAAGACATTTATAGTTTGTTTTGAAAACTTTAAATAGACCATTAATTATTTTGTTGATATTGTGCTAATTGTTGTCTTAATGAATGTTAGATTATTGGGTAATTCAAATTCTTGTCATTCAATAATAGGTTTTTGATAGTTATGTAGATAGAAATTTGATAGTTAAATCGATGGAGATTTGATTGTAGGATAGCAATTATAGGAAAGGATTAGTTAGAATCAATAGGAATTTGTGTGAAAGGATTAGCAAATAATCAGAAGGAATTTCTATTATCGGCACTTTACCGGCGTTTTTATTGTTTTTAAGCGGCGTTTGTACAATTTTTACTGATGCTTCGTACAATTAGCGGCGCTTCGTAGCGGTGCTTTTATAGTCTTTAACGGCGCTTCTATAGATTTCGGCGGCAGTCGCAGAAGCGCTGCTAAAGTGTACTAAGCGCCGCTAAAAGTCGACTTTTGGCAGCGGCCGTTAAAAATGCCGATGCCGACAAAATATACAGCGACGCCCCCTTTTAGTGGCACGTGCCCGACCACCGATAATTCTTATACTGGCGATTTTTTAGACTTCTAGGGCGGTTTTGGCTTCCGGTAAAGGTCATTTTTTAGTAGTGTCGCTAGCAATACCCTACAGGTGATGACTTTCCCCTTGGGCTTTCCGTTTCTAAGCTAGCTAAACATAGTTTGCACTAGATCACCACCATTAAATTAGGAACGATGTATTCCTTATATCAAATTGTGATACTTGCTTTCACCATATGATAGGCTCACATACTAGTTAAATGACCACTATTTACATGATTTGGTAGCATATCATTAATAATTATTATTAACTCATGATGCCTCCTTATATGTTTTATTTGAAGTCATATGTTGTCACATGTTAAGTATGATTACCTCTTTATAAAATCTCTTAATGCTACACATGGAAGATTCCATAATTGTATAGAAGCCACACTTGGGATGTAATTAGACAAATGTGGGGGAAAATAGGACCCTTGAACCAGTGTCTTTTTAATCAAGGGATCTTATTAAAACATCCCAAGATGGAGAACATCATGAGCTGAGGATGGTGGTCATGGGATACTATGCTCGAGCTGTCGGTCTACGCTGGGTGACAAGCCCCCCGTAGTGACCTTTAAGTTAGTTAAATTGGCTAGTTGTAACTGGATTAATAACGGTTGGCTAAGCATGCATTCATAGCATATTGGTGATGACGGATGTCTAATTCTAGATGTTGTAGCACGTGCCTTAGGGTTGTTAGGGTATCGTTTCACTAGCTCCCAGACCATCGACCATCGACCCCTGTTCCTACTGGATGATCATTCCCAAGTCGATGATTGCATGGGTGACGAGCCTAAGTCCGACTGGATGTGCATCCCCAGGTCGATGTGCATTCATACATCCATGCATCTAACAAGACTGCATATTGTCTGTTTGGGATCATTGCCTTGTTTTCCTTTAAACTATGTTTGTTAAGGCGGCGATGTGTAATCTTGAGGGGAATTCACACTGAGCTGGCCACTCATCCACCAAATATATAACCGTACAGGTAGCACAGGTGGCTTATGTGATATGCAGGTTCAGACAGATGAGGAGCCGTTATGGTGGTCAAGGATGCGTGGTTGCACCTGTCAAGGAAGCCGTGAGACCTTGCGGCTTTCGTTTATATGTTTTATATGCTTTAAATTTCTCATATATGAAATCTTGTAATTCATAGTGTAAAGACATTGGTTTGTATAAGTCATTATGGACAACCTCTTGTGTATTTTAAATGTAAATGAAAAATTTTCTTCATGCTAACTTGTCCATCCTACACTTATCTGTTAACTCTGATAAAAGAAGAAAAAAATTATATATGAAATTTGGCTCTTCTTAGGTTATGTAGACACCCCACCTAGGCTAATATCTTGATTTTGTTAAGACAATCCGAGAACCATGATCATATCCTAAACCTAACCCTAATCCTAACCTGAGCCATTATGAGTCATCATTCAATCCAGACCATGTCCAAAATCGATCTATCTCTCGGGTCATTTCCGGGTAATAATCGAGCCAATTTCAAGCCATTTTGAGTCGAATATCCAAAACAGACTTTGTTTCGCTCTAAGGACCCAAAAAGGGACCCACCGGATGAATTTCAAAGGAAGCTGTATCGAAGCGGTAGTTTGACTACCGCCAGCGGTAGTCAAACTACCGCTTCCTTTCAAAAAATGTGTGCGGAGCTAGTCACACGAGTTTCAGACCCAGCCAGGTCCGGGCGATAATCGGACTACCGCCGACGGTAGTCGGAGTACCGCCGCATGCAACCTGAGCAGGGACAGTTGTCCCAGCATCCAAAGTCAACTCTCCCATACATGTACCCTCCTCATCCTCACTATTTACTGTTTTACTAGCCCCTTTAGTCAATGAGAACACGCCACGTGGCATCTATCTCCTCTCCACCAATCACCATATGCCACATCAGCATTTACTCTCCTCTTGTCCTCTATTTACCAAAAAACCATTGGAAAGGGCTATAAATAGCCCTCTCCCCTTTCATTTTCACCAAGAAGCCACCAAGGGAGGGAGAGAGAGAGAGAAAAAGAGAGTAAGAGAGAAAGAGTGAGAGAAAAAGAGAGGAAGAGAAGGGGAGAGAGAGTGAGAGAGAAAGAGTGAAGGAAGGGGAGGAGCTCCCAAGCCTTCAAGCCCAAATTTTTCAGCCACTTCCCAGCCTTCACCACAACCCTTCCAACCCATAAGCTTAGTCCAGAATGATCATGGTTCAATCTACATCCTAGCCTATTCAAGAATCAAGCCAAAGATCCATCACCCTACAAGCATTCATCATGACATCAACTCTCTTCTCAATCCTCCTGCTTCTCTAGATCTCTAGCGGACGTATGCTCTGTGACTTGCCGTACATCGGATCCTGTCACATCAGAAATTCCTAGTGATCTAGTCCACTTTTCTTATCTCTTTGCATAAGCATCATCATATCTGCCCTCTAGACACATTGTCGGACGTATGCTCTGTAGCCTGCCGAAATCTCGGATCTTGCTACATCAGAAATCCACGTGTGACTAGTCCCATCATGACCATAGCATCATCATCCCTTGAGATTATTTTACCACACTAAGTTGAGACTGTACATTTGTATGGGCAGAGAGGGTGCCTAACACCTTCCCTCTTTGTAACCGAGGTCCCTTGCCCGGAATCCCAGATCGTAGACCAGGAGTCAATTTAAGGTAGGAGAATCTTAGGATTTCTCCAACCTTGCGTATTCCGTGGGTTCTAGCCGACCGCGGGATTCTGAGTAATATTGGCTAGTGGCGACTCCAACAATCACAAATCAGCTTAATCACCCCCAGCATCACCATCACCACCACAACACATTTTTTCACCAACAAACGTGGACACCGATTTTTCAGTGTCTACAGGTTAACACTCGGGTTTTTGGGAAACGGGTCATATACTCGGGTCCTGAAAAGTCAGGGCGTTACAGTTGGTATCAGATCATAGTTTGGACAAACTTAGCCTTGGAAAATGATCTTATACAAGCCTCAAATGTCTCAAGTTAGGATGTTTGAAATTAGAAATTGAAGTAAGGTGAATGTCCCTTAGACTCAGAAGAATGATCGAGGACGTAGGGAGCCAAACTCAGGTTCCCTTAGGAATGACTTGGATGGCAATCCAAACTTGTATAGAATTCCATCTGAACTAAGGATAAAATGTGAAACATAGAAATTTCAAACTCTAGATTCCCTTGAAAATTTTAAGTTAGACAATTGGACCTCAAGCTTATGTAGAAATTCCTTAGAAATGATTTGAATAACCACCATTTGGACTTATGGGAATAGGACTATGCCAAATTTAAAATGATACTAGCGGAATTAAACAATACGATAGCCTTATAAACAAATAAATGAAAGATAGTACTTTTAAATAAATCACAAAATAGAAAGGTAAAGCAACCTTAATATTCTAGTATTGAGAGGCTGATACAAATGATGTTCTAAGGACAACCTTGCACTATAAAAAACCAAGGGTTTATGGCAAGACAATCTTACTAGAACGGTTTAAGTATCAATATCTCAAACTAAAGAGGAATAAAGGAAATAGTAAGAATTGAAATTCTAAACTATTATAACATTCCCACAATGCTTGAAATGTAAATATTACAACATTCACATCCACACATACATTCCACAGCTTCGAATGATAAAGGATATAGAAATTAAATAAATATTTAAACCACAAGACAAAGAATTATAGTGGTTTGCCTGTGCGTTCACCAATTGTTAAACAATAACCACACAGCTTGCTACTCCACTCCTAATATCCTCACACAGGGGATATCAGCGTTCACTATGAAAATAGGTTTCACAGGTTCACCTAAAACCTTCACAATTGTGTCTTTCAAATGGGCTTACACAATTCAAAAACTCTACTTTCTAAGTTTTCTGGCTCTCCTCAGATAACCAACACAATGAGATTTTTCTGGCTCAATCTCAAAAGAAACCAAAAGTAAAGGAATTTTACACAAATGTAAAATACCTAGATTTCTCCTTTTGTAGCAGCCTAGAAGAACCAATCGGAGTAGAAGTTCGAATATAGAAGTTCAATTGTCCAATACTCACTTTGAAATGGTTCTAAGTTCTAATTGATTTTAAATTAAACCGGTTGGGCTAGCTCTATTTGATTTTGATTCCAAGAAGAAGGAATACAACAATTCCTCTTTTCAATTCAGATTGGAATATAGAAACAAAATAAAATTGACAAAGCTAACAAAAGAGAATATTAAATATGCACAATGTAGCTTAAAAATTAACACAAACCTATCTTAGAGTGAAGCCTTGATTTTACTTGAATTCGGATATCAAATTCTGAAAATCGTGTTCTATTTATAGATGCAAAAATCGCGTCTACGACTAGTCAAGTGGCCACCACGACTGGTCATAGGTCAAACTGCATTTTGAAATTTTAAACGTGATCGGATAAAACCGTTCCACGACTGGTCGTAGGGTGTCCACGACTGGTCGTGAGGCCTCCATGACTAGTCGTGACCAACCCAGGACTGGTCGTAAGGAACCAGGAATGGTTGCTGGAGTTTGAGTCGTAGCTGCATGACTAGTCGTGAATGAGTCGGCACTGTTCCTACGATCGGTCGAGCAGACTCTAGGACTGGTCCAAGTTCAACCAAAAAAGTTTTAAAATTTGCAACAACTTAGAACTGGTCTTGGAATTTCTTGGACTGGTCGAGCCAGTTCTAGGACTAGTCGAACAGAGTCTAGGACTGGTCTTAGAACAGACCAAATACTTATAAAAAGATTCAATTTGAATTATGTATACAAAATGATCTACCCTAAAGTCAATCTAAGACATTCATACCTTGAATGTGAAGTATGGACATTGAGTCTTCATTTCATCAGATGATAGTTGACCTTTTGAAGATTGTGAAGCTTGAGATTTCTATACTTGATGTAGCATTGAACTTGAGATCTTCTAGAGCTTGAATTACACTTCATCTTGAGTTGTACACTAACTTGAGTCTTAAACAAGATCACTTCTTTCGTTGTAGCTTATACTTGCATTTTTTGAAATAATTTGACGTAGTTCTCCGTTCTTGACTTGAAGCAAAGATGCAGTGTCTTGAACATATGAATCAACATACTACACAAGACATAGATTGTGTTTTTGGCACCACAAAATTTGACAACCAAAGAAATAGGAAACCATAGCACTTATAATCTCCCCCTTTGTCAAATTTGTGACAAAACACGCATAACAACAATATGATCAATATGAACACAAAGAATCATGCACCAGTTATAAAAGTAAACCAGTTACAGCCTGATTAACGAATCATGTACCTACTGTCATTCACAAATTCTTCATTATTTACTCCCCCTGAATAGCATACATAGATCCACCATAAAAATTATGCTACTCCCCCACAATCCATATACATTCCATATTTATCAAAATTAAAATATTCTCCCCCTTTTTGTCACAATATGACAAAGGAAGAAAGGAATAAATGGAAGTGGAAGTCCAATAAGAGAGTAATAAAGGAGTTAAATAGACAAAAGATATAGAAGCAAATTCAAAGTGCATATATCATAAACCAGTATAATCCAGAGTAAGTCTAGCACACACTGAAAGAAACCAAAATAGTCTAACAGTTATTACACACCAATGAATAAAAACATTTAATCAGATCCTGATGAAGGAGCAGGTATGTTAGGATCAAGTTTATGAAGGCCCTTGTTTAAACGCCTAAGATACTTGCGCGTATATTTAAATTGTAAATCATGGGCAACATTCATGTTCTCAACCTTCTCCTCAAGTGCATGAAGGCGAGCATCAAAATCAAATGGCTCATAGTCAGGATCATTAGTGGAATCTGATTCAATTTCATCAAAAATGTCATCCATATTTATGTCATCAGGAGAAAGATCTCCAACTTCTTCTTCATCCCCTGCTTCAGCACCACCACCACCAACATCTCTTTGGCCAGGAGCCAATTCCAATTTCATCTTGTTTATATTAGAATTGTTAAAAATAAGATGATGAATAGGAACCTCTTCAACAGGCATAGCAACTAGCATGTGAGAAGCTAACACAGTCATAATATAAGCAAATGGAATATCACTGTGCCCTGGATGGAGATGAAATGACATATTAAAGAAGGCAAACAGACTTTAGTACTAGTGATGATAGAACGCAAAACCCGAACCATGAAGGAAGTCAGTTCTGTTTTGTTACCAGAACGTGGATATACATTTACAGTAAAGATTTTGTGGAGAACCTTGTATATGGGTAACAAATACTTTGAGGGGAGCGCATTCCCTTTACGAATCCATTGAACATCCATATTACATAAATCTCTAGTTAACATACGTTTTTCTGATTCTGAGGATTTTCCAACTAGAGTATGAATATGAATACCCTCATCATTAATAGGTATGTCCATTAGAGCCGAAATCAGATGACTGTCTACCTCAAATGGACCTTCTCTTGTTGCTATATTAAATGTTAAGTTCAGCGCGCTACACAACTGGTTGAAATTTAAATCAATAAATTATCAAATATATATACACTATGATCATACACACATGCATGAATAATCAATTTAAATTGCATTTACCAAGATCAAATTTCAATTTATTAAACCTGCTTTTGTCGAGTGGTTTAGTGAAAATGTCAGCAAGTTGAGTCTCGGTCGGAATATATTCCAATGAAATTATTTTTTCTTCCACTAATTCACGAATGTAATGAAATCTAATGTCAATGTGCTTAGTACGAGAATGTTAAATTGGATTTTTAGAAATATTTATTGCACTGGAATTATCACAATATAAAACCATTAAATCCTATGCAATTCCATAATCGCTTAACATGTGTTTCATCCAAACAAGTTGAGTATATGCATTTCCAGCTGCGATGTATTCAGCCTCAGCAGTAGAAAGCAATATAAAACTTTGCTTCTTACTAAATCAAGAAACTAAACAATTTCCAATATAGAAACTACCACCACTGGTTGACTTTATATCATCGATATTACCAGCCCAATTAGCATCTGAGTACCCCGCCAACTGAACACTAGTATCATATGGATACCAGAGACCCAAATTAGCAGAACTTGCGACATATCGCATAATCCGCGGTGGACCCAAATTAGCAGAACTAGTATCACCAGCTTCTCCTCCAATAAAAATCATTCATCATTTGTCATCATTTCTAGTTTCTTCTCTTTTCCTCCTAGAGGAATATAGTGGTCCTTCTGATACAGAAATCTTTCATCCGCATCTTCCAGAAAGTAAAGTTTGAACTATCAAACTTCTCAATTCTAGTCTTCCCTTCTTCCATCATCGCTCCTAATAGAACTAAACCAACAGCTCTGATACCAGTTGTTGCGCAGCACGCCAGCAACGCAGTGAACCAAGATCCAATATCTAGTCTCACCCACAAACGATAAACAAGAAGAAATATAAACTAGAAAAAGAATCAAAGCATTCCAAACAAACCACGAGATAAGATATACGTGAAAAAACCCCAACAAGGGTTTTTTAAAAAAAAAAAAAAAAAAAAACACAGATGCAAGCTTCCACTATGAAGAAAAACGAAGATTACAAGGCAATATACTAACCTCTCCCTTGGAAGTACAGAGAAAACTCTTTGCCCACACCTTAAAATTATTTCTCATACCCTAGAAAAGCCCTAGGGACACCTATTTATAGTTTAGGCAACTTCCCTTTCGCACCTCTCAGAAAACCGACTCAAAAATCCGCAATCTAGATCAAATCCAGAAACGAATCTGCGTAACCTTGACTGGTCGAGCGGACCCCTCAACTAGTCGAGCGTGGGCCTCGACCGGTCGAGTGCCTCGGAACCCAAAACTTGATGCTTGCTGAACTTTGAGTCGAGTCAGTCCTCGACTGGTCAAGTAGGCCACTCGACCGGTCGTGCAGGGCACTCGACTGGTCGAGCGCCCCCAGATGTGGCTCTACATCTCAACACACATGACTATTAGGAAATTGTCTGCAACTTAAATGTGGAATGCATCAAATGTGACACATACACATGAACAAAATTACCAAAGGAGATTTGTATAAATCTAGTCCAACTTTTTCTGTATGCTGATACAACAACAGCCTCCAACACACTTAATGAAACTAAATATGGTACATAAGAAAGTATTAAAAAGGGTTAACTACAACAAATTTCAATAATCAACAGACAAATACTAGCATATGATATTGAAACTTCAGCCCCCTACTTTTGATAGAATAGCCCAAAAGCTTCATGAACTGCAGGGAGCTGAACTGATCAAACCCCATTTGATTTTGGCTTGTGAAAAAAAAAAAAAAAAAACTTCTCATCTTCTTTGGAAATTCAACACCTTAATGGAAAAGGCGAAGACGAATGCAAAGAGCACTGTGAATCCGATGACCCCAGCGGCAATCACTCCCAGGAAGTCATGCTTGAATCCGAAGTACTCCCTCACGTACTCTGACACTATCATGCCATTGTCCATGCGTTTGGATATGTCACCAAACTGGGAAGCTACCAATCCATACAAGGTCCAAGCAACCGGGCATGCCCAGTAGTACCATCTCCACCATATGGGAATTCTCTGTGAACAAGAGGAAAGATTTAGTCCAGATTTTATTTATTTATGATGCATTGATATGAATGGAGAGGATTGGATAAAAACTTACAGGCCGGGGAATGATGAAGCCTGCGAACAGGTTCCACAGGGCATAGAATGCAGAGGAAACGATTGCAGCAATGTCATGGTTGGGAGTGAGGCCAACGGCCATCATTCCATAGAAGGTGAAGTAGAGCAATGTGAAGAACATGAAGAAGAGATACCAGAAGAACTTGGCAGCTGTCCATTCGAATTGGATCATGGCATAGACGATGATCCCATATACAAGAGTCTGAACCAAGATGTATGGAATCTCGACCACCACCTGAGCAATGCATTAAAGTTAAGTGGGGCTAAGGTCAAACATGGAAGAACAGAGTTTTGAGAGACTGGGATGGATGTGCTTACCTGCGCAAAGGCATATGGTAGAGCAGAATACATCCCGGCAGCCCTCTCTCTATAGAAAACAGTACGTTCGACAGCCACAACTGGCTGCACTGATGAGGCATTTTGCACTCCGATGAAGAGAACTGCAGCATACATGGAACCCATGGCATTGAACAGGTCCAGTTGAGAAGTCCTGCAAATTTTGAACATTACAGCAATGCAACTGAATCAGCTCTAAATCCAGAAGCAGAATTGATATTTAAGTGTTTACTATGAGACATTGAATCAATGATGGTTGAAGCTAATAGCTTACGTTTTGGACCCAAGATCCCAGAATATCGTTCCAAACATCAAGGCGATGACAGTCGTGAAGAGAAGCCGGACAGCGGTGTACGGCGGATTGCGCCAGTACGACATTCGCTGTTTCCATAGGCAGGCAATGCATTGTGTGATGAAGGGCTGTGAATACTGAGATGGGAAGTAGAGATCATTGGAACCAGGGGGAGGTGAGCTCATTTCTGCAATTAGAGCTTTGTTTCTCCTGCAACGATCAGCGTAGATCAGGTAAGAACTAGTACATTGTCGATTCAGATGCTGCTTATGGAAGCATTTTTAAGAAAAACTGACCTGAAAAGATCTGAATTCTTGTATATTTCAGAAAAATTCACCCCCAAAATCCCCTCCTGTGCTATGCTAGACACCTCCAACATCCACGTCGCCGGATTGTAACCGTCCTTTATCTTATGGACTCCATTGATTCCCTTCATAAAATAAAACTCGATTGGATCAGTACCCATATCCAAAAAAAAATAGGAAAAAATAAAATAAAAATAATAATAATAATAATAACTGATTGCATTTTCTCTACGTTCATCGTTCATCGGGCATCACCTCAAAGTAGTTGATAAGATGGCTAGAGTGATGGCCCAGTGGGCCTACGTATATTTCTTCTCCTCCTCTCTTCATAAGGAACAGCTGCAAATAGGGCATAAAAGAAATCAAGATATGCCAGATGAATTGATGGATTGAACTAACAAAGCAAATTGCAAGTTGTTTTGTTTTAACTTTCTTTTACCTCATCGAAAGCTTCGAATATGTCAATACTGGGCTGGTGGATTGTGCACACCACAGTTCTGCCAGTGTCCACGGTGTTCCTCACGGTTCTCATCACGATAGCTGCTGCCCTGGCATCAAGTCCAGACGTTGGCTCGTCCATGAATATTATAGATGGGTTGGCAACAAGCTCAACGGCAATAGTCAGCCTCTTTCGCTGCTCGGTCGACAGCCCATTGACGCCGGGTAGCCCAACCAGTGATTCCCTCAACGATGTTAGCTCTACAAGCTCCATGACCTCCTCGATGAACATCTGCACTCATCGGATTTTATCAGTCAGCCGACGCCCAACCATATACGAAGGAACCCATAAAAGAGAATGAGAATTATGCCACCGACCTTTCTTGTTGTGTAATCTACTTCAGTGGGTAACCGAAGCCACGCAGAATAGATGAGAGATTCGTAGACTGTAACATGAGGAGAGTGGATGTCGTTCTGTTCACAGTATCCCGATATCCGAGCGAATGTTTCTTGCTTCTTGGGGTAGCCAGATATGGTGATGTTTCCTTCTACGTATCCGCCTGTCTTCCTTCCAGCCAACACGTCCATCAGCGTAGTCTTACCAGCACCACTGACACCCATCAGTGCTGTAAGCACAGCTGGCCTGAAAGCACCACTTACTCCCTTCAAAAGCTCCAATCGATCTTCTGGAAAACCTTGAGCTTTCATTTCCTACAGATTTTACATTCTCTCTCAGTTTCGCTATAGATTGTCTGAGACGAAGGAAGATTCCGACTTCCTAACATGAATCTATCATTTATTTGAAAATTTGGGGTTTACCTGTGGCATGTCCACGGAGTATCTAACATTATCGAAGGTGATGGAAAGGGGAGCAAAAGGAAGAACCATGCCCTTCTTATTGCTCTTATTAGCACGATCGGTGGCTTCAGTCATTCTAATTTCATTGCCTGTCATTGCAATTTTTCTAACTGATTTAGATGGGCTCCACAAGGGAGAATAAATAAAAAAAACAACGGCTAATCGACTGATCTTATTACCAATATGTGCGGAAGAGCTTGTTCTCCTGGTTGACAGCTCCACCTCTTCGACTTCTCCAGTTCTGTTTGCGTGCTTCTCCTTCAAGGCCTCTTCAGATAGAACTGCTTGACCGCCCTTATATGCTGCAGCCATTTAATCTGATGATTAGAACTACTAAACTCTAAACTGCCAAAGCATTGAGAATTAATGCTTGTAAGAGATGAAGATACTCACGGTCGAGATAAGTGAGAGCAGCTGTGAAAAGGCCATTGAATAGGAGAATGTAACCAAACAATGCGCCGGCACCAATCCAATACCATTTTGATTCAGGAAAGATTCCACGAGACTCTAAGATTTGGACCCCTAACATTTCTGTCGAACCAGAAACAACCTGCATCACAAATCCAGAATTAAACCTGAGATAATTCTCCAAAACAAAGTAATGGTTTTTTCCCCAGTTTGACAACGAGATTCTTACACGCTTCCAACTATGCCCAAGAAATTCATTCGTCGCAATTGCATTCTGCGCATACATCAATGGCGAGGACCAGTAACCCCAGATCCACCATTTCTTCACATCCTCTGCAGCAAAAAAAACAGAAAGAGTTGAGTCCAAAGTTCATCAACAAAGGCTGAGATTTTTGTAATTTTGAATCTGAAATTGTAGTCCATACTTCGTGATACAATGAATCCTCCAAGTGTCAAGATTGCAAGAAGTGCAAATGACCCAAATGTGTTTGCAACGATCATGTTCCGACCTAGTGCAGCAATTAACCGAAACAATCCAGATGCCATCTGGCTAATCAATAGGAGTAGCAGATACTGTTTAAACATCCTGCAAACAGGAACAATCTACCGTTACTATTGCTGACTAAACCATGAATGCAACCATGGCCTTGAAATAAGCTCGCAGAGGATCTCAAATTTCATTCTATCTCACCTCCCGGCATTTGGGTCGAAGCCGATGACATAATAAGTGAGGGCAATCCAAATAGCGACCTCTGCAAACGAAATGGGAATCTTGAGGATCCATGTAGGCAGAGAGTATGCCCACGAAGGATAGAAGCGGAGGTCTCTTTGCTTGTAGAACACAGGAAGCTTTGCGATTGTCATGGCGAGCTCTGAGAACCCATTAAACATGAGGGTTACGAGTGCGAAAAAGAGAGCACCCAAAAATATCGATCCATCGGTTAACGAATTGTGGTGCATCTTGGTACGGAAGAAGACCGTCATAGCGATGAATGCGATGACTAACAGCTGGAATCAGAACAGAAACAGAATAAGGTATAGGACTTTAAGGGAATAGAATTCGAGAACAGCTCTAGGAATGTAACACCATTACTCACTTGCATCATTTTGAAGATGTAGACGAATGAGTTCCTCTTCATAAGCAACAATTCCCTTGAGACACATGCTTTCAGCAATTCCTTCTTGCTGATACCATATTCAGACGTCGTCAAAGCAGCAGGATGGCTGTTGCTCTTGTCAAACGGGGTGCTGAGTTCTCCTCCTATTTTGCGACCAACGTGGAATGATTGGAATGCATCGGCGAATTCCTTGACAGGAATGTATCTGTATGGTTCATCTCTACGTGCCCAGTACTGCTGCTGATCTTTTCTTGATGTCACCTGGTGATGAAGAAACTCATTTTTAGATTTGCCATTCTATTCAATGGAAACAATGTATGCTTTCAAGAGATGTAGTTTTTCATTTCATGACTGCCTCTAAACATGGAACTAAATCGCAGTTTGGAGTATAACTCAATCCTGGCAAAACCGAGTCAACTCGGATGAGTCTGACTCATTACCGACGAGTTTTGATTCCCATGTTTCTGAATGAGTTGGTCCAACTTACTTCCTGCAAGAAGTCGGCGATGCCTTTCCTCTCAGGGCATTTGAAACCCATGGATTCAAAGAACTCAAGCACATTCTCACGGGGACCTTGGTACACGACCTGTCCGTCAGAGAGGAGAACAATGTCATCGAAGAGGTCGTAAGTCTCTGGAGCTGGCTGAAGCAGTGCAATTAGTGCTGTCCCACCAAGAATGTGAATTGACTGTCTCAGGGAATTCACAATCTGGAAAGTTGTAGAGCTGTCCAGACCAGTTGATATCTCATCCATGAAAAGGGCCTTCGCGGGTCCGACAAGCATCTCACCTGCACCAATAGGAATTCAAACCAATTAATCTAAAACAAGTAAAAATCACAAGCGCATTGGCCCATCCCCAAGTCCAAGAAAGATATATCAGGCGTTCATTTTTGTTGTATTTCTACCTGTCGTAACGCGCTTCTTTTGTCCTCCTGATATGCCCCTCAGCATTTGATCCCCTACCATGGTATCGGCACATACTTCCAGTCCCAAAATCTACAGTTTGAGGAGAAGTAATAAAAGGACATGTATTTATGCTTCAGAAAGCTCTTCTATAAGATTCAAGTCCAAGGAAAAAAATGCATTTTTGTCACAACACATACCTTCATAATATAATCCGTGACAACACTTTCCTTCTGCCCTTCAAGCGACACAGCCTGCATAAACACAACAATTAAAGAGAAACAAAAATTCTCAATTCTTTCAAATATTGACAGACCCACAACCCTTTCTATTGCAGATTTATAATTTAAGAACTTGCTAAGAAAATTCATAGAGAAAGACGAACTGGACACGGGAAATTGTAGCTCATATACGAAGCATGCCAGATGGAAAGGATGATGGGGATATTAATAAATTATCCATCAATAGAACTAAAATCTCATTAAGAGAAAGATGAGAAGGAAAATTCCTTAGGTGAAGGAAAGTCCGTGAAGGTTTTTTTTTTTTTTTTTTCTATTTTAATCAGAGAACCAAATATCATGAAATTTCATGACAATTTGCATCAGATTAGAAGGATTAATCATGAAATACCATGATATTTGGTTCAACAAACCGCACTACAAATGTTTAAGAGAAAAAAAAAAAATCAGTTGAAAACAATGTTCTTGATTTTCACCTTCATGAAGACATCAAGGTCGGGATCCGGTTTAATGTTTGCTGCTTTTTCCCTTCTTGACAACTCCGTCAACATCTCTGCAAATAGTTTCAGAAACCAAAAGTATTATAATTCAAACTCCACAACCTCCCTCAACTCATAACTGAAACTGTTCACTTCAACACACCGTAACGGGTCCCAACTCCTTGGCATCGAGCAGCGAAAGCCAAGGTCTCTCTCACTGTCATTTCCCCAATATGAAGATCATGTTGACTGATATAAGCCGATGTCCTTTGAGGGACGAACTCCTCCATCCCATGGCCGTTGTAAGTTACTCTTCCAGAAACCTGATGTTTGAGAAAAACCCAAATCAGCTTTGTATCAAACAGATGAAATATTTCCCAAAAATTTCATTTTAACTACAAGTCCGGTCTGCCAGATGAGAAGAAACAACGTAGTATATCTACCCTCAGTTCTTTATCAAGCTTTCCTGCCAAAGCTAATAGCAAAGTGGTCTTCCCTGATCCTGGAGGCCCCAAAAGCAGAGTCATTCTGCAAATTCCACATTCGAATCAATCTCCCATCGACTCAAGAATCCATACTATGAATAGAAACATCAAAACGTGCATAACCCAGTTTGTAATTCGACCAAGCCTTCTTCTCTTACCTGCAAGGCTTTATAATTCCGCTAACGTCATGAAGGATTGATACTGGTTTCTTTCGGCTCGGAAGAATGTGTAGATAATTCAAGAATCCCTTTGAAAAACAAAAGAGAAAAATCAACAGTCAGTTCATACAGTTGGAGAAAGAGTACTGACATCCCAAACAAGCATTTTCATTGAATCTAATTCGGAGATTTATGTATATGAATTACCTCAAGTATATTAAAGGTGAAATTGAGGACGGTCGGTAAACCTCTACTACCGACATAGGCTTCTGCTCCAATATTCAAATTCTCATAGCGGACTTCAATTGTAGGCACCTCAATTCCAACTCTGTTAGAAAAAACCAAAGAACGGAAAAAAGGGAACATTGACTGTTAATTTCAGCAGAATTCCACAAATTTAAATTAAAAATTTTTAAAATTAAAAATTAAAATTAAAATTTGGAAACTAAAATTCAAGCAACCTATCTTTTAAAACAAGAAAACCAGGCGGAAATAGACAAAAAGAGCTCACCTATCAATTCGGTTCTTCAGCTTCAACAGGAACTTCTCATTGTCCTCCTCAGCCACTCTAACCAATCTCTCCAACACGGTCCTCTTGTCTTGAAACCCGAGACGCTGAATGTCGACTTCCTTGTGCTCCTCACCAGCGACTCCACTCAGTATCCCTTTCCTAACTCGATCGTACGTCGGAAGCTTCTCGAGAGCGGCCCACTTCAGAGCTTCTTCGTCATCTTCCTCACGGGAAGACTGCGAGAAGACATTATCAACTGTGGTGTTCCTCCACATCGAAGAGCCATTCCGCTGCAAACTTCCCATTCTATAAAGTTCGGTATTGTCCATCGAAATTCCCAAAAGAACCCACCAAAACTAAGAATTTCTAATACGTAGAGCCTCAACTACTGATGTCTAGAGCTCGAAAAACACAGAAAGAGAGACGGGTCTTTCTTCTCTAACCAAACCAACCAAAACCCAGAAATATTCTTCAAGCCTGAGTACAGGAAACTTGAATTTGAAATGTGTAGACCTTGAAAAACACACAATGAAAGATGAGTTTTTCTTCAAGCAAAAAAAAAAAAGAACCCACCAAAACCCAGAAAGGATTTCCAAATCTCAATGCAAGCGAGATGAAATCCAAATGACTATAGATTGGAAAAGAAGATGGGTTTCTTCTTCTTTTCTTTTTTTTCCTTCTTATTCTTCTTCTCCCTGTGACAGGGCTTTTTGGAAGGAGGAGATGAGAAGGGCGATGGGTTTGAAGGAGGAAGAAGGGACAGTATTTAAATGCGGCGAAGGCGGCCTTTGCTTTGATTGAGAGAGATAGAGTTGTCAAAATCGGAAGCGTATTCCGTGGTGTCCGACACCACTGACCTCGGTGGTGTGTTATGTCACTAAGTTCTGTGGCCCACTCGGTTCATTCATTTTTTGAGATCGCGGCAAATCCAAAGCTCAAGTGGACCATACCACTGTAAGCAATCCGGATAATTACTTCCTGAAACCTTTCAAGGGCCACCATCATGTTTACTTTTCATCTAACCCGTACATGAGGTCGTATAAACGGAGGCGGATTTCATGCCATAGCCTTTGACAGGAAATTCCTGCCCGTCGAAATTCATTCATAAAATATAAATATAAGCTTAGATCCAAAACTAGGGGTGTGCACCGAGTCCAACTGAGTCGAGGTGGCTCGGCAACTAGCTGACCCAGCTTGAACTCAGATCGGCTCGGCCCTTGAGCATCATTAGACAGCTTGGCTCAGTTTGATTAGTAGCTCGGGCTAACTCGAGCCGAGTTCAAGCCTATGTGATATTTTCACAAACATATGGGATGCACTTTCAATTTCTCACCGTATGTAAAACAGTAATAGTTGTTTACAAGTATTTCATCAAACATCTTATAGGCAATATCAAATTAAGAAAAAATGATATTTGTTTCATATACATACCTTCTTTACCACTAGTCGGCACTTTGTTGAGTCATTTCATCAAACACTTGGTGAGCAACATCAATATTAGAGTAACCGAGTCACCGAACTAGTTCGATCCGAGTTCGATTCGAGTTAGTGTTCAATCCGAGTTGGGTCGAACTTAAGCAAGCTCAAACTCGGTTCGAAATTTTTTCAAGCTAAAAAAATCAACTCTACTTGGCTTGAACTCAGCTTCGAACCGAGCCGAATGGAGCTTTTTCAAGTCGAGTCGAGTGAGCTAACCGAGCTAACTCAATTCGTGTACACCCCTATCCAAAACATCCATGGCCTTAATAGAAATTCTCTGTTACTTTCTATGATGTAGTTTACTTGAGTTTATGTAAAACTTTATTTGTTACCCGTGTCTTAGGGGTCGTTTGGCACCATGGATTGGAGGGGATCTGAGGGGGGTTTCAAATCCCCTAGTTGTTTGGTAGCATAAAGTAATCAGGGGTTTCGAATCCCCTCTTTGAGGGGGTTTGCAATCCACAGTGAGAGCTTGGATTACACCTAAAACCATTTCAATAGTTATAGGTGTAACATGTGTGTCACTATACTATCATTCTATTGGGCACATGGCCCACTAATGATGATCAGCACGTTCCAAACATTGTTCATGTAAATCAGTACCGTCCAAACATTGTCCAGCACCATCCAAACATATGTTAATCAACGATTTAAAATCGTTGGTTAGTCACTCAGACATGATCTTGTGCTTGCGGCCCATCCAAGACTTGGAATTTTATCATTTTCAGGCAAAGCATATATTTCAGTGGGCTTATCATAACCATTGTGTTAAAAATTACATACCTCACTAATTAGATATATTAAAGTTCTTTTAATAATTAAACTCAAACCCCTATAAATATATCATGCATTGGTACTTTTGGATTAAAGTTGATTCACACTTCAGGTGCGTGCCAAACACACTGAAGGATTGCAGGGGGTTTCAAATCCATGCTCCCAAACAGGCCCTTAAAATAAACTCCTAAATCATCATTAAAAACTTCCCTACAAAACTTTTGGATCAAGTTGATATTCGTATGTTCACTTCATTTAAGTTTTTATTATCTCATGAACAGGTTAATGGTAAATAAACATTTATCACGTCGTAAATAAGTTAGATGGCAGATAAACATTAATCACTTTGTAAACAAGTTATATGGATGAGCTGTTAAAATGGTAGACTCTCATGAGTTTCAACCCCCGGTCAAGGATTCAAGTATCTATAGGTGGTGAAATCCCACTACAGCATGAGTGTGTGGGGGTGTTCGTGCATATGTAAAAATATAAAAATAAATAAATAAATAAAATGAATGGACACACATGATTTTAAGAACATACAACGGAATGGCCTCACCATATATAATAGAAGCCATGTGCAGTGAGTTCCTTAAAATATAAGAAGCCCAACTTTCAGCCTAAAGAAAAACTCTAGCAGGCCATGGCTCATAGCAAAGACAAATGCAAATCAAATGAGGAAACTATTTTAACAAGGTCCCGTGAAAACTTTTGGAGAAATCATCATATGTGATGTAAGCCCAAAATCTTAAGAGTCCACGTGAGGTAGCATCCCATGGAACCCAACTTTCACCTTGATCCAAGACTTTTGGTGGGTCATGGCAAAAGAAAATAAATTTTTACATTAATATGCATTTCTTTATTACGGCCTACCAAAGTTTTGGATCATGATGAAAATTTAATCCCTAGGGGTGTGTTTGGACGGGCCAATCACATGGGATTGGATTGTATTAGGGTGGATGGCAAGTAATGATGGCTCTGTCAGTGGATTGGTGCCAATCCAATGGGATTGCTATATCCAAGGAACTCACCACCGAGTATGTTTGGCTCGTCTGGCCAATCCCGGGATTACACCGGCCAAATCCTGGGATTGCTCCGTCTAACCAAACATGTCCCAAGCAAAATAGATGGGATTAGGAGGGATTGTGTGGATTTCAAGGTAATGATGGTGATGTCAGTGGATTGCTGGCAATCCCATGGGATTGCTATATCCAACTTCTGCCTGTTTGGCACGCCCGGCCAAATCCCGGGATTGCTCCATCCAATCCACCCTAATACAACCTAATACAATCCACCTTGCCTGGCCAAACAGGCCTTAGGTTTCATGGAGTGCTGCATCACATGAGCTATTTGGATTTTGGGCCTAAAACATATGCACAGGTGCGCAAGTGAAGATGGAAGCACTCTCTCTCTCTCTCTCTCTCTCTCTCTCTCTCTCTCTCTCTCTCTCTCTATATATATATATATATATATATATATATATATATATATATATATAGTCATGCTCATGTACACACCTTTGTGCACGTGTCATGGGCGTCTAATCCGAATGGTCCATGTGATGTGGAATCCTATGAAACCTTAAGAGACATTTTCAACTTGATCTAAAATTCTAGTGGGCTATACCAAAGAGAAATGTAAATCAAAAGAGAAAACCGCTTTCATTTTTCATGACCCACCAAAGATTTGGATCAAAGTAAAAATTGAGCCCAAAAGGTTTCATGAGGTGTTAATTCACATTCACCATTCGAATTTTGGAATCACCTCAAGTATGATAAGTTCTCAAAAAAGTTTGCACGAGTGCCGTACTAACTGGTGCACCACTTATATATAAAGATTGCACGAGTGCCATACTACCTGGTGCACCACTTATATATATATATATATATATATATATATATATATATATATATATATATATATATATATATGGGTTTAGGTACTATGTGCATGTATATATACGGGTTTATATACTATGCGCTCGAGCTCACTACAAGGGTAAGTGAGGTCGAGCTGTGTGGGCCCCACCGTGATGTGTGTCGACCATCAACACCGTGCATTTGATGAGTCCCCTTTAAATTATGGGATATCCCAAAAATCAACCATATACGAAACTCAGGTGGGCCATACCATCTAAAATCATGTGAAGACATTCCAAAAACATATAAAAGCACTTGGTGGGGCCCACATGAGTTTTGAATGCTGCTGAAACTTGGTCTGAACCCTCATCCAAGTGGGACACACATAATGGATGGGCTGGATTTGCAAACCACATCTCGGTGGGCCCAAAAAATGTCCCATGAATGTTTTAATGGTGCACAGCCCCTCTCCACTTCTGTATGTGGTGTGGCCCACACAAGTCACGAATTTTCTTGATTTTTGAGACCTAAGCCCACGATGGAATGGTGCATCTGACTGATGGGGTAGATGTTCGAAACGCATCACGGTGGGGCCCACACAGCTCGGCCTCATGGGACGTTAAAATCAGCTCGAGAGCATTGTAACTTTTTCATATATATATATATATATATATATATATATATATATATATATATATATATATATATATATATTCATCAAACCTATTATTCAAGTGTGAGTCACCAAGATAAAGAAAATAAAGAAAAATTCGTCCTGATCTAAAACCCAGGTGAGCCACACCACATGAATTTAGAAGTTTTAATGATAATTTTATATCATTCCATTAATGTGTCCTAGCTGAGTTTTCTACCAGGTTGATCTTTTGCCTGTATGTTTTACATGATACTTCTCACCTGATGTACGGGAGTAGATTTTATGTATACAACATGGTGTGAGCCTGAAAGAGATTCGGTGTTCTGTTATTACGTGAAACAGCGCTGTAGGTAAATTGCATGTAATGAGAGGTTTCCGTAGCTACATTTTGCTGCCAAAACTCACGCGCGTGTTTCAGGTTCGCGTGGCATCGCGTTTCAATTTGTTTTAGAAGCGAGTTCAAAAGCCAATCTCATGAAAAGTCCCATCATCACTTAATATGGATTGAAACTGTCTTCCCACGTGTGTAATAACACATCCGAACTGTTCATCCGGTCTGGCCCTCAGCCGATGCAAACCTGGTCAAAGGAAGCGGATTGGCTGGTGTACCACACACCAGCTATATAGCTGGTGTAGGTACGTGTCGTGCCAAGACGAGCGCTGACGCTCATCAAGCTCCGCGTTGTACAAACGGTTCAAATGAGATCAAAGTTACAGGGGCCGCACAGTGATGTATTTATTATATCCACACCATTCATTCATTTTTTGAGATCATTTTAGAGAATTATCTAAAAAATGAATCATATCCAAACCTCAACTGGACCACACCACAAATAACAGAGGGATAATAATTTTCACTGTTAAAAAATTCGTAGGCCCACCATAAAGTTTATTTTCCATCCAATCGGTTCATAAGGTCACAAAGACCAAAACTTCTGTGATCCCTAAAAGGGTTTCAACGGTAGACATTCAATCCCCCACTTCTTTTTTCGGTGTGGTCCACTTGACAGTTCGATCTATCTTAAGTTTCGACTCAAGTGTTAAGACTAGCTCGCCAAATGGATGGACGGCTTGGATATAACACATACCTCATGATGAGACCCACACAACTTGCTGAGGTCAATACACCAGCTATATAGCTAGTGTGTGGTACGCCAGCCAATTGGCTTCCCGGGTCAAATTCCATTCCTGTCTACCCATCAACTGGTGCAGACTGATCTGATGAAAATGGAAGGCTAAAACATGGGCCGCCGGTGTATATTCGTTGAGGATCTTTCGCCCGCCCGATGATGTTATGGTGGGTTCCACCTGTCTCACGAGTGCACGTGCATCGATTCTCATCTTTCAGATTTCATCCATATATACAGAGGATTGGTTTTGAACCTTCAGAGGACTGTCCCTCCGTAGATGCGATGGAACGCGGTTTGGCTAGTGACGCTTCCATCAGCCACCTAGCTAGCTGTCCGTGTTTTATGTCCTCTGCATGTGTTTTATCCGCACCGGTACCATGCATCTATTTTACCAAATCTAAATCTCAAGTAGATCACAATATAGGAAAACAATAATGGTTGAATATCCTTCCTTAAAAACTTCCTAAGGCTCACTGTAATGTTTATTTGACACCCAACCTATTAATTAGATCATTTGGACATGTATGAAGTGAAAAAAACAAATATCAGCTTAAATCAAAACTTTTGTGGTTTTAATAATTTTTTATTTTTAATTTTTCCGTTAATGGTTGATTTGAGATTTGAATTTACTTAATTTTTAAGCTTATAACATAAAATGATCTAAAAGAAATGGACAACAGATTGGATGAAACACATACATTATAGTGGGCCCATAGTAACTAGTAGCAAGATCACTGGGCCTGCCCTTGATTGGAAGAAATGGATGTGAGTTTGATGGATACATACCATGGGGCTTACCTTGATGTATGTGTCTTACATCTACATTGGTCATTCATTTTGATAGCTCATTGTAGGGTAATTTTTTTAAAAAAAATGAAGCAGATCCAAATCTCAGTTGGACACATAACAGGAAATAGTGGTGAATGACCATTAAAAACTTCTTGTGGGCCACAAAAGTTTTGGATGAAGGTGATATTTGTGTGGTCCCTTCAACCAGGTACTTGTAACCTTATGGATAAGTTAGATGGCAAATAAACACTTAAAGAAGTTTTTAATGGTGGTCACCATTGGTTCTTGTGGTACGGTTTATTTAAGATTTGGATATGCTTCAATTTTTCAATTGGATCACAAAAGTTTTAGATCTGTTTGTGTGGTCCCCTCACCCAAGTACTAGTGACTTCGTGAACGAGTTGGGTGGAAAATAAACATTCCGATGACTTTAGTAAGTTTTTAACTGTGGGTATTCAGTAAGACAGTAACCATTGTTTCTTTAGTGTGGTTCACCTGAGATTTGAATATGCTTCATTTTTTTAATCACGCCGTGAAATAAAAACAGATGGATGGCGTGGAAGTAAGGCACGTACATCACTATGGGCCCCACAGTTAAGGATCCACTGAATCCGCATGGGGAAGAAGCCAACCCTCCCATTAGTAGCCTCCATTCACATTGAAAGTCAATGAATACAACATCAATCATGGACCAACTTGGATCCATTTGTACTGAGCTGAAGTATTGCATGCCTCCATGTTTGCCATCTGGATGGTTCATACAAGGCTCTAACGGAAGAGAATGTACATAGGACTATTCTATCTAAGGATAGCAATAGGCTGGATCCGAGCAAAGTAAAGGTTAGCCTAAACCCAGCTTGTTGGAGAAAATATGACAAATCCGGAGACCCGGTCATAGAATAGACCAACTCTATTGACACTGCCTGAGATTCCGAGGTGACAAGCCTGACAGAGGCAAAAGAACTAAATGCCTAAACGAGAGACTTACCTCGGATTGCAGGGGATGAACCTCGACCGATACTCATAAAGTCATGAGCCATAGGCGAAGTATATAAGATGCATGAAGTTGACTCAGAAGACGAGGCATCAACATCTAAAAGACCGGTTAAGTCCTGAAGCTCAGAAGCCACCTGATCGACCATAAAACTGACCCAAATTAGGTCGGTTACATAGTCGGCTATTGGATTAAGAAAGAACATCGATTATGGATCGGCTCCATTTTATCCGACCGATGACGAACAACTTGATCCTTAAAGCTGACCGAGACTAGCTCATTATTAGAGTCAGTCAGGATTGGGTCGAGCAAGGAAAAGACGATGTAAATGAAAACGCTATCTCAAAAATCTTGTAAAAGGATTCCCGATCCCGAAGATCTTGGGATCGGATGGAGACAAAAAATGGATTAAATTTAAATCTCCTAGAAATCAGGAGAAGAATCCCTACACGCCGGGGCCCTCCCATTCCTATAAGTACAGGAAACCTCCTAGGTGAAAGGTACACAGAAAACCCTCCTCTTCTATGGTCCTGGCACTGACTTTACCATCGGAGGTTCCCCGGCTCTAGCCAGGGTCTCCTTTGTTTCTCCTTCTTGTGCAGGTGATAGGACGCGGGAAGAGGACGTACCAGTTTTTTGCATTAACAGATTGGCGCCGTCTGTGTGAAGCGATACAAAAAGTCATTTTCCAGACTCTATCGATAAGCTTCAAGCGAGTTTCAATGACGAGAACCAGAAGAACTGCTCAAAACGAGCCCACTGAGGTCGATGTTACTGGAACACCAACACTTAAAGGTCCGCCGGGTACAAACGGAGCTCAAGGGGCCCAGAACCAACCCGATAACTGACAAGGTTCTGCCCCCCGTCCAACAACCTCTGTTTCAACCAGGCGTAACCAATGGAACCGAGGAAATAGTCGGTTAGATAAGGAGTCCAAGAGCTTAGGACCGATCTAAACTACATGAAGCAGATGCTGGAGCAGATCCATCGCCAGCAAGTTCCGCCTCAATATAACAGTGGCGAGTGAATGTTCCGCAACAATTCGCCGACCCTCGGCCTGCCGCTACGCGATCTGTCCCTCAACCGAGTCAGCATCAGGGTCCTACCGAGCCTACGCCCGCTCATTCCGTGACCGCCCCGCTGCCAGCCTCCGATCTACGATATGAAATAGATCGGAGGAGGCGCAACAGGCCTCCAGTTGAGGGTACAGCCGATAGTGACGAACCCTAGAAAGCCGACCTTCAGGACTTCAAGAGGGAAGTGCGGAAGAGAACGCTGACATAAAGCAAGGCCGTGAAACACATCCAACAAGGCCCAAGGCAAAAACATTTTCATTCATAGAGGAGATAATGCAGGCTCGGTTACCGGAACGATTCTGTCTTCCGCAGATTACGCCATTCACCGGCAAGACCGATCCTACCGGGCACATCGAATCCTTTCGGACATATATGTAACTGCACGATACCTCGGATGCTGTAATGTGTCGAGTTTTCTCCCTCACGTTAGCCGACATAGCTCGACTTTGGTTCAAACAGTTGAAACCAAAGTCCATAAACTCTTTCACGGAGCTCAGCGACACCTTCCTCACCAATTTTATTGGTGGGAAGAAAAAGTTGAAGCCACTTGTGCACTTGAACAATATAGTTCAAAAGGAGGGAGAGCTGCTGAAAGACTACATTAAACCTTCAACTCCGAGTCACTCCAAGTCCGGAAACACTCGGATGAAATAACACTTAACTTAATCATGCAAGGCGTAAGAGACAAGCCATTTCTGGCTTTCTTGGACAAAAACCCGCTAACTACTTTGGTAGAATTCATGGCTCGGTCGGATAAATACGCTGAGGCCGAAGAGACTCGGATCATGCACGAAGCCGCTCAGAACGCAAAAACCTCAGCCAAAGAGTCAGCAAAAAAGGAAGTTGACTCGACTGGGGGTAAGAAGCGAAAAGAATATTAGTCCCGTGACAATCACAAGACCAACAAGCGGCCCGATAACAAGTTTTCAACCTATACTCCACTCAATAAGTCACGAGAGCAAGTCCTTATGGAGATAAAGAATGAAAGGTTCATAAATGGGCCTAACAAGCTCCGCGGTAATTCCAACCGATGGGATAAAGACAAGTACTGTCATTATCATCACGACCACGGGCACAATACGAGTGATTGCTACCATTTGAAGTAAGAAATCGAGAGGCTCATCCGAGAAGGTCATCTCAAAGAACACGTCGAGAGAACCAGGACAACAGAAGAACGCTTGGCTAACAACCGACCCACGGAGGAAATTCGAACCATTGTCGGTGGTCCCCGAGGCGGGAGCGACTCAAACAATGCTCGAAAAAACTATGCCTGAAGCATCAGTTGACCTGAGTCCAAAATCCTTATTTTATCTCGACCTTCGAAAGAAAAGAAAATGGAGAAATACTGCATATCGTTCACTGATGAAGACGCTTGGGGCGTCTATCATCCGCATGATGATGCATTAGTCGTTACTTTCATGATAGCGAACCGCAAGGTATTTCACATTCTCGTTGACATAGGGTCGTCCGCAGACGTACTGTTCACTCAAGCGTTCTACAAAATGGGTATCGAACGATCTGATTTACGGCCAGTTCACACCCCATTAATCGGATTCTTTGGCGGATGAACACTCCTCGAAGGAGTCATCTCATTGCCACTCACTAATGGTGACTCTCCACACCAGGTGACATTAATGGTCGACTTCCTGATAGTCGATCAGCCATCAGTCTACAATGTTATACTCAGCTGACCCTCTCTGTGCCTTCTCCAAGCTGTGGTACCGACGTACCATCTCTCCATGAAATTTTCGACCGACTCGGGAGTAGGAGTCATCAAAGGTGATCAACAGGATTCACGACACTGTTATGCGACCGCCATAAAAGTTCCAGCCAAGGTAACCACGATTGAATCGTTGGACTCTCGGGCCGAGACATACGAGCGAGGACAACTGGTGGAAGACCTTATCCTAGTACCCTTGGTCGAGACAGATGAGTCCAAAACAGTATAGATTGACTCTTCTCCGCAATTGCCTCTGAAAGACAAGCTGATATCAGTACTCCGATGATACGCTGATGTATTTGCATGGAGCCATGAAAACATGTCAGGGATCGATCCTTCGGTGATGACTCACCGGCTCAACATCAATCCGACCTACTGACTGATCCGACAGAAGCGACGTTCGCTCTGCCCTGAAAGGTAAGCCATCATTGAAGAAGAGGTCAGCAAGTTCCTTAAGGCTAAATTCATCGAGGAGATCTATTATCCGGAATGGGTAGCCAATGTCGTCCTCGTGAAAAAAGTCAATGGGAAGTGACGAGTCTGTATTGACTATACCGACTTAAACAAAGCCTGCCCAAAGGACAACTTCCCTCTTCCAAGTATCGATCAACTGGTGGATAGCACGCCAGGACATGAACTTCTTAGTTTTATGTATGCCTATTTTGGATACAATCAAATTGTAATGCATCAATTTGATAAATCTAAGACTATCTTTATCACCGACAAAGGACTTTACTGTTACCGTGTGAGGTCATTTGGCCTAAAGAATACAGGAGCAATGTACCAGCGGTTGGTAAATAAAATGTTCTCTCGACAGATCGGCCGAACCATGAAAGTATATATTGATGATATGTGTTCACTCCCCAAGTATAGGGTTGTGATGTAGTAATAAAACTCGGTAAGACCGAGGTCGAATCCACAGGGACTGAAACCTGAACGTTATCTGAAAATAACCAGATCTAGAACTAGGCTAAGATGAAATCTAAACCAATTATGATTTGAGGAATAATGGTGAAATAATTATCTAAAACTTAAGAAAATTCAGAGAAGGAAAACTAGAGATTCAGAGGATCCACTTGTAGAGATCAGGGAGATCTACACTTAATTCATGAAATCAACTGAACTTCTTTTGATGTGGTTTTGAAAAGATGAAAGGTATATGAATTAGAATGGATTCCATCACCAAACTATGCCCAAGAGACAAAGCAAACAACAGAATTAAACTAATTACCAACCAATCAACATGCCATGAAGGTTAGGAAGGGTACCGACATCCAACCATGCCCAGGAGACGATGGTGAACAACAGGGCTTCCTGACGTCATAAACATAAAGAGGAAAAGAACATGCTCAAAGCCATTGCAGACCCATTGTAATTTCAGTCACAACAGACCATTAAAGACTGAAAACATTCCCTTAATAAAATTAAATCAAAATCCATTCAGTTTAAACAAAAGGCACAAGCATAGACTCATCCCGTCACGCTACAAGCTTCACCTCTTAGCCCTAGCTAAGAGGTTTAGCCACACATGAGTGGACTAGATCTCTTAAACAAAAGGAAAAAAATAAAAAAATAAAAAATAAAAATAAAAGAAAAAGAAAAGAAAACAATCTACTCCCTCTCACGTCCCTGCCTCCACGTCCAAGCCGAGCTTGTGCTTCACGTCTCTGATCTGCCGTGCGTCCAGCCGTGAATCCCCCTCAAGCTCTTTTTTCTCTCTTCCTTTATAGTTGCTAGAGGTCTGTTGTGTCCCTCCGAAACTGCCTGCGAAAGCATGCGTGTAAGATACGCAGCCGAATCCAGTTGCGTGCGTAAGGCTTCCGCAGCTGAAGTCAGAGCTCCAAAACTCCCCCGTGCCCTCGATTCTTTCCAAAAAAATAGCATCTCTTGGGACGTTTTTGTGAGGTCTACACGATGAACGGATCAAATTCTTCATCTGACCATGGCTGTGATTGCATAACAGCCCGCAAACGCCGGGCTGCGTCCGGACGCGAAACAGAGCCAGCGCTTCTTGCGCTGGCTGTTGGTGGGGCCCACTTTATTGCCTTTTTTTCAACATCCACACCGTCCATTGCATTCCTGGAGAAAAACCGGTTGGCCATGATCAGTTTTGGGTGAGCTTTCGTCGAGAATCATGACATTTTTCTTAGCACCATCCAACCTGCGTCTTCACTGTCGTCTTCATGCAGCTTCTGTTAAAAGAAGAAAATGGATCAAGATACGGTCGGTTTGACCTTCTGATTACACTGAACGGTACGGATCATCAACATGTTTGATGATGGTGGCCCACCAGAAGTCGACCGCAAGTCCCTATTTGCAAACTATTTGAATTCGGGCAGGATTCATGCGGTCAAACGCAAGTTGGACTCTTTGCTCTGCTCGGTGTACTGCGAGTACACATGCGGTTGGTACACCGGCGTCACGAGTGGGGTCCACAGAGATGTCTTCAACTGAATCCAGCCGTCCATTCATCTTCCCATCTAATTTAAGAGGTTGAGTCCAAAAGTGAAGCATATCCAAACATCAGGTGGGCCCCAAATCAAGGATATGGGGGATTATTTGTCCGTTTGGTCAATTACAGAGAGATCCAATGGATGAAATTTGATTTGTACGGTTATTTTATAGTCCTCAGGCAACGTATGAAGTTCTGAGCCAAACGGATGGTGAAAACCCTGTGATCCTGCATTTTGGCTGACTTCCAGGCCACTTGAGCTTCAGTTTCTCAATTTTCGCGGATCTCAGGTGTGTAGATTCGATGATCTTGGTCCCCTGGGGTCCATCCCTTGCCTTGGTGCATTCAAAGCGTCAAATCTACGTTTTTAGTACCTTTTTGCAATCCATGCTCTCAAATACACCCTACATCACAAACATAGTTAAAACCGGGCGTTAAACAGTATCATGCTCGTAATTCTGGGTAATAAATGGGGTCTGCTATGCAATATTTGACCCTCAACACAACCCCCAACCAGCATTTTGCTAGTCCCGAGCAAAATATGCGAAAAATAAGTTAATTTTTATGAAACCGAGTGATATTTTGAAAAACAATCCAGATCCTAGAGTTCTAATTAAGATGCATGAATGTTGGGTATTACTTTCTCCTGTACTCCAGTGCACCGTAAACTTCATAGTCAAGTTCAACGTATTAATCATCTATCAGAAAAATTCTCAACATTGAGTTCCGTGGGTGTATAGTGTAACCCTGCTTACTATCATTAAGAGATCCAATCGTCACTTTCCATAATAACATTGATGATCAAAAGAGCATTCAGGACAACCTAAATCAGAACTTGCCTTACAGTTCTCCTTTTCATTTTTCCAGTTTTTGATGATTTTTTTTTTTTTTTTTTTTTAAACTCATTACCGATGAGCAGGGTAATTGAATCCTTACCTATAGGGAGCAAACCCATGATGAAGATCGTACACTTAATCCTTTTTACATATATATCATCCATGGGGAATTAAATCCACACCTATAGGGAGCAAACCTATGGTGAAGATTATTCGCCCAACCCTTTCAATCTTAGTGGTCACCAAGTTAATCCTTTAATATCAAACCGAACCTTAATGTGCAAGCAAGATGTGTCCTGTGAAATCATGACTCCATCAATGTTTAAAACTTCTAACAATGGATTAACAATTCAAACTTAACTGTGAAATCTAACAAATACTGAATCTAAGAGTCATAAATTACCAACATCACTTATCTTGTAATTCTAAATCCAAGATGACCGTTAAAATCACTCCGAATTCATAAGAAATTCCAGAAAAAATTTCCACAATTTTTGCTCAAGACCAAGAAAACACTGCTCAGGTAACCTAATCTCCCACCCCCAACCTAAAATCTACATTGTCCTCAATGTAAAAGGTATGAGCATGCTATGCACATGGGACAACGAAAGTAAATGAGAAGTGATGGGAAGATAGTACCTGAATGACGAATCGAGAAAGACTTTCCAAGGATAGTAACGTAAAAGCGGATCATCACAAGAGATAAAGTAAAACAGAAATAACAAAAATAAATTCCTACCTATACCAGTTTCGCAGGTGCTCTCGATTGCATTTAGCGTATGCAACAAGCCTTTAAACCCCTAGGTTGCCCCTAGTGGACGAGTTATAGTCTCGTGAGGGTTTGCAGTAATGTTACCCACAAACATTGAACTAACTAACTAGGAAAATGAAATAAATTGAAAAGTTGGGTTGCCTCCCAGGAGCGCTAAGTTTTAACGTCTTCAGCCAGACAAATAAAGCGACTACCCTAGTCCTATGAAAGCGATAAACCTACCTATACCTCCATCAGACTAGGAGATCATTCCTGGTAAACAGGATCAGTCAGAGGCATGGACATGTCCTCTGAATCAAATTTCTCGACAAATGGTTTTAATCGATGTCCATTTACTTTAAACTCCTTACCATTGTCGGGATCTCTTATCTCAACGGCCCCATGAGGATAAGCAGTAACAACAATGTAAGGGCCGGTCCAACGAGATCGAAGCTTACCCGGAAAGAGATATAATCGAGAATTATACAAAAGGGCTTTCTGACCTGGCGTGAATGATTTTTGTAGAATATGTTGGTCATGAAACGCCTTCATCCTGTCTTTGTAAATTCTCGAGTTCTCGTATGCGTCGTTCCGGATTTCTTCAAGTTCATTTAATTGAAGTTTGCGTAGCGAGCCAGCGTTGTTTAGATTGAAATTCAGATTTTTGATTGCCCAGTAGGCTCTATGTTCCAACTCCACAGGCAAGTGGCAAGCTTTCCCATAGACGAGTCTAAAGGGAGACATTGCAATAGGGGTTTTAACAGCAGTACGGTAAGCCCATAAGGCATCGGTCAATCGGATTGACCAGTCCTTACGATCAGGGTTAACCGTTTTCTCCAAAATGTGTTTGATCTCCCTATTAGAAATCTCAGCTTGCCCACTTGTCTGTGGGTGGTATGGGGTGCTTACCTTATGAGAGATACCATATTTCTTCATTAAACTCTCGAATGGTCTATTACAAAAGTGTGAGCCCCCATCACTAATGATGGCTCGAGGTGTTCCGAATCGGGAAAGGATGTTCTCTTTTAAGAATTTAATGACTGTGCGATGGTCATTAGTTCGACACGGAATCGCTTCGACCCATTTAGTGACATAGTCTACGGCAAGCAAAATATATAGATTCTCAAAAGATTGGGGGAATGGCCCCATGAAATCGATGCCCCAGCAATCAAATGCTTCTATGATAAGAATGGGATTCAAGGGCATCATATTTCGACGGGACAATGCTCCCAATTTCTGACAACGCTCACAGGCTTTGCAAAACTCATGAGTGTCCCTGAACATATTGGGCCAATAGAAGCCACACTGCAGAATTTTGGTCGTGGTCTTTTTTGCAGAAAAGTGACCACCACAGGCCTGTGAGTGACAAAAGGAGATGACACTCTGATGCTCATCGTCTGGCACACATCTCCTTAAGATTTGGTCTGGGCAATATTTAAACAGATATGGATCGTCCCAGAAAAAATTGCGTACCTCGGTAAAGAATTTCTTCTTATCTTGTGCAGTCCAATGTGTTGGTATGGAACCTATAGCAAGATAATTAGCAATATCAGCGAACCAAGGTGACTGGGAGACTCTGAACAGTTGTTCATCAGGGAACATGTCGTTGATATGGGTCGCCTCAAGGGAATCAGAGATATTAAGGCGAGAAAGGTGATCGGCCACTACGTTCTCTACTCCTTTTTTATCTTTAATTTCCAAATCAAATTCTTGAAGTAGAAGGATCCATCGTATCAGGCGGGGCTTAGAATCATTCTTAGAAAGAAGATACTTCAGTGCCGCATGATCTGTATAGATAATGATCTTGGATCTGATCAGGTAGGACCTAAATTTGTCCAAGGCGAACACCACGGCTAAGAGTTCCTTTTCTGTAGTCAAGTAGTTCACTTGGGCAGGATTTAAAGTCCTACTCGCATAATGGATGACGTAGGGCCTCTTATCTTTTCTCTGGCCTAGAACCGCTCCAAGAGCATAATCAGAAGCGTCGCACATAAACTCAAAAGGAAGGCTCCAGTCAGGTGGCTGCATGATGGGTGCAGTGGTTAACGTGCCTTTAAGCTTGGTGAAAGCTTCCTGGCATTGCTCAGTCCACTCGTATGGAGCATCCTTTTGAAGAAGATTACATAAAGGACGGGAGAGGAGATTAAAGTCCTTTATGAATCGCCTGTAAAATCCTGCGTGTCCTAAGAAGGATCGCACGTCCCTGATGTTCTTGGGTGGAGGTAGGTTAGAGATAAGATCGATTTTTGCCTTATCTACCTCAATTCCCTTGGATGAGATGATATGTCCAAGGACAATCCCCTTATGAACCATGAAATGGCACTTCTCCCAATTAAGTACCAGATTCTTTTCTTCACATCTTTTCAGCACACATTTGAGATTCTCTAAGCACTCGCTGAAAGATGAACCGAAAACAGAGAAATCGTCCATAAAGAGCTCTAGATATTTCCCCACCATGTCGGAAAAGATACTCAGCATACATCGCTGAAAGGTGGCAGGGGCATTACATAACCCGAATGGCATCCTTCTGTAAGCAAAGGTGCCATAGGGGCAAGTAAATGTGGTCTTTTCCTAGTCTTCAGGGGCGATTTTAATTTGGTTATAGCCTGAATACCCGTCAAGGAAACTGTAATAGGAATGACCGGCTGACCTTTTCAGGATTTGATCAATGAATGGTAAAGGAAAGTGGTCTTTCCTTGTGACGGTATTTAATTTTCTGTAGTCAATGCACATTCTCCAACCAGTAGTGACTCTAGTCGGCACGAGTTCATTATTAGCATTGGCTACGATGGTGATTCCAGACTTCTTAGGAACCACCTGAGTTGGACTCACCCATTGACTATCAGATATAGGGTATATGATACCCACATCCAATAGTTTGAGAACCTCGGCCTTAACCACTTCCTTCATGTTTGGATTTAGTCTACGTTGTGGTTGCCGAGCGGTCTTCGCGTTATCCTCAAGATATATGCGGTGAGTACAAATCGAGGGGTCGATTCCCTTGAGGTCCGCGATCGTCCATCCAAGGGCTCCCTTGTGCTGAATGAGAGTAGCTATGAGCATACTCTCCTGTTCTTTCTCCAGGTGGGCAGAGATCACCACCGGGTATGTCTCATCTTGACCTAAATAGGCATATTTCAAATCAGAGGGCAAAGGTTTTAGGTCAAGCTTCGGTGCCTTGAGGTTAGACGGTAGAGGCACTACATCAGTTTGTGGTAATTCTTCAAATTGTGGCCTCCACTGGTTAACTACAAGTACCGGTGCAGTATCCAGCAAGGCACACGTCTCCCTAATCATATCACCATCAAACTCATGGGAGTGGGCCAGGCACGTCTCTAGAAGGTCGGAGGATAAGGTCAGAGGTGTCGTATCTTCTACTAAAGAGTCAATCATGTTAATGTCGTGGATATCGTCATCATCCTCTGAGTTATTGCGTGATTGAAAAAGATGTTTGACTCCAATGTCAAATTTCTGAAAGACATAGTCATGACACCATTCCTGCAATTGATAATTGCATTTGACGTGGCAAGGAATGGGCGACCCAGAATGACGGGAATTTGAGTGCTTATGTTATTGATGGGTTCGGTGTCCAGGATGATAAAATCTACAGGGTAGTAAAATCTATCGACTTGGACCAACACATCCTCAATAATCCCTCTTGGTACACGAACAGAGCGATCGGCAAGTTGTAGTATGGTTAGGGTGGGTTTTAACTCACCCAAACCTAACTGTTTGTATACCGAGTAGGGAATCAGATTGACGCTCGCTCCTAAGTCAAGAAGTGCGTGATCAATTTGATGGTTCCCGATTACACATGATATGGTTGGGCTACCGGGATCCTTGAATTTCTACGGCACGTCTTGCTTCAAGATGGCACTCACTTTCTCAGTTAAGAAAATCTTCTTTTGAATACTCTGCCGTCTTTTGGTCGTACATAGGTCTTTCAGAAATTTTGCATATGAAGGAATCTGTTTTACGACATCAAGTAGAGGAATGTTGACTTTCACTTGTTTCAACACCTCTAGAATATCCTGAGAGTTAGAAAGACGTTTTGATGCAACCAACCGTTGGGGGAACGGAGCAACTGGCTTCTCTAGAAGTTCCGGTTCTAATTTTTGTGGGGTATCACTAGATCCATCATTATTGTCCTCTTCTGGTTCTTGAGGCTTTTCAGGCCTAACCGGAAGGGTTTTATCAATGATCTTCCCACTCCTAAGAGTGGTGATGGATTTAGCGTGCCCCATTTGATTTGAAGAGCTGGGATCACTTATCTCGTACTGCGATTTAGGATTGGGGAGCGGTTGTGCAGGAAGCATCCCCTTTTCTATAACCGTCATACGAGAATCTATCTTTTGCATAAAATCTGTAAGTCCTCGCATCGCCTGAGTCAGCTCTTGTATGGAATTTTGAACCGGTTCTTCTTGAGGTTTCCCCTGATTTGGATTTTGAAAAAAACCTTGGGGGGTAGCCGTTTGTCCATTTCTCCAACTAAAGTTTGGATGATTTTTCCAACCAGGATTGTATGTATTGGAGTTGGGTCCAGTAAAAGGTCTTTGATAGTTGTTTACGACATTGGCTTGTTCATTCAATACTCCTCGAAAGGCAGGTATTGTAGGACAGTTTTCAGTTGTGTGAATGTTGCAATCACAGATGCCGCAGACAATTTCATTGACCTTATCCTTCTTTCCTTCCATGGCCTCAAATTTTCTTATGAGATTAGTCACTTTATAATTGAGGTCATCCTCTTCTTTCAGGAGATACAATCCACCTTTCTCCTTAGATTGAGTTGGCCTAGACGTGGTGTTTGATTTTGGGTAATAGTCCCAAGATTGTGTTTTTTCAGCCAGACTGTCGAGGTAATCCCATACCTCGTCAACATCTTTATTAATGAACTCTCCGTTGCACATTGTCTCGACCATTTGGCGCATGGAAGATGTCAGTCCATCGTAGAAAAAATTTGTAATGCGCCACGTTTCAAAGCCGTGTTGTGGGCATGAACTGACCAGATCCTTAAACCTTTCCCAACATTGGAAGAATGTTTCATCTTCCTTTTGGGCAAAGTTCATGATTGCTTTTCTGAGGGTAATTGTTTTATGATGTGGGAAGAATTTTTTTATGAATTCCCTCTGCATATCATTCCATGTGTCAATGGATCGAGGACACAGTGAATGTAGCCACGTCTTAGCCTTCTCTTTTAAGGAAAAAGGAAAGAGTTTCAGCCTGATTGTATCCTCGGATACATTGGGAAAGTATAAGGTGGCTATAATCTCATCGAACTCTTTCAAATGTAAGTATGGACTTTCTGATTCAAGCCCATGGAATTTAGGAAGGAGTTGGATAACTCCTGGCTTGATGTCCATCTGTCCTGTGTTTTCAGAAAAATCATACATGAGGGCGTACTCACCCCCGTCGGTTGTAAATAATCTCATAAAGTACGAGGCGGGGGTGCTTGATGCACCTCATTCTCATCATGTACTTCCTCATCCCTATGGTGAGGTAGTGCTTGAGGTTGATTTGCAGCCATAACCTCAATTAACTCAGGGGAATTCGAGCGATGTCTAGTCCTGCGATGGGCAGTTAACCCCTCGACTAATCCTCCTTCAGTCAAGAGACGTCGAGTGTTGTCACGAGCCCACTTGGGCATGAAACACTCGCAGCCCTCAATTGATTTCTAACCCTAATCCTAAGAAAGGAAAATAAAAACTAAAAAGAAGAGAGGGTTGGAAGGAAGTTACCAAATTGAGGTCCCTAAGTTAAAACCTGCAAAATAAAACAAAACAAGTTAGTTTCTAAGGATAGTGAGCCTAAGAGTGAAAAATTTCTAAGATGAAAAATAGTAATCAACTAAGTTCTAATTTAGAAAAGAGCAATCCCTAAAAAGAAAGTAGAAAACTTCTAAACAAATTAGGAAATTCTAAACTATGAAATAAATGAGTAATGAAAGAAATTTGAGAATTAGAAAGTAAAAGTTAGAAAGAGCTTACCAAATTAGAAATTAAAAACCTAAAAAGGAAGACAAATCCTACTTTGTAAATAGAACGGAGAGAAGAAGAAAGTTACCAATTTAGAAGTCTATCAGAGTCTACAAAATAAGAGAATTGGGTTAGTTTCTAAAAAGGAAACAAAGACTATCTAATACTTAAAGAAATTAGAAAGTTATTAAAAATAGAAATTTTTAAAAGGAAAGCCTAAAAATTCTACTACTAAAAATTCTAAAATTTAAAAGAGTCTTAATCTTACACTAATCCTAATATCAGTTAATTTCAGAAAATCGTAGCCGTCAGTCCCCGGCAACGGCGCCAAAAACTTGTTCACTCCCCAAGTATAGGGTTGTGATGTAGTAATAAAACTCAGTAAGACCGAGGTCGAATCCACAGGGACTGAAACCTGAACGTTATCTGAAAATAACCAGATCTAGAACTAGGCTAAGATGAAATCTAAACCAATTATGATTTGAGGAATAATGGTGAAATAATTATCTAAAACTTAAGAAAATTCAGAGAAGGAAAACTAGAGATTCAGAGGATCCACTTGTAGAGATCAGGGAGATCTACACTTAATTCATGAAAATCAACTGAACTTCTTTTGATGTAGTTTTGAAAAGATGAAAGGTATATGAATTAGAATGGATTCCATCACCAAACTATGCCCAAGAGACAAAGCAAACAACAGAATTAAACTAATTACCAACCAATCAACATGCCATGAAGGTTAGGAAGGGTACCGACATCCAACCATGCCCAGGAGACGATGGTGAACAACAGGGCTTCCTGACGTCATAAACATAAAGAGGAAAAGAACATGCTCAAAGCCATTGCAGACCCATTGTAATTTCAGTCACAACAGACCATTAAAGACTGAAAACATTCCCTTAATAAAATTAAATCAAAATCCATTCAGTTTAAACAAAAGGCACAAGCATAGACTCATCCCGTCACGCTACAAGCTTCACCTCTTAGCCCTAGCTAAGAGGTTTAGCCACACATGAGTGGACTAGATCTCTTAAACAAAAGGAAAAAAATAAAAAAATAAAAAATAAAAATAAAAGAAAAAGAAAAGAAAACAATCTACTCCCTCTCACGTCCCTGCCTCCACGTCCAAGCCGAGCCTGTGCTTCACGTCTCTGATCTGTCGTGCGTCCAGCCGTGAATCCCCCTCAAGCTCTCTTCTCTCTCTTCCTTTATAGTTGCTAGAGGTTTGTTGTGTCCCTCCAAAACTGCCTGTGAAAGCATGCGTGTAAGATACGTAGCCGAATCCAGTTGCGTGCGTAAGGCTTCCGCAGCTGAAGTCAGAGCTCCAAAACTCCCCCGTGCCCTCGATTCTTTCCGAAAAAATAGCATCTCTTGGGACGTTTTCGTGAGGTCTACATGATGAACGAATCAGATTCTTCATCTGACCATGGCTGTGATTGCATAACAGCCCGCAAACGCCGGGCTGCATCCGGACGCGAAACAGAGCCAGCGCTTCTTGCGTTGGCTGTTGGTGGGGCCCACTTTACTGCCTTTTTTTCAACATCCACATCGTCCATTGCATTCCTGGAGAAAAATCGGTTGGCCATGATCGGTTTTGGGTGAGCTTTCGTCGAGAATCATGACATTTTTCTTAGCACCATCCAACCTGCGTCTTCACTGTCGTCTTCATGCAGCTTCTGTGAAAAGAAGAAAATGGATCAAGATACGGTCGGTTCGACCTTCTGATTACACTGAACGGTACGGATCATCAACATGTTTGATGATGGTGGCCCACCAGAAGTCGACCGCAAGTCCCTGTTCGCAAACTATTTGAATTCGGGCAGGATTCATGCGGTCAAACTCAAGTTGGACTCTTTGCTCTGCTCGGTGTACTGCGAGTACACTTGCGGTTGGTACACTGGCGTCACGAGTGGGGTCCACAGAGATGTCTTCAATTGAATCCAGCCGTCCATTCATCTTCCCATCTAATTTAAGAGGTTGAGTCCAAAAGTGAAGCATATCCAAACATCAGGTGGGCCCCAAATCAAGGATATGGGAGATTATCTGTCCGTTTGGTCAATTACAGAGAGATCCAATGGATGAAATTTGATTTGTACGGTTATTTTATGGTCCTCAGGCAACGTATGAAGTTCTGAGCCAAACGGATGGTGAAAACCCTGTGATCCTGCATTTTGGCTGACTTCCAGGCCACTTGAGCTTCAGTTTCTCGATTTTCGCAGATCTCAGGTGTGTAGATTCGATGATCTTGGTCCCCTGGGGTCCATCCCTTGCCTTGATGCATTCAAAGCGTCAAATCTACGTTTTTAGCACCTTTTTGCAATCCATGCTCTCAAATACACTCTACATCACAAACATAGTTAAAACCGGGCGTTAAACAGTATCATGCTCGTAATTCTGGGTAATAAATGGGGTGTACTATGCAATATTTGACCCTCAACAATATGCTCGTCAAAAGTATACACGTGGCCGACCATATTGCCGACCTAAAAGAGATGTTTCTTATCCTTCTCAAATACCAGATGAAGTTGAACCCAAGCAAGTGCACCTTCGGTGTAAGCTCGGGTAAGTTTCTTGGATTCTTGGTCAGCCAGCGAGGGATTGAAGCAAATCTAGAAAAAATTAAAGCATTAATTGACATGGAATCCCAAAAAATAATCAAGGACATACAAAGGCTGACTGGACGAGTAGCCGCACTTAATCGCTTCTTTTCCCGATCTACCGATAAATGCCTCCCGTTATTCAAACAACTAAAGGGTAAGCAAACGGTAGAGTGGACGGAAGAGTGTGAAGCAGCGTTACAGCAGTTGAAGTCATACCTCGAATCTCCACCTGTCTTATCGAAACCCGAGCCTGGGGAAGCTTTGCTATTGTACCTTGCGGTTTCCGACGTAGTCGTAAGCTCGGCTTTAATACGCGAGCATGAAGGAAAACAATTACTGGCATATTACGTCAGCGAAGCATTATTACTGGCAGAAACAAGATATCCGCTTTTGAAGAAGGTGGCCCTAGTCCTAATCGTTTCCTCGTGACGACTTCGGCCATACTTTCAAGCTCACACTATCGTCGTCATGATCGACCACCCACTGCGTCAGATCCTTCAGAAACCAGAAGCCTCCAGCCGACTAACGAAGTGGGCGATAGAACTGAATTCGACATTCAATACAAGCCCAAAATATCAATTAAAGGACAGGCTGTGACCGACTTCATAGCCGAGGTTACACCACAAGCCGACTATGTAACCGAACTTACGGATGAGCCAACCAAACAGCTAACTGCTTCTCCCGATTCATTGCCTGACCCAACCCCCTAGAAGCTTTATGTCGATGGCTTATCCAACTCTAAGGCAAGCGGAGCAGGAGTCGTCTTGGAAACTCTCGATCAAACCTATATGTAATATGCCTTAAGACTTGGATTTCAAGCCTCGAACAATACAACAAAATATGAAGCCTTATTGTTCGGTCTCCGACTAGCAGTCAGCATGGGAGTTACTCATCTCAACGTATTCAGTGACTCGTAGTTGGTCGTTAATCAAGTCATTAATGTGTATCAAACACGCAAAGAGCAACTGAAAGCATACATGAAGAAAGCCAAAGAGATGATTAATAGTTTTTCACTGTGTTGTGACTCGGATCTCTCGAACAGAAAATCCTAAGGCCGATCTACTGGTAAAACTTGCCTCTGCCGACGAAGACGACATACCCAGGTCCGTTTCAATCGAATACGTCGCTAAGCCGAGCATTGATGACCCGGCTAGCTCGACCGTACATTCAATATATTCAGAACCTACTTGGCTCGACCCGATCGTCCACTATCTCGGCAGTGAAAAGTTGCCCGAGAATCATGCCGAGGCCCGACAATTGAAGATCCAAGCCTCTCGTTACACCATACTTAACAGAGTGTTATATAAGAAAGGATTCTTCGCTCCTCTGCTACGATGCCTAAATTCAAATGAAGCCGATTATGTGTTGCGAGAGATCCACGAAGGGATTTGTAGAAATCACTCGGGAGGACGATCACTCGCGTATAAGGTCTTACGACAAGGGTACTACTGGCCAACTATTCAACACGACGCTCGTAAGCTCGTCCAAAGCTGCAACAAATGTCAACGATTCGCGACCGTTCCGAGATAATCCCCAGAGGAGCTGACTCCTATGGCCGGTCCTTGGCCATTAGCACAGTGGGGAATCGACATCATCGGACCACTCTCATTAAGGAAAAGGCCAGACCAAGTTCACCATTGTTGCAGTAGATTACTTTACAAAATGGCCAAAGCCGAGCCATTGGTTAGGATAACTGAACAGAAAATTACAGACTTTGTTTGGAAGAACATTATCTATCGATTTAGGATACCTCGGACCATTATCACCAATAATGGGAAGCAGTTCAATAATAAGCAGTATCGGGAGATGTGCGATAATATCGGAATCAGAAACGTCTACTCGTCCCTACATCATCCGCAGACGAACGTGCAGGTCGAGACAGTCAACAAGATCATTAAACAGCACCTCTGAACTAAACTCGACCGAGCTAAAGGAGCATGGGCAGAAGAGCTTCCTAAAATACTATGGGCATATCGAACCACTGCTCGAATGGCCACAGGAGAAACTCCTTTCTTCCTTGCATATAGATCGGAAGTCATTACCCCGGTCGAGATTGGGTTGCTTTCAGCCCAAGTTAGCTCGTTTAATGAAGAAGACAACGAAGAATAACTAGCTCTTGGACTCGACCTCATGGAAGAACAAAGGGAAAAGGCTTGGCTACTGATGATGGCTTGGCAACGCCAAGTAGCTTGGTTCTACAATGCCCGGGTCAAGATAAGGCGCTTCCGAGTGGGAGACATAGTCCTCCGAAAAATGTTCATAAATACTAAGGAAACTGGTGCATGCACATGATGACCCAATTGGGAAGGCCCATATATCATCTTGAGCACCATCCGACTCGGAACATATCGGTTAGAAGATCTCACCGGGCAATTACTACCCCATCCTTGGAATGCCGAGCACATAAAGATTTATTATCCTTAGGTTGGTTGATTGAGCGTTTGGGAAGACTCGATTGAGCAAAGAATGAAAAACGTGTAAACTAAGTCACATGAATGAGAAAACCGAGTGTATTCATTTATCAGTGTGTTACATCGGATTACATCAGTTCCTATTTTATAATTACATTGATGGGATAGCAAAGATAAAGGCAAAAAGAGTCGACCACGACACACGATATCCTCTCTCGGTTGCAGATGCTCTCGAGCCCGCCTTGAAGCTTGGTGTGCTTAAAGTGTTTTGAAGCTTGGTGTGCTTGAAGTGCTTAACATCCAAAATGAAGCTCCAAGGTTCATCAGGAGCCAACTCAGGAGGTGGCTCGGACTCAGCTGCTGTCGCCACTCGGAACAACTTCTGGCGCCGCCTCTGAAGCAGCCTCAGAATCGACCTCGATACTAGCCGCAGCATCAGCAGATCCAGCTGCTTCGGCCTCCGGACTTTCTGACCCAGAGACACCTTCGTCAAATCCCGAGAGATCAAGGTCAGGGAAGGCTTCCTTTATCAGTCTGACACACTTGGTGTAACCATCCTGATATAAGCGATCCTACTCCTCTAGATACTCCCGGGATTCAAGAAAAGCCTTTACGGCCTGATCCCTGGCCTGTTCCTAGGCTTGCTCAATGGCAGCCCTGGTCTTAGCCTTAAGCCGAGTGAACTTGTCCTCGGAAGAGGCATGAGCCTGACGAATTCGCCGACTCTCCTCCTGAGCATCTTTAAATAGCGAGGCCACATGGGCACATTCGGCCTTGGCATCCTCGGTGGCTTTCTTGACAAGCCCTAAGTTGCCGGACATTATGCCGATTTGAACCACGGCAGCTTCAAATTGTGCTTCCGCCTTCGCTGCCCGTTTCTGAGCTACTTCAGCCTCCGCCACCCGACTCTGAGCCTCGGCTAGATCCACGCTAGCCCTGAGTAAATAAGGAGCGAGCTGCAGAAGAAAAAGGCAAAGTCAGGTTAAAATTGAAGGAATCAGCAAGATGAGTGGGAAGTTCAAGTCTTACCTCGAGGAGAATCTTTGCAACATGAGAGAGAGTCCGCCTCTAGGGAGCTTCGAAGAGGGCCGCGAATTCTTTCTCGCTCCCATGAGAAATGGCCTAAGGGACCATGTCCGACACAGCCCGTTGGAAGAATGACGCCTCCGGTTGAGTCGTTTCCCCTCCTGAGGGCTCTCCCCTCTGCTCCTCCCTTTGCTCCGGAACCTGCTCGGCAACAGGTCCTGGTTCAGGGGCTGCTTGAGACTCGGGAGCCACCCCATCCGCCATTTCCGCCCCTTCCTCTAGGTCAGGGATTATCACGGTCGGGATCACGATCGGGATGGCTGATGCGGTTTGCCCCTTAGCCTTCGAGACCGTCTTCGGCCTCTTCGGATGACGAGTCTCGGACCGAGTCTCTAACCGAGGAGGGGCCTTCATCTTGGAAGGCGGACGGAGAATAGGCCGAGCCTCAGCCATTTCTACACCAAAAGCAAGACAAGTCAAGATATATAAAAAAAAATGTAACCAGATATCTAGAAGTTACCTATTACGGTCGAGTCTAAACCTGAGAGAAGAAGACGCTCCGGCTGGAGAAGTATCTTCTAAGATCGCTCCTCCGGATTCAGCGCCTTCAAATCTTTGATCCAAGTTAAAACGACTGCTCCGAGCTTCGGCCTTCGCTCGGGGATATCTATGAAACGTGTTCAGTCAAACTCAAAGACACAGCAATGTAAGGAGATAAAAGAAAAAATGTATGCCGAGTCACCTGCTTGGGAGAACGCCCAAGGAACGCGAGGTTCGATAAGTCCTGACTCGGCAGTCTCCCAGCGATCACACGCCTAGAACCATCTATCTCTCCAGTGCTTGTTGGAGGTAAGAGGGTTGGTTATTAAAGGTCCGTTTTTGTTCCGCCAAGCACGAAAAAGTACTAGCCGGGCTGCTGCAGATTCGGCCGTACTTGATACAAATGGAGAAACTCGTCAATAGTCAGTGGGGGCTGCTCTGTCTCAGCCCACAACACCGATCACCCGAACAAGTTCCTCCACCCGTTCGGGACTATCTGCCTAGGCACTATTTGAAGTCGGGAAAGCAAATCCTAAGTAATGCCTTGGAGGGGCAGACGCAAGCTGCATTGTAAAGCGACCTGAAAGATTGCGACCATCCCAGTAGGAGGACGGTCGGGTAACTCACTCGAAAAGGGAAGGCGAAGGATGATCGAATCCGGGACATGGTACCCGACCCTGATCCTATTCAGATCCGCCTCGGTTAAAACCGAGGGAACTGGACCCTTCTGCTCATCTCCTGCCTCCCCTCCCTCGGCCGCCTACTCAGTAACCTTTGCCGATCTCCGGGTGGAGACTGACTCACTGGCCCCTTTGACCTCCTCATCCTCTTCCTTTGTTTCCTCCCCAGGAGGATTAGGTCTTCCAGGGGCAGTCGCCAATGACGCCCCTCAACGAGAGGGACCCACAGAAGCAGGGCGCTCCGCTGAAGACCCCACTGCCCTTTTAGAATACTGGAAAGCTTCATTGGCACCGATGACCATCTTCGCCAGCAGCGAAGGCGATTCCGAGACATTCTAGAAGTCTCTTATTTCGTCCTCGTCACCGAAACTCCCTCCCGGGGCTTTGAGAACCGTGCATTGCCATTAAAATGCAAAATAAAAGGGAGGGAGAGAGTTAAAACTCATCGGAGAAAGCGAGGATGATCAAGAAAGAAGCAAAGGAGGAGACGAAAAAAATTAGAAATGAGAAGAAAAATGGCGAAAAAGGGGAAGTAGTGAAAAACTGGACAGGAGACGCGCGCGCGAAAATAAGAAAGGGGTGTCCCGCTCCTCCTTATATAACCCTACCACGTGGTAAGGGCATTTAAGGAGAAGTCGAATCGATGACCGTTTCAACTCCCCCGCCCGACACGTGGCATGCCGACACGTGGCATGCGCCGACTGATGGAGACATCGCTCTCGCCACACGTCCAAAGCTCGTTAGCCGAAGAAGTGTTCTGACGGCTTCTCGTGCGTGCGGCCTCGATCAACAAATCGGCGCATGTTCTGGACGACACATGAACATTAAATGCTTCATCATAACATCGGTCTCCAGTTCAAGTCGACTCAAGAACTCATTACTCATTAGCATCTATACAGTTGACACAAGGAGTAAGGGAGCTTACAGTTGGAGAAAAATATGACAAGTCCGGAGACCCGGTTATGGAATGGACCAACTCTACCGACACTTCCCGGGATTCCGAGGTGACAAGCCCGACCGAGGCAAAAGAACTAAATGCCTAAAGGAGAGACTTAGCTCGGATTGTAGGGGATGAACCTCGACTGAGACTCATAAAGTCATGAGCCTTAGGCGAAGTATATAAGATGCATGAACTTGACTAGGAAGACGAGACAATAATATCTAAAAAACCGGTTAAGGCCCAAAGCTCAGAAGCCACCTGACCGACCATAAAATCGACCCAAATTAGGTCGGTTACATAGTCGGCTATCGGATTAAGAAAGGACATCGATTATGGATCGGCTCCATTTCATCCGACCGATGGCGAGTAACTTGATCCTTAAAGCTGGTCGAGACTAGCTCATCATTAGAGTCAATCAGGACTGGGCCGAGTAAGAAAAAGATGGTGTAAACGAAAACGCTGTCTTGAAAATCTCGTAAAAAGATCCCCGATCCCGAAGATCTCGGGATCAGATGGAGACCAAAAACTGATTAAATTTAAATCTCCGAGAAATCAGGAGAAAAATCCTTGCACACCGGGGCCCTCCCATTCCTATAAGTACAGGAAACCTCCTAGGTGAAAGGTACGCAGAAAACCCTCCTAAAACCATCCTCTTCTACAGTCCTGGCACTGACTTTACCATCGGAGCCAGGGTCTCCTTTGTTTCTCCTTCTTGTGCAGGTGTTAGGACGCAGGAAGAGTACGTACCAGTTTTCTGCATCAACACAGATCATTTACTAAACAAAGCTAAAAATTTTAGTTCATGCCTGACCTACTTTTTATTACTCTCTGGCCCACTAAGCTTAACTTAAAAGATTATCAAGCCCAAGGTTGACCCGTCACCACCAATTTAATTGTAATTGGGTTGGATTTGTTTGACCCAACTCAAGCTAGTGGAAGTCGGGTCAAACAATTCGGACCCTGAGCTGAGTTGGGGTTGGGTCAGACCACTTTTGGAATGCAATCAACTTGTAGGTGATCAATTTTTAAATAAATCATTTATACTTTTCTTCGTATTATTTCGGATTCTGGGTCAAGTAGGATGAGATAATTGCATGTGAGTTTTGTCCGGTGAGGTTCAACCAAACTCGACCATGTACTTAAATGGGTCACATTTCTAACTGAAGCCAGGCCTCTGCTCATTTTGCTTGGATGAAGTTGTCTGAAAAGTGGGCCAATCCAACCCACAATCACCCTTAATTCTAGCCATCCATTCCGGAGGAGCTGTCAGGCAAACATGAATGGTACATAAGACCCTTTTCAACTGTCCAATATTTCTTATCTCTAGAAATTTCTCTTTTTATGGTACTGGGACGTTACCCATTTATATGGTTCATTCTTGGCAAAGCACCGCGTCCATGGAATCGTACTTGCTCTACACCAAATGAAAAGGAGGTTATTAACTAGGGAATCTTAAATATCTTTTTCTAGAATAACTTTTGGCTCGTGTAGAACAGCTGTAGCCAACAACCTCTAACGTGATTGTTAAAAAGCGCGTTCGTTCTGGAAGTTGGGCACAGCATTCTTTTAGTAGCCTGCGAGACCAACGTAATTGATGTTCATTCGTCACTTTTTTTTTTTAAATTTTTTTTTTTTTTTTTTTTTTAAATTATTTTTTATGGGTCTTTACGCACACACAACACACACGCCCACATCACATTGCCACTCAATCCCGTGATCTCGAACGTGGCCTTGGCTTGCCCATCCATCTAAGACTTTAGGGCACATTTGGCCTTGGTGGATTGAAAGGGATTTAATGGTAGTAGGGTGGATGGCATGGATTTCTAGGTAATGATGGTGTTGTCAGTAGTTTGTCTTGAGATACATGGGATTGCTATATCCAGTCTGTTTGGCACGCCTGACCAATTCCAGGATTAAAACTTCCCATCCCTTCTAATCCCTTGAACTAAACACGTCTCAAGCAAATTTGAATGGATTAAGGTGGATTAGATGGGATTTAAAGGTAATGATGGTGTTGTCAGTATATTGCCTGAAGGCCCATGGGATTGAGATCAGATCACCAACTTTGTTTGGCACACCCAGCCCATCCTAAGATTTAACTTCCAATCCCTTTCAATACCATCCAATCCCTTCCAATCTGACCGGCCAAACGGGCCCTAAGGTGTTTGGCGCATGGTATTAGATGGGATTAGGTGGGATGGAATTGCATTTAGTACCGTGCCAATTCTACCCAATGTTTGGGAAGAATGGAATAGCTTCGAATTAGATTAGATGGAATTGCGTTGGTCCTTACCAATTTCACTCAATGTTAGCAAGTTGTGTAGGTCTCATGCCCAGATCCATAGCTCAACTGGCAGACTGAGTGGAGATACCTCGTTTCAACACTCGAGGTCTTGGTATTGATCCTAGGGGGGGTGGCTAACATGGAGTGTGTGTAACATGGGTGTGTACTAACAACCTAACTCAAAAAAAAAAAAAAAAAAAGTTGTGTAGGTCCCACCATCATGTGCGGGATATATCTACACCGTCCATTAATTATTTGAAATCATTTTAGAGCATGAGCCAAAAAATCAAGTAGATCTAAAGCTCAAATGGACCCACCATAGAAAGCAGCAAGGATTGAATAATTGCTGTTGAAAACTTCTTTGGGGCCACATGAGTTTTAGATCTGCCTCATTTTTAGACACATGCCATAAAATGAGGTTGCAAAATAGAGGAATGGTTTGGATATAATAAGTGTTATTCTCAATAATGTCTAATGATGGTTGGTATATCCATTCAATGTACCAACATATTACAAACACAGCATAAAATTAAGCTTATCCCATAGTAACACGGACAATCCCTACCATATGTAATAATTATATTTTTTGAAACCCATCACACCTAATATTGTCTTGATTTTCATATTCTCACATGTTCTTTTAGGCTCACCTTGAATGTGTGATGCCGTATCTTTGGAAACGGATCATACTGTTGCCATAAGATTGTTGGACTTTTTATTTATTATTATTATTATATTTTTTTTTACTATGGTTGTGTTTCTTACAATCCTTTATACGGGCCATTGATCAAAGGGTTAGAATCCGCTGATCAAGTATGTTTTTGGGGCCTCTTCCATCCACCATCATCCCATCAGGCCAATGATCTTCATCTTGCATTCATAGGCCTCAGCTGTACTCAGGGATGCATTAGGACTCAATAATTTGAGATGTCCATCCACCATCCATTGATAATGGGAGATTGGGGGATTTTGATTAGATGCGTAGTGGCCCTTTCTTTAACGGTTTGGATGTATCAACTACATATTCAGGTGATCATGAGAGCCACTAAACCACGTGCGCTTATCTGATGATGATGTCATTGGTTTCGTCAGGTATAAGTAACAAAATCAAAGAAAGATACTTTCAGCGACTCAACACTGCCCATTACTTTACGTCGGAGGAATCTGCTTAAAACGAGGAAAATTCCCTCAACATGGGAAACTCATTTTGCATGTATGCGTTGTCCACTGTTATGTACATTGTATGCATGTATGTGTAGTCCACTGTAATTTACATTGTATCTAAACCGTACATTTAGATTTCCTTCACAATAAATATTAGACGTCCAAAAAATTAGGCAATTTAATTATTGGATGGGTCATAGTGCAGGGAACCATCCAAAAATCTCCAATTCATGTGGCGGCCCACGAGAACTTGATTTTTTGTGTGTGCCATTTTCATGATGAGGTGACCATGATGAGTGGGTTGGATGCAGTATATGTACAACTTTCGACTCACACGCCTGCAACGGGTTGAATATGAAACATGGGTGAAACGGTCAAATGGTCAAAGATAAGCGGTAGTGTCAGAGAATATACTACAAATATTAAAGTACAGGTAGTGCTTCTTCCGAGACCAGTAGGAAGGGGCGCTGATTACTTGAGGCAGGGTTAAGTGGGTGTGGGTCGCGGCTTCAGTTGATCCTACTGGCTCACCATGATGTGTTTGTCTTAGAACCGTGCCTTCCATTCATGGGTTTGGCCAGATGAAACATCCCCATCTCGGGTTGTAACACTTTAGTCAGGAAACACTTAATTGGCGAGCCCAAAAATATAGCAGATCGAAATTTCAGATGGACCACATAGCATGAAACAATGGTGATTGAACAATACTCCCATTAAAAACTTCCTAGGCTTCCATTGAAATTTGTGGTTTTAAAAAAGTAAATTCAAAATTTCAAATTTTCGGTATTTTGTCACTAAAACGATTTTCGGGAATTTCAAATAAAAAAAGTCTGATGTGTGCTTTTGTCCCACATCGAAAATGATAGAAAGAGTTTTTGGAGCTTATATGTGGACCACCGTCTAATAAGAATACTACACACACGCATGCACGCATGATCGGCCATGAGTGAGGGTAGTGGCACATGTCGCAGAGTAGTCGCTCTCTCGCGACCTTACGTAAGACAGCGCTATCGCGGTGTGAGTGGTCTAGTAGAAGCCTAGGTGTGATAGATTTGAAATAAGCCAGTGTTTTATAAGTAACTGAGAACGCAGGTCATGATGATCCAACGGTCAGATCTTCCGATCCAACAACCTGAAACGGTTGAAATTAATAATCAACGGTCAGAAACGTTTAAACCCTGGTGCCTATATAAACTGGACCATTCCAGTCCAAATTCCATCATCTCGAACACAAATCTCTCCCTTCCATCAGATTCTCTAGATAGCTTCTCATTTTAGAATACTGTTAAAATACATCCATCGTTTAATTCTGTCAGATGATCTGCGGCATTGAATTGTTCCTAAGTGGACCCATCAGCAATAAGGGGGCGAATCACACTTTAAGAACAACATATAATTTTACATGATTTACCATAGTGAAATGAAACAATCAAAATTTATTTTATTTTATTTTTGGTATATCCAACACTTTTTCTAACAGCTTCTTGGGGTACTGGAATTTTTATTTTCAATCCAAGCTATTGATAATGTCACAAAGATCTTAGTGAAGAGACCACACAAAAACGCTTGATCCAAAACTTTTGTGACTCATGAGAATTTTTTAAAAATAAGTTGGCCAAATGAATGAACAACAACCATATAAGACTAATACATCATGGTGGGCCCCACAGATTAGGGAATCCATCAAGCCACGTGGGTGAGGCCTATGGAGCCCACTATGATGTATGTGTTGTATATCCATGCTGTTCATCTGTTTTGCTTGCTCATTATATGGCATGGTCCCAAAATGAGGTAGATCCCATGTAGACCATACCACATGAAACAATGGTGATTAAACACCTACCTTAAAAATTCCTATGTCCACTTCAATGTTTATTTGCCATCCAACCTCTTGGTAAGATCACACACCTGGATGAGGAAAACACAAATAGCAGCTTCATCCAAAATTTTTGTCACCCTCAAGAAGTTCTTAACGGAGAAAATTCAATCCCTACTATGGGTCCACATGAGATTTGGATCAGCCTCAATTTTTGGACCACGTTGTAAAATGATCCGGAAAAATGGATGACCGAAGTGGATATACAACATATACATCAAGGTGGGCCTAGAATCAGGGCCTCACCCGCTTCCGCTCTTACCTCTGCCTCACCTAATCCAAGCTCAGCTGGGGAGGTGTTTACAATTATAAAAAAGGAAAAGGGAACCTTCTGATTTTCGCGCGAACCGTTGGGGATTTAAAAAGTGCGCCCCGCTGGTTGGTTGGACACGTGGCAACGTCAAGGTCGTTAAAAGGGATTTCGCGTTCAACTCAATTACCAATTTCACGTCAGGGATTTCGTCACAGTATAAAAGTCACCTACGTGAGTTGGTAATTTGGTATGATGGAAGCGCACTTTGTCCTGCCCCTGGACGGACTCGGTCCAGGCAGGGGATTTGTGGGCCCACCATGATATATGGGTTATATCCCTGCCGTCCATCCATTTTTCCATATCATTTAAGTGTTCCGACCCAAAAAATGAGTCAGATCCAAGGCTTAAGTAGACTACACAGTGGGGATTGATCTCCCACCGTTAAAAACTTCTTGGGACCCGCGGAAGTTTTTATCAAGCTTACATTTGTGTTTTCCTTCATCAACGTCTATGCGACCTTATTAACAGGTTGGATGGTAAATAAACATCACGTTTGTCCTAGGTAGGTTTCAACAGTTGACATCATTATCACCACCAATTCCTACTGTGTGGTCCACTTGAGCCTTGGATCTGCCTCATTTTAAAGCTCCTGCCCTAAAATGATCCGAAAAAAATTGATGGATGGCGTGGATAAAATCAATACTTCACAGCCTGGACCGAGTCTGTCCGGGCAGGGCAGGACGCATTCCACTTATCATAATTCAAACTGCGTACGCGGCATATGGAAATGAGATCCGAACCGTTGGACAAACTTACCATCACCATCGATGTTTACTTGCGACTTTTAGCACATTTCAGCTAACTATTGGATAGTAAGGATGGATCCTTGCAGAACATATTCCATCAGGTCAGGTGGGTAAGATGTGACCGCTCATCAGGTGGACCCCAATGCGATCTAGCCTTAAACCAACAATCAGAATGGTGCAGTCATCGGGTAGACTAGTCTTGGATGTTCCTAAATTCTAACCGTCCATTGGTTCTCCTCTCACTATGGCCTGCATGATATGAGTATCGCCACGGCATGTTCACTATCCGGCCTTCCTGATGATTGGCACCGATATCATATCACATGTGCTGTGAAGCGTCTGTCCAGCTCATGCACGTGGCCATACTGAGAAAGTAAGCAGAAAGAGCACGTTTGTAGGGCTGTACACGAACCGAGTTAGCTCGGTTAGCTCGCTCGACTTGAAAAAGCTTGATGCAACTTGGTTCGCAACTAAGTTAGAGCTAATTTTTTGAGCTTGAAAAGATTTTGAACTGAGTTCAAGCTTGCTTGAGCTTGAGTCGACTTGGATCGAACACCAACTCGAATCGAACTCAGATCGAACCAGTTCGGTGACTCGGTTACTTTGATATTGATGTTGCTCACCAAGTGTTTGATGAAATGACTCAATGAAGTGTCGGCTGGTGGCAAGGATGATATGTATATGAAATAAATACTTTTTTTTTTTTCTTGATTTTGATGTTGCCTACAAGGTATTTGATGAAATGCCTGTAAACGGATACTGCTGTTTTACATACAGTAAAAATTTGAAAGTGCACTTCATGTGTTTGTGAAAATGCTGCACGGGCTCGTTCCGTCAGATTTGCTCAATGACCCTCAATCGAGTGGTCTTTTTCTTATCTAGAAATCATTTTTCCTACTTACAATATATCCCTTAATTACAGCATAACAACAGCATCTATATCCTTTAATTACATCCCTTAATTATAGCATAACAGCATCATCTATATCCCCTAATTACAGTCCTTAATTACAGCATAACAACAGCATCTATATCCCCTAATTACAACATAATATCTCCTAATTACAGCAGCATATATATCCCCTAATTACAGCATCTATATCCCCTAATTACAACCCTTAATTATTACAGCATAACAACAACATCTATATCCCCTAATTACAGCATAATATCTCCTAATTACAGCAACATCTATATCCCCTAATTACAGCATCTATATCCCCTAATTACAGCCCTTAATTACAGCAATATATGGTACAACAATATATGGTAGGTTTGTTGTCTATCCTACTAACATCCCTCCTCAAATTGATGTTGGTCGATTAAGAAGCATCAATTTGCTAATAAGAAATTGATGACGTAGTCGTGTCATAGCTTTGGTGAAGACGTCCGCTATCTGAAGGTCGCTTGAGACATATGGAAGAGAGATAACCCGAGTATCAACAGCTTCCCGAATAGAACGATAGTCCACCTCGATATGTTTGGTACGCTCGTGATAGACGGGATTGGTAGCGATCTGAATAACACTCGTATTATCAGCATGAAGAGGAGTGAGAGTAGACTGAGGAAAACTTATTTCAGCAAGTAAGCCACGGAGCCACATAATCTCCGAGCAAGCTGCCGACATGGCACGGTACTCGGACTCAGTCGAAGATTTGGAAACACGATCTTGTTTCTTACTCTTCCAAGAGATAAGTGAATCACCAAGAAACATACACCACCCAGTGATAGACCGGCGAGTATCAGGACATCCTGCCCAATCAGCATCACTAAAAGCCACAAGGCGAAGAGGAGTAATAGTAGAGAAGAACAAACCACGGTGAGAGGAACCCCGGAGATATCCAATAATTCGGCGGACTACGGCAAGATGAAGGTGGCGAGGAGACTGCAGAAATTGACTGACTTGCTGGACAACAAATGGGATGTTAGGCCGTGTAATAGTGAGATAATTGAGACTACCAACTAACTGTCGAAACACCATGGGATTAGGAAGGAGATCCCCCTCCTCACATCGATACTTGACATTCACTTCCAAAGGGGTATCCACTGAAGAAGAGTCCTGCCAACCAGACAAGGAAATCAAGTCCTCTGTGTATTTATGCTGATGCAAGAAAACCCCAGAGGAATCGGACTGAACCTCCAAACCATGGAAATACCGGAGAGGACCAAGATCCTTCATATGGAATGAATCATGAAGATGTTGCTTGAGTTGATTAATGAGGGCAGAATCAGTCCCAGTGATGACAATGTCGTCGACATAAACTAGAAGAAGAACGATACCAACAGAAGTTGTTCGAAGAAACAACGAATAATCATACTGGCTTTGGATGAAAGAAAATCGAAGTAACGTAGCCCGAAACTTATCAAACCAAGCCCGGGGAGCCCGTTTCAAACCATACAGAGAGCGCTTCAGCTTACACACATTCGACGTTGATGACGAGCAGAGGCCAAGAGGAGGTGTCATGTAAACATCTTCCTATAAATCATCGTGAAGAAATGCGTTCTTCACATCCATCTGGCAAAGGGACCATCCCTGAGAGGCTGCGATGGCAATAATAGTACGCACAGTTGTCATTTTAACGACAGGAGCAAAAGTCTTCTCATAGTCAACCCCATACTCCTGGCGGTTACCAAGGGCAACCAAACGAGCCTTATAACGGTCCACAGACCCATCAGGCCGAAGTTTCACAGAAAAAACCCACTTACACCCAATTAGCTTGACATGAGAAGGACAAGGGACCATGTCCCAAGTCTGATTTTTTTGAAGAGCTTGAAGTTGTTCCTGCATAGCCTTTCTCCAACACTCATGTTTATCAGCTTGTGAGTAGGAATTAGGAATCGACACAGTTGATAAGGTAGCCGTGAAGGAGGTATGAGGGAAACCATACCTATCCGGTTGATGAGAAGTACGGCCAGATAGTCGAGGAGGGTGCAAAATGGGATCAGGTGGCAGATCAGACTCAGGAAGGGGTAGAGTTGGTCGACGGCGTTCATACACAAAACCAGGCTTGAAGCGTTCAGGAGGACACATCAAATCATTAAAGTGAGGAAGAACAGAAACTGTAGGAGATGATGTAATAGAACTAGGAAAGAAATATTGATGCTCAAAGAAAACGATATTACGAGATATATGAAATTTATTGGAAGAAGCATTACAACACACAAATCCTTTTTGAGATAAGTTATATCCCATAAAGACACATTTCACAGATTGCGCAGAGAGTTTGTGACGTTGATGCGGAGGTAGATGCACAAAACAGACACAGCCAAAAGTATGTAAGTCAAGAAAGCTAGGGTGATGTTTATGCAAACGATAGAATGGAGAGTCGAAATTTAGCACTTTAGAAGGCAACCTATTAATCAAGTATACTGCTGTAGCTAAAGCTTCAACCCAAAATTTAGGAGGAACAGAAAATGCAAGTAATAAGGTCCTAGCAATATCTAACAAATGTCGATTTTTGCGCTCAGCCACGCCATTCTGTTGAGGCGTATAAGGACACGAGCGATGAGAAACAATTCCTTTGTGACGAAGAAACTCAAGAAATTTATGAGACATATATTCTCCACCAGAATCAGATCGTAAAGTCTTAATGCTAGTGGTAAATTGATTCTCAACATATGCTAGAAACGATTTGAAAACAGCAAAGACTTCAGACTTATAGCGCAGAAAATATACCCAAGTATGCCGACTATGGTCATATATGAATGTCACAAAATATTTATAATGAGCATGAGAAATGACAGGAGTAATGCCCCATACATCATTATGAGCAAGGTCAAAGCAATTCTTTGCCCTACTCTCGGAAGAAGGGAAGGGAAGAAGCTTACTTGTTCCGATTTTACACGTAGAACAATCAAAAGACAAAGCAAGAGGCAAAGAAGAATCTTTTTTCCCAACGAACCAGAATTCAGCAAATGAGATAAAACAACATTGTTTGGATGGCCTAAACGTTTGTGCCATACTTCACAATTATTGGAGACAGTAGTACAAGCCAAAGAAATGATACTAGGAATGGAAAAGTATAATGGAAACAGTCTTCCAACTTTAGGCCCCTTCGCTATTGTCCTCCCCGACACCAGATCCTGCACATGACAACCATCACGAGAAAACTAAACATTGTAATTATCATCCACTAATTGTCCAACCGAGATAAGACTCGTAGAAAGCCCAGGTGATACAAAAATATTAGTAAGTGATGGTGCGATATCATCAACCTCAGTAATCGGTAAACGATGGCCATTAGCAACTTGAATATTAGAAGAACCAGTGTACTTACGAACATTGCTAAGCATATCAGGAGAATTGGTCATGTGATTGGATGTAGCGGAGTCAACAAGCCAAGATTGAGAGGGTATAGTACGTATAGTACCCTTACCTTGCAGCCCTAAAGCGGAAAATGCTGATACAATCATTTGCTGCACCATTTCTGGTGTAAGGGCAGGTGTAGCAGCAGTGGAAGATGACACTGGAGCGAGATTTTGAGTGCTGGTTACCCCATCCGAAGTGTGGCCAGTAGCAGTAGCATGATAAGCATTCACGAGTCGGTTTTGAGGACGTGTTGGGCATTCTTTGATGATGTGCCCCTTCTGTTTACAGTAGTTACAGAACTTTTTAGCACAATGGGCAGCAATATGCCCATAATCTTTGCAACTGTAGCACTGAACTGTACTCATGTCTCAAACCCTCCCTTTGTCTTGAGCAGCGTATGCGACAACATTATCTTGCGGAAGCGAAGATTGAGTAAGAAGGCGTTATTCCTCTCGAAGAAGTGCTCCAAAACACACGTCAAGAGATGATGAAGGATCCCTGTGCATCAGGTTGGAGCGAATAGACTCGAATTCTGGCCTTAGTTTCATTAAAAACTGGTCTCTTTTGCTAACTTCATGGACTGCTTGAACAACAGAGAGGGACTCGGCCGACACGTCGGCATACACAATGTCGGAAAACTCAGCCCAAAGATTCTGAAAACTATAGAAATATTTCTGAACAGAGAGTGTACCTTGGGAATAGGCAGCAAGATCAGTTTCCAACTGAAATCGCCGGGCGGAATGATCATGATGATAACCTTTTTCAAGTACTCCCACATCGATTTAGCCGTCTTGTGCGGTCTTAAATTGAGTATAAGCAGTGGATCAATAGACCCAAGAATCCAAGTCATCACGCGAGCATCTTTCACCTTCCATTGAACCAACGTTGTAGGATCGGTAGGCATTGGATCACTCCCATCAACATGACCCCACAACTCCTTTCCCATGACAAAAAGTTGAAACTAAAACTCCCAGGCAACATAATTCTTCCCTGTAAACCGAGTTTGAAAGACTTCTGAGTTGGTTTTGTTAGCCATAACTAGAATCTCTCGAAATGCACCAAAAAAAAACTGCAAACCAAAACCCACACCCAAGAAACCAGAAAACTAGAGCCTAGAACCACGAAGATTGGACCAAAGACAAGGTTGCAGAGAGTGGCTTTGATACCATGTCAGATTTGCTCAATGACCCTCAATCGAGTGGTCCTTTTCTTATCTAGAAATCATTTTCCTACTTATCCCTTAATTACAGCATAACAACAGCATCTATATCCCCTAATTACAGCCCTTAATTACAGCATAACAGCAACATCTATATCCCCTAATTATAGCCCTTAATTACAGCATAACAGCAGCATCTATATCTCCTAATTACGGCATAATATCTCCTAATTACAGCAGCATCTATATCCCCTAATTACAACATCTATATCCCCTAATTACAGCCCTTAATTACAGCATAACAACAACATTTATATCCCCTAATTACAGCATAATATCTCCTAATTACAGCAGCATCTATATCCCCTAATTACAACATCTATATCCCCTAATTACAGCCATTAATTACAGCAATATATGGTACAACAATATATGGTAGGTTTGTTGTCTATCCTACTAACACGTTCTTGGCTCAAAGTCGGCTCGAATTGGCCTGAGCTGCTAATTGAATCGAGCCGAGCTGTCCATTATGATGGGTTTTTTTGACCTATCGTCCTTTCGCAACTGGGATGCACAAAGTCCTTTCGCAACTGGGATGCGCAAGTCCTTTCGCAACTGGGATGCGGAAAGGAGTTTCCTAAAACTATAAAAAAGGGTCCCTAGGATTTTTCTAGGGTATGTGTGTTGATGAGAAAAACAACAGGAGGGTGTCCTAAAGCTTTACAAGGGATTTGCTAAAGGATTTAGGGCTATCAAAGGTGAGAAAGAGGGAGAAAGAGAGAGAGGAAGCTTATAGAAGGGAGGTTCTGCTCGTGGAGGTTCTCTACTGTGTAATCTATATCTCAGCGCTTCTATGTCCTCATAATCGGTGAGATCTCTTTGGTTTTCTCTATTTTTCTTCTTGTTTATCCACTCCTGCGTGAGTGAAGAAGATTGTAACGTTCTACTTCATAGTGGATTGTTGATCTGGACAAGGTCCCGTGGTTTTTACCTCTTTGAGGGTTTTTCACGTAAAAATTCTCTTGTATGGTGTGTGATTGATGCATTGATTATTTTCATTGCTTTATTATCCATAATTCTGGTTTGTTCTGGAGGGCTAGATCCTAAGGTTTTGTGCAAGGCCCCCAACACATTAGTCTTGTGCACCAGGCCGAGCCGAGTTCGAGCTGGGGTTAGCTAGTGGCTGAGCCAAGTCGAGCTGTGCCAAGCTCGACTCAATTCGACTCGTGTACACCTCTACACATTTGCTTAATGGGAGCGGATTACGTGACACCCCGGTTCCTATATTCTAAATTGATTCTTCGGTGGTCAACTGAGGCCTGCATGATGAGTATCTATTTGGCACTTTTTTTATATTTAAGTTTTTGTGATCATGTGAGATGTGTGTGGGTATGTGATGTAGAGCTGGTGGCGGACAGTTTCATGGCCAAGATGGATCAGAAAAGGCCCGGTCGACGACAGAAGTGATCCGGACCGTCGGACCTTAAATCGGGCGTATCTCGCAATCCGGAATGAGTTACCTGATGTAAAATATATAATTTTAAGGTAGAACGAACTACTTTAGCCAACCAACCCAGCTAGAGAAATTTCAGCCTTGGATGGCCACATTTGAGATGCCAAAACATGCACAGGAAAGCTTCAACTGTAGACATTTGTTTCCCTAGTTGTCCTTCTCGTGTGGCTGACTTGAGTTATATATCTGCCTCCTTTTAATGGAATGCCTTAAATTGAGCCCCCAATATGGGATGGGGTGGATTTCTTATAACAACACGGTAGGCCCCTTCCGGAAATTGGAAGGGAGTAGGTCAGGTGAGATGAACTCACGGAAGGTGCGGATGGTGTATCGGCACTACGCCAGTAGCATCACATAGTGTATAGACGCACATCATGATGTATGCGCTTTATCAATTCCATCTATCCATTTTTTCACTTATTTTAAGGTACGAGCCAAAGAATGAGGCAAATCCAAGTCTCAAGTGGACCACAAAACAGGAAATTCTGTTAGTTAAACGCTCACCATTAATAATTTCTTGGGGGCAACAAAAGTTTGAATCAAGCTGATATTTGGGTTTTCCCTTCATCCATGTCTGTGTGTTGCAATCAGCATGTCTGTGTGACGTAATCAGCAGAGTTGGATGGCAAATAAAAATTACACTGAGCCATAGGAAGCTTTTAATGGTGGGTGTTGAATCACCACTTTCATCTAATACGGTCGATATGATATTTGTATTAGCCTTTATATATATATATATAGGGATCAAGCCATAAAATAATGATCTAATATAGATGGATGATGTGAATAAAACATCTACTTCCTACAAAGTGTGATGAGCATGTAATAAAATACCTCGACAGATTGACATTGAGAATCACTGCACAAGGACCATTTAAAAGCACAGGACTTTAAAGCGTCTTGTGCTGTGAAAAAATGGGGATGGTCCACCTTGATGTGTGTATAAAATCCACCGAGACCACCATAAAACTCACTGTACTTTAGGCCTAGGGAGGATATTTCAGTGAATTTAGTGATTCCAGTGGACCACGTACGATAATAGAGAGAGTGAGACAATGTTAACACTTGAAACTGTATCACTTTGTGTGGCCCACACGAATCACTTTTGCTTGTGATTTTTTATCTATATGCTTAATTTTTTTGTGGTACATGGAATTTTTGAATTCTATTTCATATAATCATCACAATGGGCCACATAAAAATGAAGGGCTATAAGATGATTTTGAATCACCACTTTCCTCTAGTGTGGTCCTCCTTGGAATTTGTACCTGACTTTTTGTTGTTCATGCCGTAAAATTAATAATGATTTAAAATGGATGGACCGCATGGATAAAGCACATACTTCATGGGGCCTACCAAGCAATGAGGATGCAAGAAAATACCCTTGCCATTGACATTTGAAAGCATGAGGAGCATTTAAAAGCTACAATAAGGAAGGTCAAAGCGTCCTATGCCATGAAAGCTTTGGGTGGCCTACCTTCGATGCATGTGTAAAATCCACCTAACCACACGTGAATCACTCTACTTTAGGACCAGGGTTAAAATTTTGGTCAATTTATTGATTTTAGTGGACTACAATAGCAGAGAGATTGTAAGACATTGATAGCCATCAAAACTATATCAATTCATGTGGTCCACATGAATCAATTTTTGATGTGATTTTTATTTAATATGCTTAATTTTTAGTAGTCCATGTAAATTTTAGTGACTTTTAAATCAGGATGGACTGCGTTGATATACAAAACATTCATGAAGGTGGGCCCATTCAGAAACGGTAACACCCGATAAAATGTCACTCGGGCAACACTTACGTGGCTAGTACCTTCCCAACTAAGAAAACCTAGCCCGGAGCCCACCTAGATGATCTGTTGTATACCCACGTCGTACATCCGTTTCACCGGCTCATTTTAGGACATGGTCTCAAAAATTAAGTATATCCAAATCTCAAGTGGACCACACCAAAGGAACCGGTGGTGATCGAGTGCCTCACCATTAAAATTTCTCCAAACGGCCCATAGTAAGGTTTTCATGATGTTTATTTTGGATCTTCTTAAATTTTTGCATCACGTTCTAAAATGAGATGGAAAAATAGATGAACAAGGTAGATATTTAAAAAATACATCAAGGTGGCCCCATATGGTTTGTTGTGAAAAATATTGATTAAAATATTTTAAAATAAAAAATATATGTAATAAATTATTTGTTTGAAAAAAAGCTTACAGTTTTAGCGTTTTGGGAATAGTCCCCTGTGAGAAAGGAGATAAGAAAAATTGTGTTTATATATGGGGTGCGGATTACCTTATATTTTGCTTGGTTGATCTATGGAGTATTGAACTTGCGTGTTTCAGTGCCAGTGTGCGCGCATGGGCACGGGTTCGGGCATAGGCATGTGAGGCAGCGTGGCTGTAAAGGTGCTAGTGACGTACTTTGCACATGTGTATCGTTCTGTTAGAGAGAGGTTTAATTGCACATGTAGCATGCATTAAATCAGACCATACAAAAATTGCTGCATGTGACTGGCTCACCTGTCATAAAACGGCTAGTCAATAAGTCTAAACGGCTAGCATGAAGCGGCTAATGTTGCACATGCATAATGGTCAGAAACTGCCAATAACATCTAATTTTTCACTGATAGCCAGAGGAGGCACATCTTCATATGGCTATATAAAGATTGCCCTACATGTGCCAACGCTTGTACATGCATAGGTTATCATTTGCCTTCATCAGGTGGGCCTGGCAATGAATTTCCCACAATCTTTAATAGTCCGTACACTGATCACGGGTAAATTGAAAGTGGAGAGTCATCTTTTTCTTTCAACATTCAATTTTTCAAGGGCTGAAATCAAATAAAATCCGCCGGTTGAAATCAAATAAAATCCGCATTGCTTTAAAGTCCATGTGTTCTCACCATCCTTTCACACAGATGTGCCACGTCAACACATGTTGAGGTGATTTCATGATTTTGGGTGCACTGCTGAAAATGACATCCTTGTGTCAATAAAGATATTGTACCATGAACAATCCTAATTAACCATCTATATTATAGGTACGTAGTTCATCAATCGGTTAGATTTCAGATTAATTAACATGGTTTTTGAGGAAAAGTTGGGGAATATTAGATTTCCTAAGAAATACAAAAACTTAAAATAAAATATAATAATCAAACTTGATTTTAATAAAAATCAAGGAATTATTAAGTCAGGAAAGCCAAAACCAAACCGTGCACATGCACCCCTACCGCTTTATGATAGATGTGATGAAAACCTAACAAGCATTTCAAAATTTAAAGCCCATTTTGAAGTCCTTGGTAAGATACCCGCCTACAGTTATTCAATTGTCGGAGATCTCTGTGGACAACCTAGTTTTTATGACATCCACCATAGATATGAATTATGCTAAAGTGAACAAGATGACATTCTCATCCATCTACACCGTCCAATATGTGGTTCACTTCTTTTATCAGAGCTATATAGATGAGAAATCTACACCTATTTGATGCTTGTTAAGTACTTCTAACCTTGGGCATTTTGTGAATGTTTGTTGAGTGTCCATTAGAGAATTGATTGAACAGTTAGGATGATCTCAACCGTTGTAATATTTGAGCTATAACTTGATCGTGAGACGTGGCTAACAGTGATGTGTGAGCTGACAGTGTCGTCTACTAACAAGTTCACAAAAATAAAAATAAAAATTGGATGGTACTCTAAATTTATTCACCTTTTTTTTTTTTTTTCCATGAAATAATAGCATGACTCCAAAGTCCATAACTGCCCAGCTAACACACAATGGATGCACATGTTCAGCGATCCGGGCAAACACGTAAGGCCTAGGGTGGGCCACCTGCCAAGGATGACGTGATGTGGTGACCTCAAAGGCTCGGATTGCGTAGTAGCACACAGCACCGACTTCAGTACTGGTCATGCTGGAAATGCTATGTGAGCCCCACCATGATGTATATGTTTTATCCACGCCGTCTATCCATTTTGACAGCTCATATAACAGCATGATCCAGAAAACGAAGCAGATCCAACTCTCAGGTGGACCATAAAATAGGTAGCAGTGTTGAAAGCCCACCATTAAAACTTTTTTAGGCTACGAAAGTTTTGGATGAAGCTGATAGATTTTATTTTTTTCCTTCATCCAAGTCTGTATTTCCTCATCAATAGATTGGATAGAAAATAATCAATAGATTGGATGGAAAATAAACATTATAGTGGCCGTAGGAAGTTTTTAATGGTGGTCGTTCAATGACCACTCTTTCCTATGGTGTGCTCCATTTCAGATTTGGCTCTGCCTCATTTTTGGGGTCAAGCCCTAAAATGAGCTAGCAATATTGATGGACCGATTGGATAAAATACATACATTATGGTGGAGCCCACACAACCTTTCCCGCATCTACCAGCACAGGAGCGTGGGAGAGGGTTGATGAGTTTTCTTCCAAGTCCTTTTCCAGCATCGATCAGTACCGAGGGTGGGTGTTGGTGTGCTAAACGAGTCCTGACCTAATTGCCAAATTCATAGATACTTTGTACGGACGGTCGGTGATGTTAGAAAGGAAGCGATGAATTGTGTGGTTTGTATCATCTATTGAACGAGACTTTTTTCGATGGACAATTTAAGAGATGCCCGTCTAAGTAAATCATGATTTCAACGAGTTCCATGCCAAACTATTTCAAACGGGTGGTTAGAAACATTTAATAAGTGTACTTAATTGTCTCACAAAGAGATGAAAAAGCGATAGTCCATTTCCTCATTTTTCTTTCAACACAAGAAACACGTATTATCTAGTTGAAACATTCTCACCGCCATGTAATCAGTTATAAAATTATCATCGACAAAGAAAATTAACAAAAAAGGCTTCCACTCATGGATGTGTTGCGCAGCACGCTAACAATGCTAGTGAACTGAGATTCAATCTCTGATCTCACCCAGAAACGATAAACATGAAGAAATATAATCTAGAAGAAAAATCAAAGCATTCTAAACAAATCACAAGACATGATATACATGGAAAAACCCCAAACAAGGATAAAAAACCACGGGTGCAAACTTCCACTATGAAGAAAACGAGATTACAAACAATATATTAACATTTTCCCTTGGACGTATAAAGAAAAAACCCTTTGCATATGTTCACTCCCCAAGTATAGGGTTGTGATGTAGTAATAAATTCGGTGAAACCGAGGTCGAATCCACAGGGATTGAAACCTGTACGTAATATGAAATTAACCAAAACTAGGACTAGACTAAGATGAAATTTAAATCGATTGTAATTTGGGGAATAATGGTGAAATATTAATGTAAAACTTAAGAAATTCAAATAAGGGAAACTAAGGATTCAGAGGATCCACTTGTAGATATCAGGGAGATCTACGGTCGATTCATGAACTCAACTGGACTTCAAATCCCATCTTCATCCAGTTGGAAGATATAACCTGAAAATCAATTCTGAACTTCATTTAATCTAGTTTTCAAGATATCAGATGGGTGTACATTAGAATGTATTCCATCACAAAACCATGCCCATAAGACAAATCAAACAACAGAATCAAACCAGTCCACAGCCAATCTGAGTGATGTATGAATGTCGGGAAGGGTTCCGTCATTCCACCATGTCTAAGGGACGATAGTGAACAACAGGGCGTCCTGACTTCATAATCACAAGAAAAGAAAAGAAAATACTCAAGCCATCGCAGATCTGCTGTAATGTAAGTCACAATAAACTATTAAAAACTAAAGCATTCTTTTATCTAACTATAATCAAATATAGTTCATCACATGTATCCAAGCCGTAGGATCAAGCTTCACCTCTTAGCCCTAGCTAAGAGGTTCAGCCCAACATGAATGGGCTGGATCTATTAAACAAAACAAAATAAAAGAAAAAGAAAAATAAGAAAAAAAGCAACAAGATCAGATGATGCTCCACGTCTAAGGGATTGAATGCCCCACTCTCTCTTGTGTGTTTCCTCCTTTATAGGAAACCAAAGGAGTCGGCTGGCTGTATAAGTCGGTGAAGTGCGTAACAAGCACGTCGGTTTGCTCAGGCCCTTTTTACGCAGCCACGAAAACAGCGCCAAAACTCCCACTTCCCTTGCTTGTCGTCCGAAAGATCAATGTCTCTTGGGACGTTTTTGAATGAAATACATGATGGACGGTTTGGATTACCCATCCGATCATCACCATGTTCATGCAATCATCCGCAAAACTCGGATAGCGTCCGGATGCAACAGAGCCTGCGTATTTGTTACGCAGTGACGATGGTGGGCCCCAATTTGCTATCGAAAAACCATTCTGGAAGAGATGGTTTTAGATTGATTTTTGCGTGGTTCACAAGATTTTTCTCTCTATCGTCTATCTTCCGTTTGGACGATCAGAACCCGATCTTCGCTGTCATTTGAAATACTGCCACCTAAGCAATGGTAATATGGGCCGTTTTGGTCTAATTAACGGTCTAGATTGGACCGTAGAATCGTGATGGTGGCCCACAACAGAGGACCGCAAGTCCCTGTTATTGTTTTCACGCCGCTGAAAACGGAAATTTCCATTTTAGTGAGAGAAGTCGGGTCAGTGCCTGCTGACCGACTTGGTCCGTTCGGTGCACGGCGAGTGCACGGCTTATGTGCACTCCACTTTCGTAAAGTGGGCCCCGCCTTGATGTATATGTAAAATCCAATCCGTCCATCCACTTTTTCACCTCGTATAAGATGTTGAGACCAAAATTGAAGCACATCTAGATATCAGGTGGGCCCCAAATCACTGTTTTATGGGCTGATCTGTTTATTGGGTCACTTCCACAGGGATCGAATGGCTAAAATTCAACGTGTACGGTTAATTTATGGTCCTCAGGCCATGTATGAAGTTTCGAGCTGAACGGATGGTGGGAACCCTATGATCTTGCATTCTAGTTGATTTTCAGGCTACTTGAGCTTCAGTTTCTCGATTTTCCGGATCTATGACGTGTAAATCCGTCGATCTTAGTCCCCTGGGGTCCATCCCTTGCCTTGGTGAATTCTAAGCATCAAATTCATGCTTCTAGCACCCTTTTGCAGTCCAAGCGCGTAAATTCACCTTGCAACACAAACACGCTTAAAAGACGACGTTAATAATATCATGCTCGTAAAATCTGGTAATACTTGGGGTCTAATATGCAATATTTGACCCTCAACAGCATACACCTTAGAATAACTCTCATAACCCTAGAAAAGCTCTAGGGACCCTTATTTATAGTTTAGGCAACTTTCCTTTCGCACTTCCGCGAAATCGCCTCAAAAATTCGCAGTCCGTATCAAATCCGCAAAATGAATCTCTGTAACCTCGACTGGTCGAGTAGGGGCCTCGACCGGTCGAGCACCACGGACCAAAAAAATCATAACTCGTTGGACTTTGAGTCGAGCTAGCTCTCGACTGGTCGAGTGGGCCACTCGACCGATCGAGCAGGGCACTCGACCAGTCGAGTAGCCCTGTTCAGATGTGGTTCCACATTTCAACAATTTCTCACTTGGAGACATATCACCATAGACCTTCATCTTCTACATCTAGAGTGCACCACCTCCCCGTCTTCAAGCCTGAAGACCAATCAAAGCTAAATAGAGCTTCAGCTTCTCTCGTGTGACCACCTTCGTCAGCATATCCGCAGGATTCTCACTTGTATGAATCTTCTCCAGAGCAATCGATCTATCTTCCAGTAACGAACGTATGAAGTGATATTTGATGTCAATATGCTTGACCCTTGAATGAAATGCTGAATTCTTCACCAAGTATATTGCACTCTGACGGTCACTGTACAGCTTGCAATCTGCTTGCTTCTTACCCAACTCTTCTATGAAACCTTGTATTCACACCATCTCCTTGCACGCTTCTGTACCTGCAACATATTTTGCTTCCGTTGTACTAATAGATACTATCTTCTGTAACTGAGAGACCCAATTGACTACAACACTACCCAGAGTAAAGACATAACCTGTAATGCTTCTTCCGCTGTCGATATCTCCAGCCAAATTTGAATCTGCGTAGCCTTATAGCTTGATTTTCGATCATCCATAACACAGCCCTACATCAACAGTACCTACTAGGTATCTGAGGATCCACTTCACAGCTTCTCAATGTTCCTTCCCGGGGTTGTTCATGAACCCGCTAACAACTCCCACTGCTTGAGCAATGTCTAGCCTCGTGCTCACCATAACATACATGAGATTCCTAATAGCTGACGCGTATGAGACTTTAGCCATGTAATTCCATTCCTCCTACGTTTTTGCACCTTGCTCCTTAGAAAGCTTGAAATGGTTGGCTAATGGAGTGCTAACCGGCTTAGTACCTCCCATACTGAATCGATCAAGTACCTTGGCTATGTACTCTGCCTGTGACAAAACTAGTTTCTTGTTTTCCCTGTCACGCTTTATCCTCATGCCTAGAATTTGTTTTGCAGCTCCTAAATCCTTCACGGCAAATTCTTTAGACAGTTGTCTTTTGAGATCTGAGATGTCATTCATGCTTGATCCGGCCACAGGCATATTATCAATGTACAAATGAAGGATGATGTACGACGTGTCAAACTTCTTCAAATAACAACAGTGGTCTGCATAATATCTCCTGAAACCGTTTCCTGACATGAAATTGTCGAACTTTTTGTACCATTGCCGTGGGGCCTGCTTTAGGCCATATAGACTCTTCTTCAGTATGCACACCTTGTTCTCCTTTCCTGGTGCCACATATCCTGTCAGTTGATGCATGTATATCTCTTCTTCAAGGTCCCCATGAAGAAAGGTTATCTTAACATCTAGTTGCTCTAGATACAAGTCATCTGTAGCCACTATACTCAAAACCTACGAATCGTAGTCATTTTCACCACTGGTGAAAATATTTCCGTGAAGTCGATACCTGCCTTTTGTTGGAACCCTTTCACAACCAATCTAGCCTTGTACCGTTTCGAACTATCATGCTCCTCCTTTAGTGATGCAGGAGGATCCGAGTCGGATGATGCTGAGTTGTCAGATGGCACGTTGATGGCGCTGAGATACCTTGAGTTGGCAGATCAACGCAAAGATGGCAGATGATCGTCATCTTTTTATCTTTTTTTTTTCTTTTATGGTAATATTTCATTTATCGTTTAGGAAGTGATTCTGAATCCGATTTGAGATAGATTTTTGACAGATTATTTCTTTTATTACGTATTTCATTTTGGCATGATTATTGGGATTTTGCTATTTTTTTTGGTAAAATCCTGATAAGGACGATTTTAGCTATACAGCCCGGCTTGTGGGCTGATTTTTGGACATTCTTTTGATTTGATGATATTGAATTGAACATCAGAGGAGCATCTCTGTGTTTTTTTGGGCGATTCTCTTGTGTTCTTCACTGTGAATTATCTGTTGAAACTAGCCTACAGAACAATCGTTATTCTGTCTGGCGTCAGTTGGTATCAAAGCTTCAACATCTTCCTGGGGTGAGATCTCATCAGTTTCAATGGCTGGTGGTCGTGGGCAGGTTTCGAACGAGGAAATCCCGCACCGTGATCGTAGCGTTCAGGATGTGTTGATTGAGGATTTGCAGAGGCAAGTTGCAGAGTTAACCCCGCGTCAAACGACGCAGGATTTCGGTGATCGTGAGATTGAAGATAACGATTCCGATTCCAGTTTTGAAAACCCGTATCACAATCGTGCTTAATTCTGGGAACACCGTGTTCGGGAGGATCGACATGGAGACCTCAGTTTCAGAGTGGATCTGCCCAAGTTTTCTGGTACGCTACAGGCCAAGGGATTCATCGATTGGTTGAATGAAGTAGAGCGTATTTTTGATTATAAGGAAGTCCCAGATCGTGTCAAAGTGAAACTGGTCGCTATCAAATTCAAAGGCAGAGCATCTGCGTGGTGGGATCAGTTGAGGCGATCACGAGAGAGGCAGGGCAAAGCCAAGATCATTGATTGGGAGAGGATGAAGAAGAAGATGAAAGGTCACTTCCTTGCTTTTGGCTACACTCAAACCTTGTTTCAACGACTTCATTCGTTGAGGCAAGGCACGAGATCGGTTGATGATTACACGGAAGAGTTCTATCAATTGATAGCTCGAAATGATTTATCTGAGACAGAAGAGCAGGTGGTGGCGCGGTATTTGGGGGGATTACGATAGCCCCTGCAGGATGTCCTCAGCCTTCACTCGCTGTGGACCGTTTCTGAAGCATACCAGCGTGCAATTGCTGTGGAAAAACAGCAGAACAGGAAGCCAGTGATCAGAAGCGATCAAAGTAGTTGGCCAGTTCGCCCTCAAGAATCTCGTCCTACCCAAAAAAAGCAAGGTAATTCTACCTCTAATATTAGATGTTTCAGATGTGGTGAACAGGGACATAGAGCGACTTTGTGCAGGAAGCTTGCCAGTCAGAAGGGCAAAAATCTCCTGATTGAGGAAGACATGGTAGATGAAACTGAGGAGGTTGGATGTTATGACTATATTGAATATGGAACTCTGTGTATTAGATATGACTACTGGTTTACAAATATTTTCTAGATTCAACTGTACAATATTGTAATCACAAGTCATTAAATATAATCTAATGATATCATATTGACGTATGGTTGAAATTGTCAATCCAAAAATTGCAGTTGAAAACAGATCGTCATCCCATGCATTACAAATTTTGGTCATGTTTATATAAAAAATATTCAATACTATATTAATATTTATAATTCAATTATATATTGTTAAATTATTTATTCATTATGTTTAGTTAATTTAAATTAGTTTCATAACATTTTACGTACATTAAATATATACATATATTTTCAGACACTTCTATATGATAAGTAATATATCAAGGCATATCTATAATTTTCTGATCTATACTTGTGTAAAATATAATAAATAAATAAATATACTTATTAAATACTATATGACTACGGATGGTTCGTCTCAAAGATTAACGGATGAAAATCTCTGATACATAGGTGCGGACTGTTTCAATGGTCAGATTTAAACTAGGATAAACGTAAGTGTTTACTTAGGCCTGACTTGTATTTATGCTAAGTTTGATTATACGGTAACACCCGAGTACTGGGAAGTACGGGGTGTTACAATCTACCCCCTTAAAGAGAATTTCGTCCCCGAAATTCAGTGCTTCTATTATTATTAAGGATGATGATAATTACTTTATTTTCCTACATGTACAAACGTATGCCACTAGGCGCCCAAAACTGAGGTCGTTAACAATCTTCCTCCTGGGCTGCCACCTATGAGGGATATTCAACATCAGATCGACCTTGTTACAGGGTCGAGTTTGCCCAATCGACCGGCCTACCGCTTCAGTCCTAAGGAATCTGAAGAGTTGCAGGACAGGTGGAGAGTTGTTGGAGAGGGGCTACATCCGTGAGAGTATGAGCCCATGTGCAGTCCCTGTCCTATGGTGCCAAAGAAAGATGACTCTTGGCATATGTGTGTTGACATCAGAGTAATCAACAGGATTACATGAAATGAAAGATAGATTTCCAATTCCCCGCTTGGATGATTGTTAGATCAGCTATCCGGTTCTAAGGTTTTCTCAAAAATTGACTTAAAGCGGATACCACCAGATCAGAATAAGGCCTGGAGATGAGTAGAAGACAGTGTTTAAGACATAACATGGATTGTATGAGTGGATGGTCATGCCTTTTGGCTATCCAATGCGCCCAGTACATTTATGAGATTTATGCATTAGGTTTTATGGCCTTTTATGGGGAAATTCGTTGTAGTTTACTTCGACGATATCCTCATTTATAGCTGACATGGGTGTCACACTTTGAGCACCTCCGTGCTATTTTAATGCTGAGGACGGAATGCCTGTTTGTCAATCAGAAGAAGTGTTCTTTCTTCACTACTTCTGTAACCTTTCTTGGTTTTGTTGTATCTACTGATGGTGTTCATGCAGATCAATCAAAGATAGATGTGGTCTTGGAGTGGCCCAAACCAAAGACCTTGCACGATGTCAGAAGTTTCCATGGATTGGCGTCCTTCTACCGCCGGTTCATCAGAAACTTCAGCACCCTGATTGACCCTATCACAGAGTGCCTCAAGGGACGTGATTTCCAGTGGCCTAAGGTGGCAGAGGCCAGTTTTTAACTGGTCAACCAAAAGATGACAGAGGCACCAGTTTTGGCAGTTCCTGATTTTGAAAAGGTGTTTGAGGTAAATTGTGATACATCTGGGGTTGGCATTGGTGGTGTTTTGAGTCAGGAGGGGCGCCCCATAGCTTTTTTCAGCGAGAAGCTATCGGGATCAAAGAAGAATTATTCCACCTATGATTTGGAGTTTTATGCTATAGTTCAGTCCTTGAAGCATTGGTGTCACTACCTCATACAGAGGGAGTTCATTCTTGTCACCGATCATGAGGCCCCGAAGTACATCAATGGCCAACACAAGCTGAGCAGATGGCATGCCAAGTGGGTGGCGTACTTGCAGGAGTTCACGTTTGCGCTGAGGCACCAAGTAGGGAGTCTGAATCATGTTGCAGATGCACTGAGCCATCGTACATTACTCCTCACCACCATGAGCACCAGAGTTGCAGGATTTGAGGCTTTCACTGATATGTATGCAACAGACCCTTCCTTTGGGAGGATAATACAAGAGGTAATTGATGGTCAACGTCATGATTTTATTTTGCATAATGGTTATCTGTTTCGTGGATTACAATTGTGCATTCCAGATTGTTCCCTAAGGTAGTAGATTATTAGTGAACTTCATAACGAGGGTCACTTTGGGAGAGATAAGACGTTGGCCCTGATCTCTTCTGACTATTATTGGCCCAAATTGGCCAGTGACGTGGTTCATTATGTGGAGCGTTGTTATGTGTGTCAGCAGTCCAAGGGAGTTCTCACTAATGCGGGCCTGTACACTCCTTTACCTGTTCCTGAGGCCCCTTGGTTCAATATCAGTATGGACTTTGTGTTAGGCTTACCCCGTACTCAACGGGCCTTGGATTCTATTTTGGTTGTGGTTGACAGGTTTTCCAAGATGGCCCATTTTGTAGCTTGCAGGAGAACGATGGATGCTGCTCGGATCGCCCATCTCTACTTCAGGGAGATTGTGTGTTTACATGGTGTTCCTCGATCAATCACTTCAGATCGTGACACCAAGTTCATGAGTCATTTCTGGAGGACTTTATGGGAGAAACTGGGGACATAGTTGAATTTCTGCAGTGCTTACCACCCCCAGACGGATGGTCAGACCGAGGTTGCGAATCGGAGTTTGGGCAACCTTTTAAGGTGTTTGGCAGGAACTAAACCAAAGCAGTGGGATTTGACATTACCTCAAGCAGAATTTGCCTATAACAGATTGAAGAACAGAACCACAGGAATGAGCTCATTTGAGATTGTTTATGGTCAGAATCCATCTGGGGTGCTGGACTTAGCCCCTATTCCATGTGTAGGTCGTTTGAGTCCTAAGGCAGATGAGATGGCAGAACATCTTCGAGGCATCCATGAGCAGGTGAAACTGGCCATTCATGAGAGCAATGCCAAGTACAAGGTTCGGGCCGACAGTCATCATCGTCAAGTACTTTTGATGTTGGTGATTTTGTTTGGGCGGTATTAACTCGTGATCGTTTTCCTGTTGGAGAGTATAATAAGCTTCAGGAGCGGAAGATTGGACCTTGTGAGATACTGCAGAAGATCAATGATAACGCCTACAGGCTGCGCCTCCCTAGTCATTTGAGGACTTCTGATGTCTTTAATGTGAAACACCTGAGTCGTTGTTTCGTGGACTCCGATGATGGTACTGTGAACTCGAGGACGAGTTCTTTCCAACCCGGGGTGACTGATGCAGGAGGATCCGAGTTGGATGATGTTGAGTTGTCAGATGGCACGTTGATGGCACCGAGATACCTTGAGTTGGCAGTTCAGTGCAAAGATGGCAGGTGATCGTGATCTTTTTATCTTATTTTTTTCTTTTTATGGTAATATTTCATTTATCGTTTAGGAAGTGATTCTGAATCCGATTTGAGGCAGATTTTTGACAGATTATTTCTTTTATTACGTATTTCATTTTGGCATGATTATTGGGATTTTGCTATTTTTTTGGTAAAATCCTGATAAGGACGATTTTTAGCTATACAGCCTGGCTTGTGGGCTGATTTTTGGACATTCTTTTGATTTGATGATATTGAATTGAACATCAAAGGAGCATCTCTGTGTTTTTTTTTGGGCGATTCTCTTGTGTTCTTCATTGTGAATTATCCGTTGAAACTAGCCTATAGAACAATCGTTATTCTGTCTGGCGTCATTCAGTCTGTAAACACACTTGTTATGGAGAGCTTTCTTACCCTTAGGTAGAGTGACTAGCTCCCATGTACGATTAGACTCACGAGAGTTCATCTCATCATCCATGGCCTGCTCCCACTTAACCCGTGTATCTGACTGTAATGCCTCTTCAAAACACTCTGGTTCACCATTATCTATCAGCAGTAGATAATGTAAGGAGAGTGAGTATCAGACCGTGGATCTTCTCTCCCGAGTAGACCTCCTTACAACCAGTGTCTGCGGCTCTACCTCATGATGCTCCTGTGCATGTTCATCCTGTGGCATTGTAACACCCGTGTTCGGTAACTTTACGAATTCTTTCTCATCGGCCTTTTTTCGCTGCTCATTATCCTTATGCATCACCTTTTCATTGAAGACTACGTCTTTGCTTCTGATGATTTTTCTGTTTTTTTGTATCCCAAAACTTGTAGCCAAAATCATGATGCCCATAGCCTATAAACGTGTATCTCCTGAACTTCACATCCAGCTTGTTTCTGTGCTCTACATTAATGTGAACATATGAAGTGTAACCGAACACTCTAAGATGTGCAAGGTTCACTTATTTCCCAATCCGCGTTTCTTCTAGTAGCCCACCATCTAATGGTGCTGAGAGACTTCTATTGATGAGATATGCGGCAGTATTCACAGCATCTACCCAAAACGTATTGGGCAACCTTGCATGTAACCTCATGCTCCTGGCACGCTCAAGGATGGTCCTGTTAATGCGCTCAGCAACACTGTTCTGTTGCCGTGTCCCTGGAATCGTTTTCTGATGTTTGATTCTATTTGTTGCACAATACTCCTCAAATCTCTTATCATAGTACTCTCCCCCATTATCTGATCTGAGACATTTTACTGTTTTACCTGTCTCATTTTCTACCATTACTTTTCACTTCTTAAATACATCAAATACGTCAAATTTATGCTTTAAGAAATAGACCCACACTTTTCTACTGGCATCATCAATAAAAGAAACAAAATAACGTGAGCCACCAAGAGATGATACCTGTGCCGATCTCCACGTATCAGTGTGTACAAGCTTCAACAGATGCGTCTTTGGAGCATGTCCTGTCTTCTTGAAACTTACCCTCTTTTGCTTGCCATACATGTAGTCCTTGCAGAATTTCAAGTCAATAGACTTCACCCCTGGTAGCTTTTCTTTTGACAATAGCACTTTCATCCCTTTCTCACTCATATGTCCCAGCCTGTTTAGTTGATCATGCATTAGCAGACGATATATTAATTTTTTTCCAGCTTAACAATGAGCCTATTAAGTTTAGTCAGGTCTTGAATGACTGGGGCCTAGGAGAGTAGGCCCATAAAGAATTTTTCCCTAGTGCCATGTATTTTAGTACAAGACTAGGTCGGTCAAGGCCTGACGAGAAACCCATTGGTTGACGTCCATAATTTTTAAACAAAGCCTGTTTAGTTTTAAACTGTCATTATGTTTGAAAGTGAGGATAGGAAATTTTGCATTTAGCTTAATTGAGAAAATTCCCATTGACCTTGCTGAAAATGATATGGTGCGTTTGGATACATTGTCGAATTGCATTGCGATCATTGTCATCACCATCACCATCATCTAAGCTAAGCCCAACTAATTGGGATTAGCTACATGAATCATGTTCCATCTTTTCACTCTATCAAGTATCATATCTTCAATTAAGCAACGAGTCATCAAATCTTTCCTCGCTACCTCCACCCATGTCCTTTTGGGCCTTCCTGTTGCCCTTTAAAGCCTTTGACTTGAACGTACTTGCTCCTTCTAACCCGTCCCCTTTAACCTGAACCTACCCACTCCTTCTAACCCTTCATGTTCTTAGTCTGCAATGGCAAAACCATCCAAGTCTACTTTCCCCATCTTATTACCTATTGATGCTACTCCTAAGTTCCCTCGAATGAATTGATTTCTAGTTCTATCCTTGTCTTGCCACTAATCCACTCAGCGTCATCATTTCAACTACATTCATAATATGAAGATGTTGTTCTTTAGTTGCCTCTCATTCTATCCTATAAAACATTCCCGATCTTATAATTATCCCATAGAATTTCCCATTCAATTTGTTTGGTATGAGGAAATCACATAAAACTCCATATGCTTATCCCCACTCCATCCACCCAACTCTAAATCTCTGAGCAATATCATTTTCAACCTCTTCGCTTCATGAATTATCGACCCAAGATATCCAAAATGGTCATTTTTAGGTACTTCTTTGTCAACAATCTTAACTAATTCCTTAGTTCCACTCTTATTCTTACTAACATTCCATTCCATAATCCTCTATTAGCCCAGCTAATTGTAAAACCTTTAGATTCTAAAACATACAACACACACCACAGGACCTCTTTCTATGAATGCCGCATTAACTCATCTGTAACCAATGCAGCCAATTGAATTGCAATATTAGTCTAATAAACAGGAAATAATCAAATTGTAGTTTCCTTGTATAGCATTTATATTGAGGATCCAGGTTCCGAATTGCAATTACAATACTTTCAAGTTGCACTCGAAAGAATTACTTCAATTTGAGGGCCTACCACATGAAAAACCATTAGTTTTTGTTATTTCTACTTCACAAATTGGATCATCCACAATTTGATATGCAGTGTAAACAATCTTAAGAAACTTCATACAGACCCACCTCTTCTGAGGATTGCCCAACCCTCTTAGTGTTCCATATGCTAATCTTCATGGATCACTGGTTCATACATAGCCTGCAATCTTCTTAAGGGCATATTTGGATGCCTATATAATTGAACCACAATAGCTGGTTTAATAAAGTGGAAATGATGAAATTGCAAGTACCTTAGCATTAAAATGGGGAGATTGGTCTTCAGATTGCCCTTTTGTTACTTCCAACTTGAACTCCCTCATTTTGAACACAAGGAAGCATTACAACTTGGTCATTTTGTCATGTTCAAACTGAATTTCCACAATTCAATTCAATTTTGCATCCAAACACACCCTAAATATACTACCAGAGTAGCAGGTTTGTTTGCCTTTTTTTCTTCCTTTTTAGCTATTTGTATGTGTTTGCTTGGGTTGCATTATATTCTGTTATATTAATTATTGTTAGATAATCTATTTCAATGTCTCTACTTTGCTATCTCATACATGAAATCCTACCTGTCGAAATAGGAATAGTTACAAAATCTTATTTGCTTGGTTTGATAAAACCAACTCTTTCATGTGCTGATGAAAACAGCTTACAAGACACTGATGCTTCCACTTCAAGAAATATAAAAGCAGAAGAAAAGAAAATTCATACATCCCATTGTTTGATACATTGATCTGATAATCATCAAACAATAGACATAACAACACCCACAAGCTCCTTGGATACTAGCTTCATATACCTTCCCACTGCATCCCAAGCTCGTAAGGCAGGAATTTGAGATATTCAACACTCATCTTACCTGGAAGTTCAACACCTTAATCGACACTGCAAAGACGAACGCGAAAAGCACCGTAAACCCGATGACCCCAGCTGAAACTGCTCCCAAGAAATCGTGTTTGAATCCAAAATAATTCCTTATGAACTCTTTCACAGTCTCGTTGTTTTCTGAATCTGTCATGATGTGCTCTATGTCTCCAAACTGGGAAACAACCATTCCATACAAGGTCCATGAAATAGGACAGGCCCAGTAATACCATCTCCACCACACAGGAATTCTCTGTGATCAAACCAAGAGAATACACATCAGTAATTCAGTTCATGTTACAAATTGCTAACACTTGTCAGGAGATTCATGTTTGAACTTACAGGCCGGGGAATTAGGAAGCCTGCGAAGAGATTCCATATTGCGTAGAATGCAGCGGAGACTATCGAAGCGATGTCGTGATTGGGGGTCATGCCAACGGCCATCATTCCATAGAATGTGAAGTAGAGCAGTGTGAAGAACATGAAGAATAGATACCAGAAGAACTTGGCAGCCGTCCATTCGAATTGGATCATGGCATAGACGATGATACCGTATATTAGAGTCTGAAGGAAGATGTATGGAACCTCGATTGCGACCTGAGAAACAGAATCCGATGAGTGACTCAACTGTAAGTATATAAACGGATGCGAGATATCAAGCTTTCTCAAGAAATGAATTTTACAGGATGCTGTAGAACTCAATACCTGTGCAAACGCATACGGTAAAGCTGAATACATTCCAGCAGCCCTCTCTCTGTAGAAAACTGTTCTTTCGACAGCCACAACTGGCTGCACTGATGAAGCATTTTCAATTCCAAGGAAGAGAACTGCTGCATACATGGAACCCATGGCATTGAACAGATCCTGTCTCTGCCTCCTGTGAATTTGACCATCCGTCTAGTCAGTTTCAATTCTCAAGTACATAACTGAAAGGATTATCTTGGGTGTGTTTGAATGCACCATTGAACTGAATTGTAATTCTAATAAAGTTGAAATGACCAAATTACGAGTTCCTCAGCATTTCTATTACGGTTCCGTGCTTCAAATTGCAATTATGTTAAAATTGCAATTATTCTACTTTCATGTTGGACTTGAAAGTAACAAAATTACAACATGATGCATTATTCCTATTGCCATTTCCTCTTTACCAAACAAACCATTCGCAATTCAATTCACTAATGCATCCAAACGCAGCCCCATATGAGAAATGCAAGAGTAGATGCTAATAGACCAAGTTGGTAGTGTACGTTTTCGACCCAAGATCCCAAAATATCGTGCCAAACATCAAAGCAATGAAGGTTGTGAAGAGAATCCGCACGGCGGTGTATGGTGGGTTCCGCCAGTACGACATGTGCTGCTTCCATAAACAGGCCATGCACTGTGTAATGAAAGGCTGAGAGTACTGAGTGGGGAAGTAAAGGTCCTTTGAGCCGGGTGGCGGTGCGCTCAGTTCGTTGATTAGAGCTCTGATTCGCCTGCAATCAATCGCCATAGATCTGTAAGGACTACTGATTCGAACAGTTCTCAATTCAGACATTGACCCAGAAGTGCTGATCGTGTAAACCTACCGGTAAAGATCGGAGTTGTGGTAAATCTCAGTGAAGTTAACCCCAAGCATCTCTTCTTGTGACATGGTAGTCACCTCCAACATCCATGTCGCAGGGTTATATCCATCTTTTATCTTGGTAACTCCATTGATTCCCTTGATTAAAAAATAATAAGAATAATATTAATAATCAAATACTATCATAATTCTACCATCGGTAGGACTCTTTTCTTTTCTTACTTTTTTATTTTGTTGCTCAGTTCATTTGGACTCACCTCGAAGTACTTGATCAGATGGCCCGAATGGTGGCCCAACGGTCCCACGTATATCTCTTCTCCACCTCTCTTCATAAGGAAGAGCTATAATTGGGAAGAAAAGATGTCAAGATCAAGTTCATTAACAGATCAATCCACAATGAAAGAGATTGCAGGTTCTTTAAATCTTGTTGTCTCACCTCATCGAAAGCTTCAAAAATGTCGATGCTGGGCTGATGAATTGTGCACACTACAGTCCTTCCTGTGTCGACAGTGTTCCTCACAGTCCTCATCACAATGGCTGCTGCCCTTGCATCCAGCCCTGAAGTAGGCTCATCCATGAATATTATAGAAGGGTTTGCGATGAGCTCAACAGCAATGGTCAGCCTCTTGCGCTGCTCAGTCGACAGTCCATTCACGCCTGGCAATCCGACAAGTGATCCTCTCAATGATGTAAGCTCTACAAGCTCCATGACTTCGTCGATGAACATCTGGAGTTGTCAATGTTACTTCAGTTAGTTCATGCCAAACCAGACTAAAGAGGACAGGAATGAGACGGATATGGGCGCATTTGGATGCTCAATCGTACTGAATTGCAAAACATTCAATTGAAATGACCAAAGTGGGTGGCATCATTTTGATAACTGAAACTCCATGAGTTTCAAGTTGTAATTGAAATGTCTTTAATGGCAATTTAGGCGCATCCGTCATTGTTAATGGAGCATAGCTATACACACTTTGATCCTCAATTGAATTGCATTTTCTGTGAAATGGATGTCCAAACACAGCCTAGAGTTTTGCAGCACCAACCTTTCTAGTGTCAGAATCGACTTCACCAGGTAATCGAAGCCATGCAGAGTAGAGGAGAGACTCATAGACTGTGACGTGAGGAGAGTGGATGTCGTTCTGTTCACAGTATCCTGCAATCCGAGCAAACGTCTCCTGCTTCTTGGGATAGCCAGAAATGGTGATATTTCCTTCTATGTATCCGCCTGTTTTCCTTCCAGCCAACACATCCATCAGAGTAGTCTTACCAGCACCACTGACACCCATCAGTGCTGTAAGCACTCCTGGCCTGAAAGCTCCACTTACACCCTTCAAAAGCATTAACCGTTCTTCTGGAACGCCTTGAGCTTTCATTTCCTGCGATTCAGACAATCGCTTCTTAGTTCTGTAATTAGTAGTTGTGAAAGAAGCCTCCAGCTCTAACACAATTACTGATTGAGGAAATCGGTAGAGCATTCCGAATGGCCCAACAAACTGTATGTGTGAGCCCCACCTTTGGGTAATGTAGAATGTTCATATGGTGTGTGCCCCATCAGATCAACTGTATCATTGCCCACTGACAAATGTGATCATTGGTTGTGATTGTCCTTTTTCAACCCACCAAACAGATGGTTAGGATTGTCTGCCCACCCAATGGTGGAGCCCAGTGGATGAAAGCAGGGCCCACCTGTGCCAATGTTGGGTTGAACAAAAGGATGCCATTTCTTTTAATTAGCACCGTATAAACCGCTTGTTTGTATTGATATGAAACTTGAGGTTACCTGTGGCATGTCGACAGAGTATCTGATGTTGTCAAAGGTGATAGAAAGCGGTGCAAATGGAAGAACCATGCCCTTCTTCTTGTTCTTATCAGCAGCCTCTCCCTTCTTTATTTCATTACCTATGGTTGAAATTCATCCAATTGATTAAGATAACCTCGATGCAATGAAAAAGAAAAGAAACTAAGAATGGACTGATAATACCATTTGATGGTGGACGTGAGGTGGAGCTTCCTCTTGATGATAGCTCTAGACCTTCGACTTGTCCAGTTCTGTTAGCATGTTTCTCTTTCATGGTTTCTTCAGATAGAACTGCCTGAGATTTCCCAAATGCTGCAGCAAACGAATCCTACAGTTAGAACTAAGCCGACTCCAGAACATTGGAAAACAACGTTAGTGGCGAAGAAGCTCACGGTTGAGAAGTTCGAGGGCCCAAGTGAAAAGAGCATTGAATAGGAGCACGTATCCAACCAACGCTCCCGCTCCGATCCAATACCAGTTCGACTTAGTAAAGATTCCACGTGATTCCAAGATTAAGACTCCCAATGATTTTGCTGAATTTGGAGCGAGCTGCATCAAAGAGCCCGAAAATCAAATCTAAGGAAATATACTCAAAGCGGCAGAGATATTTCCATTTCGATAACAAGATTCTTACATGACTCCAGCTATGCCCAAGAAATTCATTCACAGCAATTGCATTCTGCGCATACATCAGAGGCGAACTCCAGTAACCCCAGATCCACCATTTCTTCACGTCCTCTGTAGACAAAAGAATAAAGTTCTGTCGGTTGGTAAAATGAATTGAGTTTGAAATTGAATGGTTGTCATTTGGAGTAAAACCACAATTCAATTTTGTATATCATACTTCGAGACATGATGAATCCTCCGAGCGTCATGATTACAAGCTGTGCAAAGGACCCGAATGTATTCGAAACGATCATGTCCCGACCCAATGCAGCTACTAATCGGAACAGTCCAGAGGCCATCTGGCTAATCAATACTAGCAGAAGATAATGCTTAAACATCCTGCAACAAGAAACATCTACAATTATTTCACCATAGTTTCAGAAGAGAGAAAATTTTAACTTGCTTAATGAGGAATTATAGGGTCCTGCAAAGTAGAACACATGTAGTTCGCTGACACACAACATCCTGTACATTTGAACTGATGGGATCCACAAGTTGAAGGTTTGGGAACATCCGATCTGGAAGATTAATGGGCCATACCCTCACCATTGTTTTTCTCATTATATCAGTTCTTTCGATCATCAATCCACATGTATGGAATCCTGAATATAGGCAAACTACATGCAGCATAGGACACTTCCATTCCTAGTTGTTACAAGATCTTGGCTGTGTCCAATCTCACCTCCCAATGTTTGGATCAAAGCCAATTACATAATAAGTCAAGCCGACCCAGGCAGCGACTTCTGCAAATGAAATAGGGATCTTGAGGATCCACGTCGGTAGAGCATACGCCCATGCAGGATAAAAGAGCAGATCTCTCTGCTTGTAGAAAACAGGAAGCTTTGCAATGGCCATTGAAAGCTCCGCGAAGCCGTTGAACATCAGAGTAACGAGCGCGAAAAAAAGTGCTCCCATAAAAATCCCTCCATCGTCCATGTCGTGGCGGTGCATCTTGGTGCGCAGGAAGACCGTCATGGTGATGAATGCAATCACAATCAGCTGAAATCAGAAGGAGAACACAAGGTAAGGCATAATACTTGTGTTTGGAATTCAAGAACTTTATTGGACCATGTTTGGATGTTCTATGGAAATAAATAGAGTTTAAATAATAACTACTTACTTTTGCAATTTAATTCAGTAGTGCATCCAAACGCGGCCTTTGGGTGTAATCCATTACTCACCTGCGCCATTTTGAAGATGTAGACGAACGAGTTTCTCTTCATTAGTAACCATTCCCTTGCGGCGCAAGCCTTCAGAAGTTCCTTCTTGGTAATACCGAATTTGGAAGTTGTCAAAGCAGCAGGATGGCTCTTGCTCTTGTTGAATGGGGTGCTGAGTTCCTCTCCTAATTTACACCCGACGTGGAATGACTGGAATGCGTCGGCAAATTCCTTGACAGAAATATACTGGTATGGCTCATCTCTACGTACCCAATATTGCTGCTGATCTTTTATTGATGTCACCTAACAGTAAATGGAAGGATCTCATTGTTGGATTCTACATTCTATTCCAAATTAAACAGTAATTTCAAGTGATGAAGATACCCACTTCCATGGTGTGAGAACCCAGACCTAGACCCTGACTCAGTCAGGACTTGATCAAACACTCCCTGGTTGACCCATCAAAGCAGTTCTGATTGTCCCAAAACCTGGACAGACCGGGTTCTCTCGACCTGGGGCCAGGTTGAGTTGACTAGGACAAGTCGGGGGTCGACCAGCCTGATTAACTGAGCTTTTGTGGCTTGAAATAACCAAGTAAATCAGTTTTTGAAACTTACTTCCTGCAAGAAGTCCGCAACACCTTTCCTCTCGGGGCATCTAAAGCCCCATGGACTCGAAGAACTCAAGCACATGTTCCCGAGGTCCCTGATAGACGATCTGACCATCAGAGAGAAGAATGATGTCATCGAAGAGGTCATAAGTCTCCGGTGCTGGCTGAAGCAGAGCAATCAGTGCCGTCCCGCCGAGGATGTGGATGGTCTGCCTGAGGGAATTCACAATCTGGAAAGTTGTGGAGCTGTCCAGACCGGTCGATATCTCATCCATGAAAAGAGCCTTTGCTGGACCGACAAGCATCTCGCCTAAATTTCAACCAGAATACAGAGCAGATTAACCCAAGATGCTCAGTACAAGCGATAACACTAAAGGACGCATCTCAAGTCTTTTGAATATGATCTAAGCCATTCGTGTTGAAGAATTTTCCACCTGTTGTAACACGCTTCTTTTGTCCTCCAGAGATACCCCTCAGCATTTCATCCCCAACCATGGTATCAGCGCAGATATCCAGTCCTAAAATCTGCAGTTCCAAAAGGAAGAAGAAATAAAAAAGAAAAATCAGTTTCATCTCTTTGCTTCTCAAATCTCCCTGACAACACTACGAGTGTGTTTTGCTCCGGCAGCAGTGAAAATAATTCACAGTTTTCTTGGGCCGCAGACGCATTCCTGATACAACTGGACCAAAAGAAGCTTGAACGGAAGCGGAAGTAGTCCATTAGATACGGGTCTAGTCCTACATACGGCATGATGTAATTGGGCCCCGGGCATGTCCAGATCGAAGAAATTTACTCCGGATGGAGAGAAATTTCCATTCGAAGTCTGGACTGTAAAACAGGCGTAACTTTTGATCCGGGTATTGTCACGGAACACGCGGCCTATCAATCTTTACTGTAACGGGCCATCTAGGTTCAACCAACGCCTGTAGTAGGTTGTGTCGGTCTATTTCACAAAAAAAAAAAATAATAATAATAAATAAATAAAAATAAAAAATAAAAATCTTCCTTCTGGTTCAAATTTGCGATTTTAAGAAAAAAATACTATTTTTAGTAACTTTTAATTTCGACATCTCTTTCATTTTAGAATTTTAGTAGATGCAATTTTCTTAGAAATTACTTGTAATCATGTTATGAATCATCTAGCATGATTAAGTTAGGACTTTCCAATTTTGGCAGAATTACTATTTCGGGTAAATTCTATTTTAGTTGAATTAGGACTCCTAATTAGGGTATTGCTTTTTCTTTATAAGTGATGTAACAGTGGATTATCGAATAATAAAATTTCAAATTTCTCTTTTTATCTTGTGTATCTAAGTACAATCTTGTGGATTCAAGGTTCTGCCTTCTTGGGGAAGACGGTGATCTTTCTCCTCACGCCCTTGCCGGCATCACTACTCTTAGTAGAATTTCCAAAAATCATGAAATTGATACTTATATGGATGTAAAAGAGCTGTGTTTCCAGTACAACATAAAAGAACCTCATTTCGAAATGTTCAGAAATTTCAATAAAATAGAATTTTTGGAAATCCCTAATTATTTTTATCCGCTCCTGAAATTTCCAAAAGCTAAACATAGCATACACTTAACAAAAATACTCCATCTCCATCCAGTATATATACCTTCAATATGTAGTCTGTAACCACACTCTCCTCCTGACCTTCCAGAGACGAAGCCTGCAATAGTAAAAGAGAAATGAATGAAGAATAACATCATACGAGAAAGACCCACAAAGCTTTCACTGATTCTAGTCTACTAGAGATAGATAGTTTTGGAACTCGACAATGGAATTTAATATGAGAAAATGAAATCAGGCACAACAGTCGATTGAATGAATATTGTGAGATGCCAAACATTCTTTTAAGTAACAAATGATGGTTAGATTTCTTGACTATCTATATACCCGAAAGAAAGAAAAACATATGTTTGAGCGGTTCTTACCTTCATGTAGACATCAATATCGGGATCTGGTTTAATGTTTGCTGCCTTCTCTCTTCTTGACAGCTCTGTTAGCATTTCTGAGAACCATGAAATGAAAATCAATCATCTCAACTCTGCAAACTCATGAATTTCAGTTCTAATAACTCAAACAATTTTATCCAACATACCGTAACGGGTCCCGACGCCTTGGCATCTGGCAGAGAAAGCTAAGGTTTCTCTCACCGTCATTTCTCCAATGTGGAGATCATGCTGACTGATATAAGCAGAGGTCCTCTGAGGGACAAACTCATCCATGCCGTGCCCATTGTAAGTTATCAACCCTGAAACCTGATGTTTTTTTTATAATAACCCATCTCAGTTTCATTTCTTCAGATGAAAAGAAAATTCACAAAAGACCTTCAAATCGCAATGACGATCCTTCAACCAATCAGAAAAGAGCAGAATGCATTTACCTTCAGCTCTTTCTCAAGCTTTCCGGCCAAAGCTAGCAGCAGAGTGGTCTTCCCAGAGCCAGGAGGGCCTAAGAGCAAAGTCATTCTACAAAATACACATACAATTCAATCTTCTATTGATCCAAGAATCCGTATAACAAAAATGAAACCCAATTCACAATTCGATCAAAGCTCTTATTCGGTTCACCTGCAAGGCTTGATGATTCCACTAACATCTTGAAGGATCGATACTGGCTTCTTTCGACTTGGCAGGATGTGAAGACTGTTCAAGAATTCCTGCGAAAATGAAACAGAATTCCCAGATTGGTACAATATACAAAACCAGAGGAGATCATAAGCACCGAAAGAAAAGTTCTTTTCTTGAGTCGACTACTTGTGTTTGTAAATTACCTCTACAATATTGACTGTGAAGTTGAGGATTGTCGGTAAAGCTCGGTTGCCAACATAGGCTTCTGCACCAATACTCAAATGCTCGAACTGAACTTCAATCGTTGGACTCTCAATTCCAACTCTAAACAATATCAAAGACCAGAAGATTAAAAGAAAGTCACATCAACCATCCATCAAAAGAAAAAAGAAAGAAAGAAGAGAAGTTATAAGAAAAACAGAACCAAATAGCAGAACTCACTGCTCCATTCGATTCTTGAGCTTTAACAGGAACTTCTCATTGTCCTCTTCGGCGACTCTAATCAATCTCTCCAACAAGCTCTTCTTCTCTTGAAACCCGAGGTTATGAATATCGACTTCCTTGTGCTCCCCGGCGACTCCGGTCAGTAGCCCTTTCCGGATACGGTCATATGTTGGGAGTTTCTCAAGAGCAGCCCATTTGAGAGCTTCTTCGTCGTCTTCGTCCCGAGATGACCGTGAGAAGACATCATTGGTATTGTTTCTCCACAGACCAGAGCCGTTACGGCTCCGCCGCAGACTCGCGACTCGATAAAGATCAGAGTTATCCATTGATTGTATGGCTACTCAGAAGAATTCTTGAAAGTTTTGGGTTATAGAAAACGTTGTATTTTGATGTATAGAGCTCGAAAAACACAGAAAGAAAGATCGATTTCCGGTCTAGAACAAAAACCCAACAAAACCCAGAAAGATTTTTCAAGCATCAATGCAGGAGAGTTGAAATCTGAGTGTGTAAAGATTGGAAAAAACAGTGGAAAGTGTAGGTGATTTCTCTCTTTCCTTCTTTTTCTCTCAAGGAGAGTGTGAGAGAGTGGCGCGTTTGGAGGGAAGCTGGAGAGGTATTTAAAAACGAGAAACGTCTTTCCGGCTGCTCTGAATTATTCGCGTACGATACAGTGCACGTTTGCCACACCTGAACTAACCACACCTGACAGTCATGTTAATCCAGACCATAGAAATTACTGGCCCCCATTGCTGATGGACTATATCCTTAGCGTTTGAATTTGGATCGCTGAACAAATTTTCCGCGCCGTTCAATTCATTGCTACGACTGGTTGGTTAGGATCATCTGATTCTGTGATTTTCGGACGGTCAGGATTGGTGTGTTTGCTACGTGAATGGTGGTTGAATTGACACCACATGGGTATATGTTTATAACAGTATTTATGATATCAAACAATTGGATGATTAGAATGGATAGGTTGGAGTGATTTTCAGTCCGCCGCCCTATTGGTGGTGGGGCCCATGATCTGGCTGGTCAATTGGCTTGTGTATACGTCGTTTGTACGGTGGATGAGATGCCCACCATAGCTTAGTGAGTTGTGGACGCACATTGTACTGAAAGTAGTACCTGGTGTTTGGTACCTTGACCCGAAGTCGTTTCATCCGACGGTCAGCGGCAGGAGCTGCGCTGTTCCATTATCCTTTCCCAAGTGATCGTAGTCGGGACCGTTAGATACATGAAATGAAGAGGATCCGCCTAATACGCCGACCCGAGTTTCTTTAACAGCATACTCGAGTTTTCAGTTCTGAGATCAGGGAACTACAAGCTGTATCTCAACCGTTGGATTTTCAGCCAGGTTGACGAGAGAAAGTCAGCTCCAATCCTCAGTTGAAAGAAGCCCAAAGATGGGTGGCTAGGATCTTCAAATATTGGAGACCTTTGCAACATCGTCCCCAATAGATGATCAACGGTACGAAGCGTTGCATCGTGTGTGCATTATGAAGACCCGTGTTTTAAATAGCACGTGTTATATAGTATAGCGTTTGACATTTTATGGCTGGTAGCATGAGCTACATAATATTGTTAATTAAAATTGCTGGGGAAAAATATAACAATTCGGGAGACCTGGTTATGGAATGTACAACTCTACTGACACAACCTGGGAGTCCGAGACTATAAGCCCGATCGAGGCAAGAGAATTAAATGCCTTAAGGAGAGACTTAACTTGAATTGTAGGGAATAAAAATCCCGATCGAGACGAATAAAATCACGAGCCAAAGGCGAACTACATAAGATGCATGAAGTTGACTCAGACGATGAGGCAGCAACATCTAAAAGACCGATTAAGGCCTAAAGTTAAGAAGTCACCTGACCGACTATAAAACCGACCCAATAAGGTCGGTTATAGGGTCGGCTATCGGAGTAAAAGAGAGGATGTTGATTACGGATCAACTTCATCTCGCCTGATAAATGGCGAGCAACTTGACCTATAAAACCGGCTCAGATTAACTCATTATTAGAGTCGGTCAGAACTGGGCCGAACAAGGAAAAGACGGTGTAAACAGAAACGTTATCTCAAAAATTCTGTAAAAGGATCCCCGATCCCGAAGATCTCGGGATCGGATAGAGATAAAACGGATGAAATCAAATCTCTAAGAAATCAGGGGAAGAATCCCTACACGATGGGACCCTCCCATTCCTATAAATACAAAGGACTCCAAGCTAAAGAGGTACGCAGACCCTTATCAAAACCCTTCCTACGTATTCCTATCACTGACTTAAGCATTGGAGGGTCCCCGACTCTATTCAGGATCTCCTTTGTTTTCATCCTTGGGCAGGTGGTAGGTCGAGGAATGTTCACCAGTTTTTTGCATCAACAAATTGGCGTCGTCTGTGGGAAACGATACGAAAAGTCATTTTCCAGGCTCTATCCAGTAGCTTCAAACGAGTTCTAATGGCAAGGACTAGAAAAACAGCTCAAAATGAGCCTGTTGAGGCCGTTACTGCACCACCAGCACTTGAAGGTCCGTCGGGTACGAACTAAGCCCAAGGGGCTCAGAACCAACCCGACAACCGACAAGGCCCTGCCCCCCGACCAGCATCCTCCGTTTCAACCACGCAAAACCGACGGAACCGAGGAAACGGTCGACTAGATAAGGAAGTCCAAGAGCTTAGGACTGATTTGAACTACATGAAGCAGATGTTGGAACAGATCCATTGCCAACAAGTTCCGCCCCAATGTGATAGTGGCCGGGTGAATGTTCCACTACAATTCGTCGACCCTCAGCCTGTTGCTCCGCGATCTATTCCTCAGCCAAGTCAGCACCAGGGTCCGGCCGAGCCTACGCCCACTAATTCCGTGACTGCCCTGCTACCAGCCTCCGACCTACGACATGAAATAGATCGGAGGAGGCGCAGCAGGCCTCCAGTCGAGGGTACGGCAGATAGTGACGAACCCTGGAAAGCCGCCCTTCAGGACTTCAGGAGAGGAGTGCGGGAAGAAATTGCAGATATGAAACAAGGTCGTGATACACATCAGACGAGGCCCGAGGCAAAAGCGTCTTCATTCATAGAAAAGATAATGCAAGCTCGGTTACCAGAACGATTTCGTCTTCCGTAGATTACGCCCTTCACCAGCAAGACCGATCCTACCGAGCACATCGAATCCTTCCGAACGTATATGGAACTGCATGATGCCTTGGACGTTGTGATGTGCCGAGCCTTCTCCCTCACTTTAGCTGACGTATCTCGACTTTGGTTTAAGTAGTTGAAGCCAAAGTCCATTAGCTCTTTCGCAGAACTCAGCGATGCCTTCCTCACCAATTTCATTGGTGGGAAGAAAAATCTGAAGCCGCCTGCACACCTAAACAATATAGTGCAAAAAGAGGGAGAGTTGCTGAAAGACTATATCAAGCGTTTCAATTTCGAATTGCTCTAAGTTCGGAAACATTCGGATGAAACAACGCTCAACTAGATCATGCAGGGCATTAGAGACAAACTGTTTCTAACATCCCTGGATAAAAGCCCACCGATGACTCTGGCAGAATTGATGGCCTGGTCAGACAAGTATGCAGATGCCGAAGAAACTCGGAACCTGCGCGAAGCCGCTCAGAACGCAAAAGCCCCAGTCAAAGAGTCAGCCAAAAAAGAAATTGACTCGGTCAGTGGGAAGAAGCGTAAGAGTGATCGGACATGTGATGAGCATAAGTCGGGTAAACGGCCAGACTGCAAGTTTTCGACGTATACCCCTCTCAATAAGTCGCAAGAGCAAGTTTTGATAGAAATTAAGGGCGAATGATTTGTCAACTGGCCAGATTGCTCCAAAGCAACCCAAACCAACGAAGCAAAAATAAATACTATCATTACCATCATGATCATGGGCATAATACGAGTGACTGCTACTGCCTGAAAGAGAAGATCGAGCAACTCATCCGAGAATGACGTCTCAGATAGCATGTTGAGAGAATCGGGACAATAGAAGAACGCCCGAGCGACAACCGACCCATGGAGGAAATCCGGACCATAGTTGGTGGTCCTCGGGGCGGAGGTGACTCAAATAATGCTCGAAAAAACCATGCCAGGAACATTAGTCGGCCTGATTCTGAAATCTTCATTTTGGCTCGGCCCCCGAAGGAGAAGAAAAGAGAAAAATACTGCATATCATTCACCGATGAAGACGCTCGAGGCATTTATCATCTGCGCGATGACACATTGGTCGTCACCCTCACTATAGCGAACCGTAAGGTATTCCGCATTCTGGTAGATACAGGGTCGTCCGCAGATGTATTGTTCACATAAGCATTCAATAAAATGGGTGTCGAACGATCGGCCTTACGGCCAGTTCACACCCCATTAATCGATTCTCCGGTGGACAAACTCTCCCCGAAGGACTCATCTCATTGCCGCTCACTGCTGGTAACTCTCCACACCAAACGTCAGTGATGGTCGACTTCTTGATAGTCGACCAACCATCGGTCTACAACGCTATACTCGGCCGACCTTCTCTGAGTCTTCTTCAAGATGTGGTATCAACTTACCATCTCTCCATGAAATTCCCGACTGAGTCAGGAGTAGGAGTCGTGAATGGCGATCAACAGGATTCGCGGCGCTATTATGCGACGGCCGTAAAGGCTCCAGCCGAAGTAACCATAATTGAATCACTGGACCCTCGGGCCGAGACATACGAGTGAGGAAAACCGGTAGAGGATCTTATCCCGGTACCCTTGGTTGAGACAGACGAGTCCAAAACAGTACAGATTGGCTCGTCTCTGCAATCGTCTCTGAAAGACAAGTTGATATTACTACCCGACGATACGCTGATGTATTTGCATGGAGTCATGAAGACATGCCAGGAATCGATCCCTCGTTAATGACTCACCGACTCAACATTGATCCGACCTATCGGTCGATTCGACAGAAGCGACATCCGCTCGGCCCTGAAAGGTACGCCATCATTAAAGAAGAGGTCAGCAAGCTCCTCAAGGCTAAATTCATCGAGGAGATCTACTATCCGGAATGAGTAGCCAATGTCGTCCTCGCGAAGAAAGCCAATGGGAAGTGGCGAGTCTGTATTGACTATACCGACTTAAATAAAGTCTTCCCAAAGGACAGCTTCCCTCTTCCAAGGATTGATTAGCTAGTAGATAGCACGGCGGGACATGAACTTCTTAGTTTTATGGATGCTTATTTTGGATACAATCAAATTGTAATGCACCAATCTGATAAATTAAAGACTACCTTTGTCATCAACAAAGGACTTTATTGTTACCATGTGATGCCATTTGGTCTAAAGAATACAGGAGTAACATACCAACGGTTGGTAAATAAAATGTTTGCTCGGCAGATCAACCGAACCATGGAAGTATACATCGATTACATGCTCGTCAAAAGTATACACGCAATCGATCATATTACCGACCTGGAGGAGATGTTTCTCATTCTTCGCAAATACCAGATGAAGCTAAATTTGAGCAAGTGTGCCTTTGGGGTAGACTCGGGTAAATTTCTCAGATTTTTGGTCAGCCAACGAGGAATTGAGGTAAACCCAGAGAAAATCAAAGCATTACTTGACATGGAATCCCCAAAAACGATCAAGGATATATAGAGGCTGATTGGACAAGTAGCCGCACTCAACCGCTTCCTCTCCCGAGCTACGGATAAGTGCTTCCCGTTCTTCAAACAACTTAAAGGTTGAAAAATGGTAGAATGGACGGAAGAGTATAAAACAACGTTCCAGCAGTTGAAGTCATACCTCGGATCTCCACCTGTCTTATCGAAACCCGAGCCTGGAGAAGCCTTGCTATTATACTTGGCGGTTTTTGACGCAGCAGCAAGCATGAAGGAAAGGAATTGCTGGTGTATTATGTCAGCAAAGCGTTATTACCGGCATAAACAAGATATCCGTCTCTGGAGAAGGTGGCCCTGGTCTTAGTTATTTTCCTGCGACGACTAAGACCATACTTTCAAGCTCATACTATTATCGTCATGACTGACCTCCCTCTGTGTGAGATCCTTCAAAAATCGAAAGCTTCCGGCCGACTAACAAAATGGGCGATCAAGCTTAGCGAATTCGACATTCAATACAAGCCGAGAGTTGCCATTAAAGGACAGGTTGTGGCCGACTTCATAGCTGAAGTAACACCACAAACCGATTCACTTACCAGGCTTGGAGATGGATCGACCGATCAATCAACAACAACAGCTTCTCTCGAGTCATTGCCCGACCCAATCCCCTGGAAGCTTTTTGTCGATGGTTCATTCAACTCTAAGGCAAGCGGGGCAGGAGTCATCTCGGAAACTCCCAATCAAACCTATATGCAGTATGCCTTAAGACTTGGATTTCAAGCCTCGAACAATACAACAGAATATAAAGCCTTATTGTTCAGCCTCCAACTAGTAGCCAGCCTGGGAGTTACTCATCTCGATGTATTCAGTGACTCGCAGTTGGTCGTCAACCAAGTCACCAACGTATATCAGACACGAAAAGAGCAGTTGAAAGCATACATGAGGAAAGCCAAAGAGTTGATTGATGGTTTTTAACTATGTATCATGACTCGAATCCCTCGAACAGAAAATGCTAAGGCCGATCTACTAGCAAAACTTGCCTCTGCCGATGAAGACAACTTACCCAGGTCTGTTCCAATCGAGTACATTGCTAAGCCGTGCATCGATGACCCGGTTAGCTCGATTGTACATTCAATTGATTCGAAACCAACTTGAGTCGACCCGATCGTCTAATATCTCGGCAGTGGAAAGTTGCCCAAGGATCGAACCGAGGCCCGATGGTTGAAAATCCGAGCCTCGTGTTATACCATACTTAATGGGGTGTTGTACAAGAAAGGATTCGTCGATCCTTTGCTACGATGCCTGAGTCCCGATGAAGTCGATTACGTGCTACGAGAGATCCACTACGGGATCTGCGAAAATCACTCGGGGGGTCGATCACTCGCGCATAAGGCATTGCGTCAAGGGTACTATTAGCCGACTATACAGCACGACGCTCGGAAGCTCGTCCAAAACTGTGACAAATGCCAATGATTCGCCGCCGTTTTGTGACAGCCTCCTGAGGAATTGACTCCTATGACCGGTCCTTGGCCATTAACACAATGGGGAATCGACATCATCGGACATTCCCTTTGCGGAAGGGAACAACCAAGTTCGCTTTTGTTGTAGTAGACTATTTCACAAAATAGGCTGAAGCTGAGCCATTAACTAGGATAACCGAACATAAGATCACAAACTTTGTTTGGAAGAACATTATCTGTCGATTTGAGATACCTCGGACAATTATCATCGACAATGGGAAGAGTTCGACAGCAGACAATATCGAAAGATGTGCAGTAATCTCGGAATCAGAAATGTTTATGCATCCCCTCATCATCCTCAGACAAACGGACAGGTCGAGGCAGTCAACAAGATCATTAAACAGCATCTCTAAACCAAACTTGACCGAGCTAAAGGAGCGTGGGCCGAGAAACTCCTTAAAATACTGTGGGTACATCGAACCACCATTCAAACCGCCATGGGATAAACTCCATTCTCCCTTGCATATGGGTCAGAAGCCGTTACTCCGGTTGAAATCGGCTTGCCTTCAGCCCGAGTCACCTCGTTTAATGAAGAAGACAATGAAGAATTGCTGGCTCTTGGGCTCGACCTCGTGGAAGAATAAAAGGAAAAATCTCGACTACGGATGATGACCCAGCAACGCCAAGTAGCTCGATTCTACAATGCCCGATTCAAAATTTGGCGTTTCCGAGTGGGAGACGTGGTCCTCTAAAAAACGTTCCTAAACACTAAGAAGTTGGTGCAGACAATTTGAGACCCAATTAGGAAGGCCCCTATGTTGTCTCAAGCACCATCCGACCCGGAACATATTGGTTAGAAGATCTCATCGGGCGATTACTACCCCATCCTTGGAATGTCGAGCACCTGAAGATCTATTATCCTTAGGATTGACCGATTGAGCGTTTGAGAAGACTCAATTAAGTAGAGAATGAAAAACATGTAAATTGAGTCAAACGAATAAAAGAAAACTGAGTATATTCATTCAGTACAAGTGTTACATCGGGTTACATTAGATTTTGCTTTAGCATTACATTGATGGAAAAATAAAGATAGGGGCAAAAAGGAGTCGGTCACGATGCACGATGTCCTCTCTCGGTTGCAGATGCTCTCGAGCTTGCCTTGAAGCTTGATGTGCTTAAAGTGTTTGAAACTTGGAGTGCTTGAAGTGCTTAACACCCAAAATGAAGCTCCAAGGTTCATCAGGAGTTAACTCAGGAAGTGGCTTGGACTCAGTTGCTGCCGCCACTCGGACCAACCTCTGGCACCGCCTCAAGAGTAGCCTCAGAATCGACCTCAGGACCAACTTGTCCTCTAAAGAGGCATGAGCCTGACGAACTCGCCGACTCTCCTCTTAGGCCTCTTTTAGCGAGGCCAGATGAGCACACTCGGCCTTGGCGTCCGCGGTGGCCTTCCGACCAAGCCTTAATTCGCCAGACAATAGGCCGACCCGAGCCATGGTAGCTTCAAGTTGTGCTTCCGCCTCCGCTGCCCGTTTCTGAGCTGCTTTAGCATTCGCCGCTCGATTCTGAGCCTCAGCCAAATCTGATATAGCCCTGAGCAAACAAGGAACGAACTGTAAAAGGAAAAAAGCAAAGTCAAATTAGACTCGACAGGATCGGTAAAACAAGTGAGAAGTCCGAGTCTTACCTCGAGAAGAATCTTGGCAGCATGAGAGAGAGTCCGCCTCTGGGGAACTTCGAAGAGGGCAGTGAACTCTTTCCCACTCCCATGGGAAAGCGCCCAAGGGACCATGTCCGACACAACCCATTGGAAGAACGCCTCCTATTGAGTCATCTCCCCTCCTGAGGGCTCCCCCTCTGCTCCTCCCTCTGTTCTGGGACCTGCTCTTCAACGGGTCCTGGCTCAGGGGCCACCTGGGGCTCGGGAGCCGCTTGAGGCTTAGGGCCACCGCGTCCGCCACTCCCGCCTCTTCCTTTAAGTCGGGGATTATTACGGTCGGGATCACAGTTGGAACAGCAAATGTGGCTTGCCCCTTAGCTTTCGAGACCGTCTTCAGCTTCTTCGGAGGGCGAGTCTCGAACCGAGTCTCTAGTCACGGAGGGGCTTTCATCTTGGAAGCCAGACGAAGAATGGGCCTTGCCTCAGCCATATCTGCATCAAGAAAAGCAAGACGAATCAAGTAAAGTTTGACAAAAACGTAACCAGATATTAAAAAATTACCTGTTACGGACGAGTCTAAACCCGAGAGAAGAAGACGCTTAGGCCGGAGAAGTGTCTTTCAAGACCGCTCCTCCAGATCCAACACCTTCAGATCCTTGATCCGCGTTAAGGCGTCGGCTTCAAGTTTTGGCCTGCGTGCAGGGATATCTACAAAACGCATTCAGTCAGATTCAAAAGACACAACAGTGTAAGGAGATAAAGGAAAAAGTGCATGCCAAGTCACCTGCTTGGGAGAACGCCCTAGGAACGCGAGGTTCAAAAAGTCCTAGCTCGACAGTCTCCCAATGGCCACACTCCCAAAACCATCTGTCTCTCCAGTGCTTGTTAGAGGTAGGAGAGTCGGTTATCAAAGGCCCGCCCTTGTTCTACCAAGCACACAAAAAGTACCAGTCGGGCTGCTGTGGATTCAACCGTACTTGATATAAATGGAGAAACTCATCGACAGTCAGTGGGGGTTGCTCTGTCTCAGCCCACAACACCGAGCATCCGAACAAGTTCCTCCAACCATTCGGGACTATCTGCCCGAGCGCTATCTGAAGTCGGGAAAGCAGATCCCGAGCAATGCCTTGGAGGGGCAGACGCAAGCCGCATTGTAAAGCGACCTGAAAAATTGCGACCATCCCAGCAGGAGGATGGTCGGGCAACTCACTCGGTAGGGGAAGGCGAAGGATGATCGAGTCTGGGACATGGTACCCAACCCTGATCCTATCCAAGTTCGCCTTGGTTAAAACCGAGGGAACAGGACCCTTCTGCTCATCTCCTGCCTCTCCCCCCTCGGACGCTGACTCAGCAGCTCCTACCGAACTTCGTGTAGGGACTGACTCACTGGCCCCTTCAGTCTCCTCATCCTCTTCCTCCATTTCCTCCTTAGGAGGGTTAGGTTTGCCAGGGGCAGTCGTTAGTGACACCCCTCCGCGAGAGGGACCCACAGAAGCAGGGCACTCCGTTGAAGACCCAGTTACCCTCTCTGAGTACTGGAAGGTCTCATTGGCACCAATAGCCATCTCCGCCAGCAACGAGGGCGATTCTGAGACATTCCAGAAATGTCTCGCTTCGCCCTCATCGCCAAAAACTCCCTCCCGGGGACTTTGGGAACCTTGCATTGTTACGAGAATTAAAAGAGAAAGGGAGGGAGAGAACTAAAACTCACCAGATATGGCGGAAAGGATGCAACGCAGACGAAAATCAAAAAGGAAAGTGGAAATGGTGGAAACCACAGAGAAAACGAAAGTGAGATGAGAAGGGAGTGCGTGCGAAAATGAGGAATGGGCGTCCCACTCCTTATATAGCCTTGCCACGTGGCAAGGGCATTTAAGGAGGAGTCGTATCGACAGACGTTTCAACTCCCTTGCCTGACACGTGGCGCATGCCAACTGACGGAGACGCCGCCTTCGCCACGTGTTTAAGGCTCATTAGCCGATGAAGTGCTCTGACGGCATCTCGCGCGTGCGACCTCGATTAACGAATCGACGCATGTTCAAGCCGACACACGAACATTAAATGCTCCATTATAATATCAGTCTCCGGTCCAAGTCGACCCGAAACTCTTTACTCCTTAGCATCAACATGGCTGACATAAAGGAGTAAGGGGGCTTACTGTTGGGGAAAAATATAACAAGTCCGGAGACCCGGTTATGGAATGGACCAACTCTACTGACACAGCCCGGGAGTCTGAGGTAATAAGCCCGACCGAGGCAAGAGAATTAAATGCCTTAAGGAGAGACTTAACTCGGATTATAGGGAATAAAAACCCTGACCGAGACAAATAAAGTCACGAGCCAAAGGCAAACTACATAAGATGCATGAAGTTGACTCAGACGATGAGGCAACAACATATAAAAGGCCGATTAAGGCCTAAAGTTAAGAAGCCACCTGACCGACTATAAAACTGACCCAATAAGGTCGGTTGTCGGAGTAAAAGAGAGGATGTCGATTACGGATCAACTTCATCTCGCCTGATAAATGGCGAGCAACTTGACCTATAAAGTCGGCTCAGACTAACTCGTTATTAGAGTCGGTCAGAACTGGGCCGAGCAAGGAAAAGACGGCGTAAACAGAAACGCTATCTCAAAAATTCTGTAAAAGGATACCCGATCCCGAAGATCTCGGGATCGGATAGAGACAAAAAATGGATGAAATCAAATCTCTAAGAAATCAGGGGAAGAATCCCTACACGATGGGACCCTCCCATTCCTATAAATACAAAGGACTCCAAGCTAATGGATTCTTTTAAAACGGATAAATGCTTCATAGTGACTCATCCCTATCACATGAAGCATAATTTGAATTATGCAAATTAATCGAATGTAGTGCCACATGTGATAGGGATGAGTCACTACTATTTTAAAATACACGTTGAACTAACATTATAGGAAAACTTACAAAAAAAAAACAAATAAAGAAGAAGAAGAAGAAAAATTCAGATAGCATACGCTACTTGCGCTAGCTAGCGTATGCTACACGCTACATGTCATGTAGCTTACGCTACCTGCACAAGTAGCGCAGTATTTTAGCTATGAGCTGCTAAAAATATTGATCAAAACATAAAACCTAAGGATAGTGTGCAAATACTCAAGGAGTATGAGATTGGTTCTTCTACTAGTCCTTGTAGAGTAAGCTTATGCTGTAATTGTTGCGGGTGGGATCCAATGCTTAAGTAATCCAACATATACAGAAGTGTCGGCCTATTGTGAAAGTTGGATGCCTCAAAAATCAGTTGGATCGAACTATCATGTGGGGTCACCACTTGAATTTGTAGCTTTTGTATGCTTGTCCATTATTTTTTATGATATGGACCATCTAATAGATTTATAGGCATTGTTGTTGCCAATTCAATCAAACAAGGCCACACGTGTGAATGAGGACTTGTATTTGGTTTTCGTATGTAAGTATGATGCACAGGCGTGCTAGAGTCAACTCAACTCAAATTTTGACTGAATCGCTTGTATTCCCCCACATTGAGATGGACATATTAGAGACTGTCACTTGATCTAGTTATCCTCTCAACCACCAATTACGCTCAACGTTCAGAGAATTTATGAAATAGTATGAGTTAGACCTTCCGAATGGATTCTTTTTGCCTTGTAATAATAGACGTGAGTCTACGGACTTAAGGACTTTTTCTTTCACTAGTACTTTTAGCTCAATATTTCTTAAAAGAATAAGAATGTATAAATAGAAGATGACTAAACATCGATTTTATTGATATTTAAAGGTGTGACCTATTACAATCAACAAAGTGTTAATCAACTAAATGAAATAAATGAAAAAGAAAGATAGATACTTGAGCCGTCTATCGAAACAGACGATCGAAGTGGGTGGTCACAAAATGTGACTAAATGAGTATGATCAGCTATATCGAAGCTTCGTTGATCATGATTATACAACTTATGGTTGAAGATATTTAAATCTACTCATAAGGTACTATAGTGGAAGTTACTAAGCAGTAGCAATCCAAGCTAAAATTAGGTTATACTATGCTGAGATAAATGTAAAGTAGATAGATGTATTTGTCATAGGGTCTCAAGCTATTTCTTTGATTAGTTCTTATATAAGCTTCTGGGAGGCGGTAAACTCACGTAGTCTTCAATATCATAAAGGATTTGAACAATCAACTATGGAAATCTCCTTGATTCTTCAACATAAGCATAACCTATTATATGCAGTCACGTGTACAAGAGAAAAACTATCGCTTCTTCATATCGTACGTTAGCTGAAGTTCTCCGTCATTGGATTTCTAACATAGGAAGATTGTCAGAGTCCTTACGTCACTTGACTTTAACATCCATCGAGAGTGTTTTTGGGATGACTCTAGTATTTAATTTTGGATAGAGATATTTTTTATAGGATTTTAACATTTAATGTTAAAAGAGAGAAACTTACTTTAATAGGATTCTAACATTCAATACTCTCTCATGTGCACATCTTTAACTCTTCGTATTACAATCGACAAAGTGTTAATCAACTAAATGAAATAAATGAAAAAGAAAGATAGATACTTGAGTCGCCTATCAAAACAAACGATCAAAGTGGGTGGTCAACAAAATGTGACCAAATGGGTATGATCAGCTAAATCGAAGCTTCGTTGATCATGATTATACAACTTAAAGTTGAAGATATTTAAATCTACTCATAAGGTACTATAGTGGAAGTTACTAGGCAGTAGCAATCCAAGCTAAAATTAGACTATACTATGCTAAGATAAATATAAAGTAGATAGATGTATTTGTTATAGGGTCTCAAGCTCTTCTTCGATTAGTCCTTATATAAGCTTCTGGGAGGCGGTAACCTCACGTAGTCTTAAGTATCGTAAAGGATTTGGACAATCGGCTGTGGAAATCTCATTGATTCTTCAACGTAAGCGTAACCTATTATATGCAGCCACGTGTACAAGAGAAAAACTATCGCTTCTTCATATCGTACGTTGGCTGAAGTTCTCCATTATTGGATTTCTGACATAGGAAGATTGTTAGAGTCCTTACGTCACTTGGCTTTAGCATCCATAAAGAAGGCTTTTGGGATGACTCTAGTATTTAATTCTGGAGAGAGATATCTTCGATAGGATTTTGTTATTTAATGTTAAAAGAGATAAACTTACTTTAATAGGATTCTGACATTTAATGCTCTCTCATGTGCATATCTCTAACTCTTCCTCTTGAAGTTGATATACACCACACATGACATGATTGCCACATGGTAACCTTTGGATAATTTTATTTAGTTTTTTCATGTAAATAATGATAGAGGGCGTGAGTAAAACTACATCTATCACTTACCGCGTAGTGCCAACATGTGGGGGCATCTCAGTGGTCAGAGACTCAGAGTGGAGTGTCAAGTATGGGTGTAAACAATGCCTCCCACGTCCCTTTGCATTCAGAGAATGTAATCAGAGACGTTTAATGGATCTTGACAATTTTTCATCCAATCAATCGTTGGGACAACCATTTCGGCCATCGAATTAGCCATTCTAACGGTTAATTTGGTACTTTTGATCGAATTAGTCGTGGAATTAGATATTCTAGATCGGTCGAGAAATTATTTATTTAGTCGTTGGCCTTTTTTGTTAGGCCATTATTAGGTTGGTTGTCTCGGGTGTTGAACATTATATCGGCCATCAAGGTTTACTTGTCAGTCGTTGTGGCCGTGGTGTTTCCATTTCAGCCATGGGCCCTTTCTTGTATTTGGCCATGGTGGCCTTAATGATTCTTTATGCAACCATTGTTGTTTGCTTAAAGCCGTGCGTTTATCCATTGTATAGATCTTGTGATAGCATCGTTGATATAACATGTCATTGGGTGGCACGTATTTTGGTAGGTTGTCTTCACGAGGAATCATATTTAGATGCAGACAATGCGGCTATGTGATTCATCACTTGGCTGGTTGGAGCACTACGTCAGTCAATCGCATAAATTGTTTGGTAGCATTGTTCACATAGGATATGCCTTGACGGTATATATTTTGGCATATCTTCTTTACAAGGGATTGGTTTCTATCCTTAGCCCCTCGGTGTCCTTGGACTCGACTTGTCAAGTTTCTTCAGTCGTTTCGTAGAATATCTTTCTATGAATGTTGAGCAACTATTTGTTGTCTTTGACTATTCTGATTTTTTCTGGAGCGGTTACATTTGTTGAAGATTTGGTAATCGTCCAGTCACCTTTTACATCCGTCGTGGTTGTGTTGCAAGTGGCAGACTTAGAGCCATTGTCTTCAACATTGGTGAGGTGCGAGGCATCGGAGGTTGCCCCTGGGTGGATCGTCACCTATGTAGAATTGCCCTCAAGCATATGGATGTTTTGGGAGTCTCTATCTTATTAGTTGTAAGGACGATCATTTTGGCCATTTCCTCTCACAACCACGTGAGGTGGTAGATGACGACCTCGTGGTTATATCGTGGAAATGGCTCATTCTTCAGAGAGAATGGTGAAATCTAGGAACTTGAATCCTCTGGAAAACTTGTAATGTCAGACATCGCACTCACGATAGGGTTTTCTATAGGTCAGTCAAGAGATTCGCCGACTGTTCGATTGTATTCCATACTCTTGGATGAGTCCTATAATATCATTTTAGCCCAGTGGTCGTTGCGGGCCAGATAGATTTTTCTGATCGAAGTATCTTTGTAGTTGTTCAGGGTTCGGGCCTTGCACCGCATAAGGGACAACCATTGGAAAAGGTGCAACTAGAGGTTACCCCTAGTGCCTTTACCCACTGGTGGCCATTATGGACAAGAGGCGTAGTCGATGGTTGCCCCTCGAGTGCATGAGTCATGTGTTGTCCTTGGTAGGGTGGAGTCACAACTGATGGTTGCTCCCCCACGGGTGACTCCACCCTTTGGTAGCCATTATGATAGGGAGATGCAGCCAGTGGTTGCCCCCCGGGTGTCTCAATTCAATGATAACCATAATGGATGGCTGACACGACATGGGGTTGCCCCCCTTGGTATTCATCCCTCTAGATTCCTCTATGGCTGCCTGATGTAGAGCGAGCCCAGGCACGTTCATGTCCAGGATGGACCAGAGAAGGCCCGATCGGAGACGAAGGTGATCTGAACCGTCAGAACCTTACAACAAGCATATCTCACAAACCGGGATGATTTACTCAACATACCATATGTGATTTTGGGGTAGGAGAAGCTACTTTAGCCAAGCAACTCGGCGCAGTCGGGTTACCCATGCTGAATTTGTGAGATTCCATTAGATCAACGGTTGACAATCCATTTTATTTCCATTTTTACTATTTATTGTAAGTTTTAATTTGATTATAACTCTTCATCCTTTGAGCTTTAGAAGTTGTGTCTAACTTAAAAAGTGCTTTAAAAATTTAGGAGAATAATGTGGTTTAGACACATAGGACACTTACTATAAATAGTAGATTTACAATTTATAGTAATTTACAAATTTTATTTTAGGGAGTTTGAGTTGGAGTTTGATTCTAAAACTTCTTCCAAGGTTTGGTATCATTATTTAAAGGGTTTTAATTTTTATTATTATTTTTTTTTATCTATCAATGAAATTTTGAATTTATTAGAATTTATTTCCTATCTTTTCCTCGTGGATTCAAGGAATCTCTGTGAGGAGTCTAGAGAAGCTCCGTGGATTTGAAGTAGTTATCCTTGAGGAAGACAGTGATCGATCTTATTACGCTCATCCCTACATTAATTGGTATCAGAGCGAGGACTCCCCTCGGACTGATGACAAATTACGAAGGTATGGACCAAAATCCTGTGAACGGTGATCTAGGAAATGGGAGCTTTCCACCAAGAGAGTCAGTTGACCATGCAAGGATTGCAGGCAACCCTCGACCGTATTGCAGATGCGCTAATTCCCCTCTGAGCCCAAGGCGATGCTCAACCACCTGTGGTCGCTGTACGATACAACCTCGATTTTCACGTAGCACCAACTAATGATAGTGAATCGCAGGCCAATTACTTTGATTATGAGGAAGTCGTTGTACATGCCAAAGATATAAATAAATTTACAGCGGCACAACGTCTTTCGAACGAGGTGCACTATACACCAAAAAGTTTGTAATGTAATCATTGATGTCAGGAGTAATGAGAATCTCGTATTAAAAATCGAGAATCTCAACTTTCTGGCCCTAAATCACCTTGGAAAGTTGGAAGTTCATCTCATTCGTTTGACATTTCTAACCAGAAAATAGACGAGAAGTAGAAGCAGAAAAGAAAAAATGAAAAAAGAAGGAAAAATGAAGAAGATTTGAAGAAACAGAGCATGCTGGAGAAGAGATTTCCAACTTACTAGAAATCACTAAGTTTGGGAGGGGTGGCAGAAGCAAATGGCCAGAGCTGCTGGGGTTTTTCCTTTTTATACGGAACCTCGGCCGCAGGCATTAATACCACAACTAAAGAGACGCCACCCAGCGCAAATCCTACCACATGGCGATTTCTTATTAGATAAACAACCCGACTTCCGAAGTGGCACCACGTGTCCGCACCTCATGGGTCAGAAACCAAAAAGTCATCTTGCTAGCACACACCATCTCGAGCGCCCCGTCATTATTATAGCAGATTCTCCTCGATCTTCACGCCTGTCATCCTTCCCTACGATAATGACAAGTTAGCTCAACCTCCCATGCATAAAATATCAAGAATCCAAACACATTACACCGACTTATCTCCCGACCTTACGTAGTAAGCTCGGAAGTAGGGGGCTACTGTTATGAGTAAAAATGAACTAGTCAGAGAGATGAGGTCGGCTCGAATATCTGTGCATGTTGCAGGTCAGATGGCATCGATCATGACTAAGGAGCTCCTCAACGGCCAGATAATAGTAGTGATCCATTGCGAGGAGATCTGCCTGCCCGATGGCTTCACCACCAGAAGATGAAGTACCTCTATTTCCTTCGAAAGAGGACAAACACCGAGCTCTTTCATGGTCTTATCCATTTTCGCGTTCTCGCTAAGATCCTCTATAGAACCATCCGGGACATGATCCCGCACGAGATCGGACGCAGTACTGCCATACTCGCACAGCTCGAGGTCCCCAAGGAAGGATGTTGAAGATTTGTATTCACGACACGAATTGAATTGTTGAAGGCCCAATCTCGCCCTACCGAGGGCCAGGCTCAGGTAGATTGTCCTCTGGACGACCTCCGACCTTAAATCCAAAAGTCGCCTCAGAGGGTCGACCTCAGTTACCACCTTCATATGTTTTCAGAGTTTGACCACTTGATCTTATCATCATCGAGAATCTCACGAAACAGTTGCGCTAAACAGCTGCTAAATGCACGCCTATGATCTAGGGAGCGTTTCTATCCATGTAACTAACTCTTGACCTAGAGGACCAGTCTACGGTGAAGGGTACGTCCCAGTAACCTTAAAACCTATCAGACTCAGATCCCTCAAGATTTCTGACTTAGGCATCGGAGGGTCCCTCTGCCATAGCTAGGGTCTCCTTTGTCATTTTTTGTGTTGCAAGTACTCGGAAGTCTTGTTACGGTTAACCGAATTTCTGCCTCAACAAGTATGTATACCCATAATCTCGAGTCCCACCAAACAAGTTAATCTCAACAATCGAAATAGGCAGATAGGTTGAGTGCAACCTGAGAAGATCGGTCCCTATTCAGCCACTTGCAAGATTGTTATAAGATAATCAGGCGATTATTGGAGGGTGGGGTTCTTCATTTGAAAATCAGTTACACCATGCCTTCCGTATGAAAGGACTTTTGTATGCGAAAACAATTAGACAAAAAGGAAATACTTACAGACAATCATAGGGAGCAACAGTAAGGTGCCTTTCTAAAAGAAGAACTCCTTATATTGAAAACAGGAATAGTCTAGCATATAAGCGTAGACTTGGATTACAATTAAATATTGCTGCTACTAAATTACAACTAAGGATTACCGCTACTAGATTATCGCGAGCTAAACCATCCATTATAATAAGAAAAGATAATTTGATTAGTTAATTAGATTAGTGTGAGAGACTTGCTTTGTCGGATTCCTCGCTATTTATATATCTCTCTTACAACTATCTTTTAGGCTTTACTTTCTATGTTCAATGGAATTATGCCAGCTGATTCGCTGCCGCATTGGTCTTTTAGATCATTCATTCCCTTCTCGACACGTACTTCTAGTCATTATTTTACTTGACCATGTTCTGCATTTGGGCTTTTTTATTGTGTCTCGTTATCAGATGACATGTATCATCCAAACATCCTTAGCCGTGATTTTGTGAAAAGTATTCCAGTACCTTCAAAGATTTTTTACATGCTTCATCTTTTTATGCAATGACACGTGTCTTTTTTTAATTGACTATTCCAAAAATGAACATAAATTAAGTATAATAACAGCTATATCAAAAAAGAGTTTATTAAAATAGTCCTTATTAAAGTTATTATTAAATTAGAGTAGAGATCGCAGGCGAGAGCCCTAAGATTATTCCCGGGCTTGTACAGGAACCGGCCTCATGAGGAAATAACAAAACTGAGCGTATTCAGGCTGGCGATGAAACGAGTAGACCCTCGAGTCTCATGTAAAGGGGGAATGTATTTTTAAGAGTTATATGATAGTTAGGCTGCGTTTACAATGCTTGATACATAGGCACTCGGAAATTGTTTACGTGGCATTTATCAACGTATGAAAATCGGATCGATTTAAATATTTGGCGGGCTACAGTACTGGGAACAAGGTGATAGCGGACGCCAAACCTTGATTATCACCGGGGGACCACCTGAGTAGCAGAGCAGCCAATTTTTGTCCTGAATCTTCATCCAGAGCAGATGAAGGGTGTAGGCCGCTAGATTCCGTGCAAACAAACGGTGGCTCTCACTCAAATCAATGGTGAGCATACCCTCTCAACTTGTATCCTATTTTGTAGCCCACTTTTTTATTATTATTATTATTATTATCAAATGATTCTTTGTTATTGATAGGAAAAACTGGAGTTACGGCCATTCGGGTGGGCCCTGATAAAAAAGGAAAGGGTCACTCCTATCATATGTTAGACATTATTGGTGAAGACTTACCAAGGAGAAGAGAAAATTAGAGAAGTGGACCCCACCTTTTAGCCAGTCGGTTTTGTGAAAGAAGACAAACCTTATTTTGCAAGTTAGACCTCCACGTGCGGAGGCCCTTTTTTTGGACGAAAATACCCCTCTTTCCACTGTAAAACGACAGAGCTCCCTTCTCGTTCCACTTTCACTGCCGCTTTCACAGCCGTTTCACTGCCATTACCTCACGGCGTTGCTTTCACCCCCTTTTCTCACTCCGTTTGCACGAGACAGACCAGCGCAGCTCTTTTTGGTGGGCCCCCCTTATCAGCGTTTTGTCGTCTTCTGAAAATGGTCGGTCCAGGGAAGAAATCACGCACCGCAGGTATGATACACCACTCAGCTGGGCCCACACCAGCCCTGTGGCTGGTGGTCGGTGCTCTGTGGGCCCCCCAATCACAATGTGTTTCATCGTTTCCGTTCATCCATTTTTACAGATCATTTTAGATGTTTATCCGAAAAATAAGAGGGATCGAAATCTCAGATGTACCACCACACTACAGGAAAAAATAAGAGGTTTCCGTTCATCCATTTTTTAAGATCATTTTTATGGCCCCAAAAAGTTTTCAATGGTCGATGTTCATTAAACACTGTTTCCTGTAATGTGGTCCAATTGAGATCAGGATATACCTCATTTTTTGTATAATACCATAAAATGATCTATAAAAATAGATGGACGGCATGGATGAAACACATACATCATGATGGGGCCCACAGAGCACCGAACACCCCCCATTGGCTGGTGGTAGGGGGAGTTGTCAATCCGTTTCCTGTAGAATATATACGCCGTCCATCTGTTTTTCCTTCTAAATTAAGGTGTTGAGCCTCAAATTGAAGCATACCAAATATCAAGTGGATCACACCACTGGAAACAGTGGACATAATGATTTTCGAGTTTGCCCCGCTGATTTTGATGTTTGCCCCGCTGATCTCATGTCTGGCCCGCTAATATTTTACATATATAGTGAGGAACTCATTTACTTGCTAATGAAATAACATGTTCATGTCCACCAATTAATTGACATGATTTTCTAGTTTGCCCCGCTCTCCATCCGTTTTCCCAACTTATTGTAGCGGTTTAGCCCGAAATTGAAGCATATCAAAAGATAAGTTGGATCATACCATGGGAAACAGCGGGGCATAATGATTGTCACCGTTGAAACTATAGTGGGCCCAAGAAAATCATCCATGTCTGTAACAATGTAACAGACATAGATTGCATGTATGAATGGGCTTGATTTGTGTGTGTGTGTGTGTGTGTATATATATATAAAGGTTATATGAGGATCTTTAATAGGATTGTAAGGGTGATTTTTAGTTTTCTATTTTGGTAAGGTTTCGTAAAAAATATGATTTACGATAAGATTTGTAATTCGATACAATTCAACCCCTACTACGATTTGCGACACGATATCGATTTTGACAACATTGGTCACATGACTCACATCACTTGCATCTGACTGTAATGATGCCTAAAATGGTGGTTTAATAGCGTGAAAATGTAAGGATTATATGTAACATCACCTCCATCCTTTGCAAGTGTAAATGACTCTCGATATACGAGCCACATTTTATGTTTAAACAAACACTCGGAAATGGTAATGATGGCTCCTTTGCATTTCATATGAAATTGGAAAATCAAACATGCATTGGGGAGAAAACATTCTAATTGAAGAGGGAGAGTTTGAACAAAAATCGCTGAAGAAGATGTTTGCCCCGCCGATATTTCACTTTGCCTCGCTGTTTTTCTAGTTTGCCCCGCTGATATTTCACTTTGCCTCGCTGTTTTTCTAGTTTGCCCCGCAGATATTTCACTTTGCCTCGCTGTTTTTCTAGTTCGCCCCGCCGATATTTCACTGTGCCTCGCAGTTTCTCTACGTTGCCCCGCCGGTATTTCACTTTGCCTCGCTGTTTTTCTAGTTTGCCCCGCTGGTATTCTACCATTGTACTAAGTAAACTCCGCTGGGCCCACATTGAATGTATGTAGTATATCCACTCCGTCCATCCGTTTTTTCAACTTATTTTTGCAGTTTAGCCCGGAATTGAAGCATGTCAAAAGATCAATTGGATCATACCATGGGAAACAGCGGGGCATAATGATTTTCACCGTTGAAACCATAGTGGGATACAAGATATATTTTTCTTTGTTATCCACAGAGAATCATTCTCAACGCAAGAAAATCATCCATGTCTGTAACAATGGAACACTAATTTAACACGATTTACAGAAAATAAACGGTGATCGCTCTTCGAAATGCTCACCGAATCGAACATGTGAGATATATTCTAGTTTGCCCCGCTGATATTCTAGTTTGCCCCGCAGATATTTCACTTTGCCTCGCTGTTTTTCTAGTTTGCCCCGCAGATATTTCACTGTGCCTCGCTGTTTTTCTAGTTTGCCCCGCAGATATTTCACTTTGCCTCGCTGTTTTTCTAGTTTGCCCCGCAGATATTTCACTGTGCCTCGCTGTTTTTCTAGTTTGCCCCGCAGATATTTCACTTTGCCTCGCTGTTTTTCTAGTTCGCCCCGCAGATATTTCACTGTGCCTCGCAGTTTCCCATGGTTGCCCCGCCGGTATTTCACTTTGCCTCGCTGTTTTTCTAGTTTGCCCCGCTGATATCTCACTTTGCCTCGCTGTTTTTTAAGTTTGCCCCGCTGATATTCTAGTTTGCCCCGTCGTTTCTCTAGGTAGCTACAAACTACCTCCAAAAAGCCTTTCTCAAAATCAGCATCAATGTAATGTGACCTATCTAGATATGGATGGTCTTGTGGGGCCCATTGTGATGTATATATTTTAACGTCCATCCATTTTGAAAGATCTTCTCCCCGCCTATCCCAAAAAATGAGGCATATCAAAGGTGCATGTTGACCATTCCATAGAAAGTAGTGAGATTGAAAACCTTACCATTGAAAACTTCTTTAGGCCATAGAATTTTTATATATAACTCATTTTTTAGCCCATAATGCTAAATTAAATTCTAAATTCAATGGACGGAGTGGATTTGACACGTAACTCACGGCAGGCCCCACAACCCCTACACATGACAACCTTTACACTTAACACATTATAACCACAACCTCGACCCCTATCACATTATATTCATAATCTTCACCTTTATAACATGACAACCTTAACCTTTAATACATTACAATCACGACCTCAATCCTTATAATATGACAACCTCAACCCTTAACATATTATAATTGTGACCTCGACCCTTAATGCATTACAATCATGACCCAACTCTTATAACATGATAACCTCGACCCTTATCACATAACGACTATGAATCATACCTTGGCAACGTAGACCCTTAACACATGACGACCATAACTCATACCTTGACAACATAGACCCTTAACTCATGACGACTACGACCTAGACCTTTAACACATGACAACCATGACTCAAACCCTTAACATGTGACAACCACAACCCAAACCTTTAATACACAACCTCAACCCTTAGTGTGTGTGTATATAAAGGTTCGATGAGGATCTTTAATAGGATTGTAAGGGTCATTTTTTGTTTTCTATTTAGGGAAGAAAAAAAAGTATGATTTACGATAAGATTTGTAATTCGATACAATTCAACCCCTACTACGATTTGCGATACGCTAACGATTTTGACAACATTGGTCACATGACTCACATCACTTGCATTTGACTGTAATGATGATTTTGCTGCATTGTTTGTTTCCACAAATCATGCTTAAAATGGTGGTTTTATAGTTTAAAAATGTAAGGATTATATATAACCTTACCTCCATCCTTTGCAAGTGTAATTGACTCTCGATATACGAGCCATAATCTATGTTTAAACAAACACTCGGAAATGGTAATGATGGCTCCTTTGCATTTCATATGAAATTTGAAAATCAAACACGCATTGGCCTGATTTTATATTCTAATTGAAGAGGGAGAGTTTGAACAAAAATCGCTCTTTCTAGTTTGCCCCGCAGATATTTCACTTTGCCTCGCTGGTTTTCTAGTTTGCCCCGCCGATATTTCACTTTACCTCGCTGTTTTTCTAGTTTGCCCCGCCGATATTTCACTGTGCCTCGCTGTTTTTCTAGTTTTGCCCCGCTGATATTTCACTTTGCCTCGCTGTTTCTCTAGTTTGCCCCGCAGATATTTCACGTTGCCTCGCTGTTTTTCTAGTTTGCCCCGTTGTTATCTCACTTTGTCTCGCTGTTTTTTAAGTTTGCCCCGCTGATATTCTAGTTTGCCCCGCCGTTTTTCTAGGTAGCCCCGCTGATATTTCACTTTGCCTCGCTGTTTTTTAAGTTTGCCCCGCTGGTCTTCTACCATTGTACTAAGTAAACTCCGCTCGGCCCACATTGAATGTATGTAGTTTATCCACTCCGTCCACTCCGTCCATCCGTTTTTCCAACGGATTTTTGCGGTTTAGCCCGAAATTGAAGCATGTCAAAAGATCAATTGGATCATACCATGGAAAACAGCGGGGCATAATGATTTTCACCGTTGACAAATGCATTAGTGGGATACAAGATATATTTTTCTTATAAAATGTTTTTAAATTCATCGGTGCAGGCAATGAAGAAGATGCCGTTATCTCCAAGCCATCATGTAGGTGTACACTGACATGGTGGTTTGACAAGGTGAAGGCTGGAGTGGAGAAGCATGAGAGTCGCCTGAATCTGTTCAGGCAATCCCCTTTCGCTTTTTTGTTACATGTTACATCTTTTAGTTTTGTAGCGGCCATATTTCAGCTACTTTTAGTAAGATACAAAGGTGATTCAGTATTTGAGATAAAGGGGAGACAATTGCAGTTTTCCGAGATGGATTTCGCCCTCGTTACCGGTCTTAAGACTGGAGATCTTACTATACCCAAGAATCGTTGCACTACGCGTACACTAAGAGACAAATACTTCAAAGAACATCCAATATTTAAGAAGCACCTAATGGCCGTGTTTGAGAGATTAGTTGACACCAATAAGCATGATGACGTGGTGAAGGTTGCCCTACTTTTTTTTGTGGAGTGCTTTCTTAGGGGAACTGATCCGAAAACCAGGTGCAACATGGATTATATTCACCTGGTGGACTCGTTAGATGATTTCTATATGTATCCTTGGGGTAGTTTGGGATACATTACAATGTTGCAAGGAATCGAATCTGCCGTTGCCGCATCAACTTCCCCTCGGTATACTGTATGTGGTTGCATCCTTCCTCTACAAGTAAGAACACCTTTTATTTTCGAGATGTTTTCCCTCTATAGTCATCTTTGAATTTATGTTCTCAAAATTTCATTCTAATAGGTATGGGCAGTAGAGATATTACCGGCCCTACAAGAGTGTGTTGTTTCGTATATTCCCCATCAAATTCCACGCTTCATTCAATATCGAGGCTGGAAGTGTTTGAGGTACAAAAGAATACATGCTATTGTCCGGAGTAAAGCTGTAAGTTTATATATGTCCATCATTTACTTTGCTTAACTTGACAAGCTTATCAATTTTTATCGTAATATTACCCCTTGTTCTTTTGCAGACGTCGGTAGTGATGAAATTAGAACCAACGCTACGAGAATGGGAAACGGATGCCCAAGTCGACGAAGGTGGGTGGGACCTGTGTGTGAGGCTCACGGTGATGTATGCGCCTTAAATTTACAGATTGAGTAGTAACCTGTGGTCCGTCTAGGAAGGGGCGTGGACTCTGAGGGGTCAACGTGTTGTGTGGGTTTCATCCAAGCTTTTTTTTTTTTTCTTTTTTTTTTTTTAAAAAAAGAAGGTCAGATGCAAGGCTTAAGTGGACCACACCACATGAAGCAGCGGTCATAAATGACACTCACTGTTGAAAAGTTCCATCTCAAAATCCTTCAAGTAGATTGTATATGATCGATGTGTGTACAACACACAAATCCAAGAAAATAAAAACGATTTAAAAAAAAAAAAAAAAACAGGAATGCAAGTAGCAATCCTCGATATAATGACATATCACCGATCTCATCGACAAAAGACGTCGATATATCGACATATTGTAGATTCCATCGACATACCGCATATAAGAAATGTATCGTCGATTTAACCTTCATATCGTCGATATAATCGATGCTAGTCATCGATTATATCTACATATTATCGATTGTATCGACATAAGTTATCGATAAATCGACAACATGTCGATAATATCGAATTCGGTCGGCAAGTGTCCAGCAAGTAATTCGCTGAAATTGGTTTTTCATCGATATATCGATATATCGATATAATGTCGATATATCGACGATATATGGGAATCAATTTATCGAAAATGTGTCGATAATATCGAATTCGGTCGTCATTTGTCCAGCAAGGAACCTAACGGAATTTTGTTTTTCATCGATATATCGACTAATTGTCGATCTATCGACTAGATACATTAACGATAAATCGAAAACGTGTCGATAATATCGAATTAGGTTTTCATTTGTCCAGCAAATAATCAACGGAATTCACGTACTTCATCGATATATCGACATATCGTCGATATATCGACAGTCAAGTTCATCGATATATCGAAAACATGGCGATAATATCGAATTTGGTTTGGAATTGTCCAGCAAGAGTTGGTTCAAATTTCTGTTGTATCGATATATCGCTAATATGTCGATATATCGATAGTTGTCGATAGGATCGACATATCATCGATATAATCTACATAAGTTATCGATGTAATCTGCATATAATCGATGTAATCGTTATAAGTGATCGAGTAGATCGTCAATTTGACGATAATATCCAATACATTTGAAGGATGTATCGAAATGTTATCGATATATCGATGGGATACTTTTCGATATATCGACGTTATGTCGATAAAATCGAAATAGGACTGTAAGTCTCCAGAAGCGAAACATTAAAAAACTGACCCTGACGATATATCGATAGGTTGTCGATATATCGATCGTCGATTGTCGATATATCGACAACATGTCGATATATCGATGGATTGCGATTTTCAAAAAAAAAATGCACTAACTGCTTTCACCAACCGGCAGTTATTGCACCTGGTGGACGTTTATTTGCACTCCTTCTTCTCTAGGCTTCCCACAACTTCATCTCCAGCGGATTTCTCGCCCCTTCTTGCGCTTAATCTTTGAGCGATCTCCAACTTCGCCACAACTTCATCTCCAGCGGTCACACCATCAAGAGTGTGTTCTTCTTCTTCTTCTTCCTTCTTCATTTTTATTTGTTTTCTTAATGCACATGAAATTTTATTTTGATTAAATGTATATAGAGTGTCGGCGAAAACTTGGAAGAAAAACATGCACAAAACACCTTGATGTGGGTTATCCATCATGTGGGGCCCACCTTGGAAGTGGGTTGACGATTGGGGCCTCTTTGGATGTGGCCATTAATCATTAAGAGTCAACCTTTGATGTGGACCATTGGGTCTTCCCTGATGTGGGGCCCACCTTTGGTGGGGATAGTCCATTGTGTGGGCCCTACTATTGATGTTGACAGTCCATCATGGGAGGCCGCCTTTGATATGGACTGTGCAACGGGTTGACAGTCCATCATGGGAGGCCGCCTTTTCTAACCTCGTATGGTATTCTGTAGCATGTTATTTGCAAATTATAGATGCTCTTTCTTTTCATGAACTGCTCAAGTTGGAAGGTAGACGAGTTGAACTTGATTTTTATCTTCAACTCACCATTTTTAGGCAATAAATTATTTTTTATAGCATTATATATATAACAAAAGGTACTATGATGTCGACCTCATATGAGCTTCCCATGAGGTTGAGCTCTTTGGGTCCCGTTGTAATGTGTGTCCGACATCCACACCATCAATGGGATGCACACTTCCATGGTGGGCCATGGGATTAAAAATCAGGCCAATGCATGACTAAGGTGGGCCGTTTGGAATATGGGTGGCAAAGGACTGTGCAGCGTTGGCTTTAGTCTCCCAAGGGCCCGTTTGGATTCACCCTTTGAAGGGATGTTTGAGGCTTAAACACCGCCTTGTTTTACAAACGTGTCGTCGATGTTGTGCACCAAATGCACTTTTTTAAGACCAATTCTCATCTCCCGCTTGATAAAATAAGTGCTAGAATGCTCACTCAGATTAGTGTTTTTTGCTGAGTTAAACCGTAAAAACAGGTACATTAGTTCAATATTCGATTACAAATCATGATTAGGACAGGTATATATCGATATTTCGAGTTTACTGGACAATTTTTTGTTGTTTGAAACAGACAATATCATCACTACAGATAATGGCAAAGGATAAAGGGAAAAAGCCTATACTTGGAGAGTCATCCAGGGGAGCTCGTCAAAAAATTCGATCCAGACCTAGACTGGAACAGTCAGAGGAACGGACCTCTCCAATCGAGTCGCCGGCTAGGCGAGCTCGTACTCAGACGAGTGCTCCAATTCAGGACCCCCATCCACCAATCCAACCGGAACAAGTTATCCAGCAGGTTCCTCCTCCTCCTGCGAACCTGTATGAAAAATTCCGTGCTCGAAAAATTGTATACGAAAAAAAATCGACCGAGCGTCCATCCAGCGGTTTGGGATTATTGAGATTTTGGAAAAGGTTGGGTGGATTAAGATCTTAGATTTTGGAGGGACGGTTCGAAATGAGCAAGTTCTCATATTTCTATCATATTGTCACTCTCCGGTATTGCACCCTCCTTCCTTTCAGGTGACCATTGGAGAGAACTCCGTCACCATTGATACTGGGGTAGTTGCACATCTTTTGGGGATTCCTGTCACATCTCGAGGATTAACTGATCACGACATCGATGACCCAGCTGTACGGTTAGCAATGACGAAGTTTTTTTGTAACGGTCAGGATGTTCCGTGGAATAAGGGTAATGCACTGAGATCATCGCACATGGAATTCAAGTATAAGGTGCTACACAATATCTTTTGCTTAAATGTTTATCCAAGGGAGTCGAACAAAGTCGATATTACTTCGTATATGTTAGACATTCTATACAGCATCTGTCATGGTATTCCTCTCTGTCTGCCCACAATCATTACTCAAATTATCGCCGACAACATAGCGACCACGAGAAGGGATGCCATAGGCTTCCCACACCTTCTATGTTTACTCTCCCGTCATGTGGGGCTGATGCCCACCACTGACAGACCCAGACCCGTGAGAATGTTTACAGAAAACAACATCAAGCGCATGAAAGTGGGGAAGAACGGGGCATCGGCATCAGTGAGGCGCAGTGGAGTTTTGATGGGCGAGACAGACGAAGAGGCAACGGAGACAGAGGCTGCAGAGACGGATGCGGCTGAGACGGAGGCAGCCGACACCGAATATCCCAAGGAGGGCGAGCAACGTGAGGAGGCAGGGCAACCATATGGTCCTACCAGTCGAAGGATGCCGTACCGCAACCGTCGGGCATATATTGTTAGGCACATGGATGAGCAGGATAGACGAATGTCACGACTGGAGCGGTTTTCTGAGGCCATCCAGAATAGTATCAACCGGGTCGAGCGTAAAATTGATAACCTTATTGCCACAATCACCTGCCGGCGTGATGATGTCGCTCCACCGGGTGGCGGTCCGTCCAGGTAGACTAGATTTACACGGGAATGATGGCTTGTGCATCAGGTATCTTTTTGGTAAGCCAAGCCTATAAAAATTCGTATGCTCAAAATGTTTCTTTAAATCATGGGGTGAATTTTACTTTGACTGATGAATGGATGTTGATTTTAGTGCCCAAACTTGGGGATCTTATTTTGATTACTATATATGGTGTTAGGCTAAAATTTATTTATGTACTTCATGTTATGTTGCATGTTCTCATTTTCATTCGGTACATATCTGATGTTGATGGATTTCAATGGTGTGCATATGTTCCTTCCTGACAACTTTAATACATCGACATTAGCAAATGATTTCAGATAATGTTTACAAAGTACACTAAAACAAAAGGCGATTTCCCAATTGCTACTCAATGTGAAATTGTGAAGTTGGATTCGTTCACTCAAACTTTGAAATGAACACTCGGTAATTTTAGAATGCATATATAGACATTCTATACAGTTGGTGCATTTTTACACGATATGCTATACATGAAGATCAACTAGAAGCAATATATAACTTTCAATAGTATGTATCATACAAAGTACAAAAATTACATCAATCACATGATATGCTATACACCGGATATCGGATACTTGCACGACCGTCGATTATGCCCGGTTTGTTTGCATCGCCCACACTTTACTGTTTTCGATTCCTCTCCACGCGATGGAATTCTAAGCTTTTTGGGTCTCCCAGCTGACCTCCTCTGTCTTGGGGGTTTAATTTGCGCACAATACTCCTTCATCCCCGCAGACATTTCCCACTCGCCCTTGTCGCGTACTGGATACACCGATTCGCTATACACGGCCAGGTAATTATGCGCCGTGTAGAATGGGGAGCAGTATGAGTAGTGATCCAATTTATAGTTTATGCAGGCTGACAGGACATGCATGCAAGGGTACCCCTTCACGCCAAACTCACGACATGTACATGAAAACTCACTGAGCTTCACCGTATCGTTATAATCTCCAATAACATAGTACTCATCTCGAGAAATAGCATGGCAACGAACTTCTCGCGCCTTCTGCACGATATCCTTTAACTGTTTCTCCGCCCATGGTGTCAATGGACCGATAATTGACGCCGCGAATTCTCGTCTCTTGTAAAACAATTCCTGTATCTTCAATATTACAGCCTCTATCAATTTCGTAACGGGGTATTCGCGTGCTTCTTTGAAAAGGGCATTAACGCATTCAGAAATGTTCGTCGTGACCAAGTTGAATCTTTTTCCTGGAAAGTGCGAAGATGCCCATCTCTCGTACCCGATTTCTGTCAGCCATGCATGTACTGGGGGATTGGCCATTTCGATATCATGCATTAGTTTTTCAAATTCGGCCCTCCTTCAAGTCTTCACAGCCATCCAGTAATACATCTCCAACGACTTGTCCTTAAAAGTGTCCACTAAGTTCCTGTAGATATGGTACGCACAATACCCATGGATTGCATGCGGGAAGACTTGAGGAACCTCTATCATTAAACCTTTATGTCGGTCCGATATAATGACAAGACCCTCCACAGACCCTAACACATTGTTAAGGTGGGTAAGGAACCAATTCCAACTACTGCTGTTCTCTGATTCCCCAATGCCAAACGCAAGTGGAAATATATGATTGTCCCCATCTAAGGCCGTGGCGATGAATAGCACACCCTTATATTTGCCCTTTAAGTGTGTGCCGTCAATAGCCAATACCCTCCGCAATGATTTCTGGAAACTTCGAATGCATTGGCCGAGAGCTAGAAAACATCTCTCGAACCTCCAAGTCTGTTGGTTTATAGAAACGGCAGTTACTGTCCCTGGGTTTGCCCTCCTCAACTCATGCAAATACAAAGGGAGTTGATTGTAGGAGTCTTCATAAGACCCCATCACGTGATTAATTGCAAGCTCCCTAGCTTTCCATGCCTTCCAATAACTGATACGAATATTATATTTCTCTTGCATGGCGAAGATAATGTCACGTGGCCTCAACCCTAGGCGTTGTTCAATGCGGCTAATAACCAGATCACACGCTAGCTTACTGCTGGCTTGCCGGTGATCGCTCTTCATCCATGCCATGCCGCACGTGTGTTTTGACGTATAAGTCCGTATTTTAAATATACCTGTATCATTCACCCGAGATGCATGAACCCTCCATTCACATGCATCTTCGAAGCACACCACGGTAAATCTGCTCGAATTTGAGTAGAGTACTCTATACTGAAAATTATTCCGAATTGCAAATTGACTCAAAACATACTGGCACCGACTCTTGTCCTTAAACGTTTGCCCTTCAGCTATATCAGTTGGTTCACAATCCAGATCAGTATATTCCAGCATTTTTGCATTGGTGAGCGCATCATCATCAAATGGCACGAGAACTTGACGAGTCATGAGGTTTGATGTTTCAGGGAGATCTCGAGACGGAATGTTGCATACACGCACAGATGGGATGGTGGATGATGATGGCAGATCTATTATGGATGCTAACGGTGGTGTCTTGTATTCATAATTACTGTGAATGTCAACTGCACCACTGACTTGTCTAGTCACGAAGTTTACTATTTTTGGCGGCTCTTCTAATTGATCATTGCTTGCTACCACTTGTATTGGAGAAGGAATGTGTTTGAATTCCACGCCATAATCCTCAGCCACACTGTCCACATATGTTGTGGTATTGATGTGTTGGATTGTTTCGATGACTAATGGGATGAATTTTTCCGAATGCTCGAATTGGTAAGTCAAGAACTCTTTGACGTCATCGTCGTCTTCGATTTCTATTGGAGGCATTGATTTGTTGGTGCAAGGATTCAATACTTTCATCCTAATATCACATTCTTCTGGTATGCTCTTAATAATCTTGTAAATTCTAGATCGAAGCTCCCCGTACGTAGTCTCGAGACGTAGTGTCATTTGTTTTGATGTTCCACCCGTGTACGAGTATTGCTTATTTTCAAATTCTAACTCCCCGCCAAAAGAGCACATGATTCTTGCAGCCATTATCTGAAAACCAATACAAATGATTTCAGTCAGCAAAATGAGAAGAAAACCCTTCGTACTTCTGTTATTCGTTGGAAGAGAGGGCAGGGGAAGCACCTGCTCGTTTTTTTCCGTCAAGGGGAGTGAAAGCTACGCTGAAAAGCAGCAGCAGTGAGTTGAGCAAAAAGAAGGGGTATTTTCCTCTAGAAATTCAAAGTCCGCATGTGGAGCTCTAACTTGCAAAAGAAGGTTCGTTTTCATTCATAAAAACAACTGGCTTGGAGATAACGACATCTTCTTCATTGCCTGCACCGATGGATTTAAAAACATTTTATAAGAAAAATATATCTTGTATCCCACTAATGCATTTGTCAACGGTGAAAATCATTATGCCCCGCTGTTTCCCATGGTATGATCCAATTGATCTTTTGACATGCTTCAATTCCGGGCTAAACTGCAAAAATAAGTTGGAAAAACGGATGGACGGAGTGGATAAACTACATACATTCAATGTGGGCCCAGCGGAGTTTACTTAGTACAATGGTAGAAGACCACCGGGGCAAACTAGAAAAACAGCAAGGCAAACTGAAATATCAGCGGGGCTACCTAGAAAAACGGCGGGGCAAACTTAAAACACAGCGAGGCAAAGTGAGATAACAACGGGGCAAACTAGAGAAACTGCGAGGCACAGTGAAATATCGGCGGGGCGAACTAGAAAAACAGCGAGGCAAAGTGAAATATCTGCGGGGCAAACTAGAAAAACAGCGAGGCAAAGTGAAATATCTGCGGGGCAAACTAGAAAAACATCGAGGCAAAGTGAAATATCTGCGGGGCAAACTAGAATATCAGCGGGGCAAACTAGAATATATCCCACATGTTCGATTCGGTGAGCATTTTGAAGAGCGATCACCGTTTATTTTCTGTAAATCGTGTTAAATTAGTGTACCATTGTTACAGACATGGATGATTTTCTTGCGTTGAGAATGATTCTCTGTGGATAACAAAGAAAACTATATCTTGTATCCCACTATGGTTTCAGCGGTGAAAATCATTATGCCCCGCTGTTTCCCATGGTATGATCCAATTGATCTTTTGACATGCTTCAATTCCGGGCGAAACTGCAAAAATAAGTTGGAAAAACGGATGGACGGAGTGGATATACTACATACATTCAATGTGGGCCCAGCGGAGTTTACTTAGTACAATGGTAGAAGACCAGCGGGGCAAACTAGAAAAACACCGAGGCAAACTGAAATATCAGCGGGGCTACCTAGAGAAACGGCGGGGCAAACTAGAATATCAGCGGGGCAAACTTAAAAAACAGCGAGGCAAAGTGAGATACCAGCGGGGCAAATTAGAAAAACAGCGAGGCAAAGTGAAAATACCAGCGGGGCAAACTAGAAAAACAGCGAGGCAAAGTGAAATACCGGCAGGGCAACGTAGAGAAACTGCGAGGCACAGTGAAATATCGGCGGGGCGAACTAGAAAAACAGCGAGGCAAAGTGAAATATCTGCGGGGCAAACTAGAAAAACAGCGAGGCAAAGTGAAATATCAGCGGGGCAAACTAGAAAAACAGCGAGGCAAAGTGAAATATCGGCGGGGCAAACATCTTCTTCAGCGATTTTTGTTCAAACTCTCCCTCTTCAATTAGAATGTTTTCTCCCCAATGCATGTTTGATTTTCCAATTTCATATGAAATGCAAAGGAGCCATCATTACCATTTCCGAGTGTTTGTTTAAACATAAATGTGGCTCGTATATCGAGAGTCATTTACACTTGCAAAGATGGAGGTGATGTTATATATAATCCTTACATTTTCACGCTATTAAACCACCATTTTAGGCATCATTACAGTCAGATGCAAGTGATGTGAGTCATGTGACCCATGTTGTCAAAATCGATATCGTGTCGCAAATCGTAGTAGGGGTTGAATTGTATCGAATTACAAATCTTATCGTAAATCATATTTTTTACGAAACCTTACCAAAATAGAAAACTAAAAATCACCCTTACAATCCTATTAAAGATCCTCATATAACCTTTATATATATACACACACACACACACACACACACACAAAAATCAAGCCCATTCATACATGCAATCTATGTCTGTTACATTGTTACAGACATGGATGATTTTCTTGGGCCCACTATGGTTTCAACGGTGACAATCATTATGCCCCGCTGTTTCCCATGGTATGATCCAACTTATCTTTTGATATGCTTCAATTTCGGGCTAAACCGCTACAATAAGTTGGGAAAACGGATGGAGAGCGGGGCAAACTAGAAAATCATGTCAATTAATTGGTGGACATGAACATGTTATTTCATTAGCAAGTAAATGAGTTCCTCACTATATATGTAAAATTTAGCGGGCCAGACATGAGATCAGCGGGGCAAACATCAAAATCAGCGGGGCAAACTCGAAAATCATTATGTCCACTGTTTCCAGTGGTGTGATCCACTTGATATTTTGGTATGCTTCAATTTGAGGCTCAACACCTTAATTTAGAAGGAAAAACAGATGGACGGCGTATATATTCTACAGGAAACGGATTGACAACTCCCCCTACCACCAGCCAATGGGGGGTGTTCGGTGCTCTGTGGGCCCCATCATGATGTATGTGTTTCATCCATGCCGTCCATCTATTTTTATAGATTATTTTATGGTATTATACAAAAAATGAGGTATATCCTGATCTCAATTGGACCACATTACAGGAAACAGTGTTTAATGAACATCGACCATTGAAAACTTTTTGGGGCCATAAAAATGATCTTAAAAAATGGATGAACGGAAACCTCTTTTTTTTCCTGTAGTGTGGTGGTACATCTGAGATTTCGATCCCTCTTATTTTTCGGATAAAATCTAAAATGATCTGTAAAAATGGATGAACGGAAACGATGAAACACATTGTGATTGGGGGGCTCACAGAGCACCGACCACCAGCCACAGGGCTGGTGTGGGCCCAGCTGAGTGGTGTATCATACCTGCGGGTGCGTGATTTTTTCCCTGGACCGACCATTTTCAGAAGACGACAAAACGCTGATAAGGGGGCCCACCAAAAGAGCTGCGCTGGTCTGTCTCGTGCAAACGGAGTGAGAAAAGGGGGTGAAAGCAACGCCGTGAGGTAATGGCAGTGAAACGGCTGTGAAAGCGGCAGTGAAAGTGGCGAGAAGGGAGCTCTGCCTTTTACAGTGGAAAGAGGGGTATTTTCGTCCAAAAAAAGGCCTCCGCACGTGGAGGTCTAACTTGCAAAATAAGGTTTGTCTTCTTTCACAAAACCGACTGGCTAAAAGGTGGGGTCCACTTCTCTAATTTTCTCTC
>JAJHSJ010000002.1:98235312-98318151 GCA_021015155.1 Magnolia officinalis
TATCTTTTGAAAACTAGATCAAAAGAAGTTCAGATTGTGCTTTAGTGATATATCTTCCAACTGGATGAAGATGGGACTCAAAGTCCAGTTGAGTTCATGAATCAAACGTAGACCTCCCTGATATCTACAAGTGGATCCTCTGAATCCCTAGTTTCCTACCTTTGGTTTCTACAAATTTCAGATTAATATTTTTACTATAATTCCCTCATATTAATTTAATTTAGATTTCATCTTATTCTAGTTCTAGTTCTGGTTGTTTTCAGATTATGTATAGGTTTTAGTCCCTGTGGATTCGACCTCGGTCTTACTGAGATTATTATTACATCACAACCCTATACTTGGGGTGTGAATATTTGGTTGTGATGCTTACTCTCATGTACCATATATTGAGAGAGATAAGCTAGACTAAAGGGGTAAAAAGTACATCTTTGTCGATTATAGTGGTGGTGTGAAGGGGTACGGGTTGTATGACTAGATCACATGAGAAATCATCCTTAGTCGTGTCGACGTCAAATTCAACAAAGGATCATTATTCTGTAAGGATGAGCACGAGGAACCGAAAAAGTTGGTTATGGACATTCAGTTAGACAGAGATGAGACACAGGTAGATACAAAGACATAGACAAAGGCATAGGAGCAGGTTGAGTAGACAATTGAAAAGTAGAAAGCAGTGATGGATTATGAGATGAACTCCTTTTATAAGAACGAGACGTGGGAGCTGGTGGAGCTTTCCATCGGTCATAAAGCGATCGTGTGCAAGTGAATCTTCAAGAAGAAACATGATAGGTACATGTCTGACATCGACTTACTAAAAACTCAGTATTCAGTGACATTCGAGATGAAAGATCTGGGGACTGCAAACAAAAATCTCGGCATTGATATACACAGAGATAAGAAGAAGAGCGGGCTATGGTTATCTCATGTTGAATACCTTGAGAATGTATTGATGAAGTATGAGATGGATAAGGCAAACCCTGTCAGCGTTTCCCACGCGGCTCACTTTAAATTATCTTCAAAACAGCGTACTAAAATAGATGAAGAAAAGTAGGATATATCTCATGTGCCTTATTTGAGTGTGGTTAGCATCTTGATGTATGTCATGGTCTGTACTAAACTGAATATTTCACATGCGGCGGGTATTGTTATAAGATAAATGACTGACCCCAGCAAACAACATTGGGAAGTAGTGAAATGATTACTTCAATACATTCGAGGTATGCAGGAGTCCGTCTTATCATTTGAAAAATCAGGGGACAAGATAGTAGGATATGTGGATTTTGATTATACGGGCAGTGTAGACAATAGAAAGTCGACTTTCGGTTACTTGCTTGTGTTAACGGGTGGATCAATCAGTCGAATGTCAAAGTTTCAGTCTGTGGTGGTTCTTTTTACAACCGAAGCTGAGTATATAACAGTAATAAAAGTATTCAAGGAAGGTGTTTGGTTGATGGGGATGATAAATCAGTCGGGGCTTCAACAGGAAGTCGTGTGGGTTAATTATGATAGCGAAAGTGTGCGCGAGAAGCGATGGTGGAGCTATGATGCAAGGCAGAATTAAAGATGAGGATAATGAGCTATGAAGAATGAAGATTGAAGATATGGTAGAGATTTTTGTTGATATCTTAAATACGAAAAAAAGGGTGTTTGTCTATGCCGTCAAAATGCCATCGAAGGTCCATCGAAGTGCCATCGAGCAACTGTTTATGCCATCAAAGTCCCTTCAAGAAAATCCGAAAAACCATGTTTTATTGCTGAAACATTTTGGTGTTCCTACTCAATGTCATCGAAGGTATTCGAAGTCATCTACAAATTTTCAATGCCATTGAAGTCATATTTTCGACACATTTTTCTATTTAGAGCCGCCAGAATTATGTAATTGCGAGATTTGTTTCCTATTCCGATTGTGATTCGATTCTATACTATATATAACAGAGTGTAATCAGGATTTGGGTAGCAAGAGAGGTGTTCTAGATTTTCTAAATTCATTCCTAAGGGTTTCAAGGGCATAACGTAGCTTGTGTGGAAGATTTGAGGCTTGTTTGAATCGGTAATCTCTATCTCTTGTAATTTCTGCTTTTATAGTCTATCACCGTCCCTTTGTGCCATGATTTTTTTCACAAGGGTTTTCCAACATAAAATTTGGTTTGTTTGTGTTTGAACTTAATGTGTGATTGAAATACTTTGCTTGATTCATTTCTGCGTGCTTTTACGGTTTCCCAACGGAACTTACACGATACAGTTCAATTTCTTACGATATTAAAGATCGTCCTTCAATAACTGCTTCTCAAGACTATAAATCCTACAAAGAATGAAATGCTCAAGGTGGATAGTTTATCAGAACCCTTATACTAGGCTAACGACCAACTTAGGCAGAACACCAAGCCAAGCCTAGGTTGCGCTTGTGGCTATGCCAAACCAGGGTACGTCTAGGCTATGCTAACCTGAACCACACCAAATTAGCTTACATCTATGGGTACGCTAACCCAACCTTAATCCGCAATCAACATTTTGCTTATTTTATTTACTTTTCATATTTTTTTTTAATTACTAAAGTCATGCACAAATTCAATTACCATTGTTTATATTCGTAGTACTTTTGTTTTTCAGCAATTTATCTTTCCAGCACTTGTACTATCTAATAATCCACTTTCCAACATCTTTACTTTTAGCAATATCCTTCATTTAAAAAAAAATTATTATAATTTTCCTATCCTTTGAGAAGATCTCTAAGAAGGGACTGGATATTTTATCTAATGGGGCAACCTGTGACGAGTAACTTCGAGAATATATTGACTTTTGTCTCAACAAGGTACGGTTGTTTATTGCACAGTTGCTCAATTTACAATGATTGATTGCTCGTCATCATGCAACGGATAGATTTCAAAGGTCTGTCCGTCAAACATTGTTGGACGATAAAAGCCATCATGCACTTAATTGAAAGTATTTGCTTGAAGTAAAAAGAAATTCACTAAAATGATTAAAAAAAAACAAAGACAAAAACAAAACATGTATATAAAATACATTGGACCAACAATATTTTAGCATGGAATACTTATCTGTGATTATTATTATTGTTTTCTGCATACGTTGGAAACGACTGTGGTAACGTTACTGCGGGGTAAAAGTCAGAAATTGCCACATATCAGTCACCGATGCGGACTGATGGACATGCCTTCCATTTTCCAACTACCATATGGAATGGTTGGGTTCGTCTAAGAATGACTTGACTGCAGGTGGTAGGGTCTGCCCCTGATAGGTCATCCTCGTTCATCGAAAAAAAATGCTCCTGACCATTCAAAGAATGACTTGAATGTATATTATGGACCTGTCGATTTTACCTGTCCAATTATGAAAAATGATCCAGTGCTCTCATAGCACTATAAGTTATAGTGCTCCTAGATGCATTGGAATGCTTAAACTGTCCAACTAATGGATCTGAGCTATCTGATGGGTTTTTTTAATCCGCCGTTGACCGGTCGTGAGCTCTGCTCGACCGATCGAAGGCTGGTGGTCGACCAGTTGTGGAGTCGAGTCGTGACACGACTCAAAGTCTAGCGACTGTGGACTATTTCTCTCCGGGGTGCTCGACCAGTCGAAGGAGGTGGCTCTCGACCGGTCGTGGACTCAGTTCGACCAGTCAAAGTTACGCAGATTCGTTCCGCAATTTTGCGCGTATTTCGTGTCGCAAGTCCTTTCACAACTAGGATGCGGAAAGGAGTTTCCTAAAACCTTAAATAGGAGGTATTTAGGATTTTTTAGGCACAACAAGAGGGTTTCCTAAGCTTTACAAGGGAGTTGCTACAGGGTTTAGGGCTATCAAAGGTGAGAGAGAGAAGAAAAGAGAGAGAGGAAGCTCATAGAATGGAGATTATGCTTGTGGAGGCTATCTACTGTGTAATCTATATCTCAACACTTTTATGTCCTCGTAATCGGTGAGATCTCTCCGTTTTTTCTTTTGTTTCTCTCATTATTTATCCATTCTTGCGTGAGTGAAGAAGTTTGTAATGTTCTACTTCATAGTGGATTGTTGATCTGGATGAGGTCCCGTGGTTTTTACCTCTTTGAGGGTTTTTCCACGTAAAAAAATCTTGTGTTGCGTGTAATTGATGCATTGATTATTTTCATTTCTTTATTATCCATAATTCTTGTTTGTTCTGGAGGGCTAGATCATAAGATTTTGTGCAAGGTCCCCAACAAAGTGGTATCAAAGCTAAGTTCATTGAACGGGTAGGATCGGTTTTGAATTATGGAAGGTGACTCATCAAGGATGATCAGCCTCAATGGTTCTAACTGAACCATATGAAAGGCTAAGATGGAGGACTTGCTTTATTGCAAGGACCTATATTCTCCAATTTTAAGCATATCAACAAAATCTAAGGATATGACTGATGATGATTGGAAGAAGATGGACCGTAAGACGGTGGGGTTTATTAGACAATAGTTGGATGATTCTGTGTTCCACCATGTGTCTACAGAAACCTCAGCCGCTAGCCTATGGCTGAAATTACAAGGGCTGTATAAGAGGAAGACAACCGGTAATAAGATTTTTCTGATAAGGCGACTTGTGAATCTCAAGTTCAAAGATGATGGTTCTGTGGCCGAGCACATGAATGAGGTCAGTACTATAGTGAACCAACTCTCCTCTATGAAGGTGGTCTTGGATAATGAATTGCAGACTTTACTTTTGCTTAGTTCATTGCCTGACAGTTAGGAGACATTGGTGGTGTCTTTAAGTAACTCTGCGCTAGACGGAAAGATATACATGGTACAGGCAACCAGTTGTCTCTTCAATGAGGAGACAAGGAGGAAGTCTCAGGGGTCTACTCAGTAAGAGGCTCTTGTGACACAGGAATGGGGGAGAGGAAAGAACAGAAAGGGCGGGAAGGCTTGAGATAAATCAAGAAGCAAGTCGAGTAACAGAAAGAATGTTGATTGCTGGAATTGTGGCAAGAAGGGTTACTACAAACATGAATGTTATAGTAAGAAGAACGATAAGAAAGGAAAAGGGAAGGAAGATGAATCAGATTCTACTGCAGTCGCTTTAGATGGCGACGTTGTAGTTATTCTTTCTGCAGATCATGATGTATGTCTCACAGCTATGAGTCAAGACATCGACTGGGTGATAGACTCCGGACCTTCTTTTCATGCGACTCTACGCAGGGACTTCTTCACAAGGTATAAGTCAGGTGACTATGAGACTGTGAAGATGAGAAATTCTGGTGTATCAAAAATTGTGGGAGTCGGTGATATTTGTGTGAAGACCGATGTGGGTTGCACATTGGTTCTCAGGGATGTGAGGCATATCCCAGACCTTCGCCTCAACTTGATGTCGACGGGAAGGTTGGATGATGATGGCTATGAAAGCCGATTTGCGGGTGGGTGATGGAAGCTCATCAAGGGTTCATTGATCATGGCCAGAGGAAAGAAGTGTTGTACCCTTTACAAGGCAAGTGTCAGTATGTGTAAGGGTGGGTTGAACACAGCGGAAGATTCAGCTATTGACATGTGGCACAGGCGTCTAGGCCACATGAGTGAAAAAGGGCCCAGCTACTAGCGAGGAAGCGGCTCCTTCCAGACGTGACAGGTACACCGCTCAAAACCTGTCTTGATTGTTTATTAGGGAAACAACATAGAGTTTCATTCGTTAAAAGTGCTTCTCATGTTAATAAAGTGCATGCATTAGATTTGGTTTATTCTGATGTTTGTGGTCTTATGAGGATAAAAACCTTGGGTGGGGCATTGTATTTTGTTACTTTTATAGATGATACATCTAGGAGGGTTTGGGTTTATACTTTAAAATCTAAGGATGAGGTCTTTGGTGTGTTTAAATTGTTTCATGCTATGGTCAAGAGAGAGACAGGTAGACCATTGAAGTGCATCCGCACCAACAATGATGGTGAATACATTAGCGACTTTCACGAGTACTACAAGTCCCTGGATATACGGCATGAACAGACGGTTCCCAAGAACCCCCAGCATAATGTGTAGTTGAGCGAATGAATCGCACTATTGTAGAGAGAATCAGATGCATGTTATCCCATGCGAAGTTGCCCAAGACATTCTGGGGAGAAGCAATGCACACGGCAGTGTATTTGATAAACAAGTCTCCATCAGCCCCGTTGAATGAAGAAGTGCCTGAGAAGGTGTGGACTGGACAGGATCCATCGTACGATCATCTTAAGGTGTTTTGATGCAGGGCATCCTTTCACGTACCAAAGGACGAGAGGTCTAAGCTCGATATGAAGATCAGGCAGTGTGTGTTCTTAGGGTACGGTGATGAAAAACTCGGTTACAGATAGTGGGATCCGACCGAGAGGAAGCTTGTCAGGAGCAGAGATATGGTTTTCTTTGAAGATCAGTGTATAGAAGACATTGATAAGATAGAGAAGAACCAGCCTAGTTTAGGTGAGCTAGAGGACATGGATCCGGTTACTCCTCCCATGGTGCTTGATGACGGGGGAGTACAACAAGGTGCAGAGGACAAGGGAGTCTCTTCAGAAGATAGACCAGGGGAGCAGCCCCCACTTGATCCACCTGTTGAGCCACAGGTGAGAAGGTCATCTAGGGACAGACAGCCGTCCAAGAGGTACTCGCCACATGAATACATTATGTTGACTGATGGGGGAGAGCCAGAAGATTATTTTGAGGCCCTAGCCGACGATCATAAGGAGTGGTTGAAAGTTATGCAAGAGGAGATGGAATCCTTGCATAAGAACCACACTTATGATATGGTGAAATTGCCTAAGGGCAAGAAAGTTTTGAGCAACAAGTGGGTGTTCAGAAAGAAGATTGAGTAGAAGAATTCACAGACGAGGTTCAAGGCTAGACTTGTGGTAAAAGGTTTTGGTCAGAGGAAAGGTATAGACTTCGAAGAGATATTCTCACCAGCGGTGAAGATGACATCCATATGGGTGTTGCTTGGGTTGGCGGCTAGCATGGATCTGGAGATAGAACAGTTAGATGTTAAAACTGTCTTTCTCCATGGTGACCTGGAAGAAGAGATCTACATGCACCAATGTTGAGGGTCAAATATTGCATATCAGACCTCGGTTATTACCTGGAGTTACGAGCATGATACTGTTTAATAGCCCGTTTTATCGTGTTTGTGTTGCAAGGTGACTTTAGGAGCTTGGGCTGAAAAAAGATGTTAAAAGTATGGAATTAACGCTCAAAATGCACCAAGGCAAGGGACGGACCCCAGGATGCCAAGATTGACAAATTTGCACACCAGGGATCCAAGAAAGTCGAGAAACTGAAGCTCAAATAACCTAAAGATCGTCCAGAATGCAAGATCATAGGGTTCCCACCATCCATTCGGCTTGAAACTACATACATGGCCTGAAGACCATAAATTAACTGTACCCATCAAATCTCGGCCGTTAGATCCTAGTGGAAGTGGCCCAACAGATAAATCAGCCCATAGATCTGTGAATTGGGGCCCACCTGATATCTGGATATGCTCCAGTTTTGGTCTCAATCGTTTAAATGAGCTGACAAAATGGATAGACGGAGCGGATTTCTCGAAAACATCATAGTGGACCCAACGTGAGCATGAGTGTGCATAGTGCGCAAGTGCACTAGCCGTACACAACAACGAAGAGTCGGTCAAACCGACTCTTGACTGAGCATCTTCCTCTCCTTCTCTGTTTCAAATAGCGGACGCACCGCGTCCACCGGATTCTCTCAGGGGGGCCCACTCCTCATCCAAATCCTTAATCTGGACTGTCTATTGTGTGTAATGGGAGGTACTAACCTCACCAAGGTGGCCTTTTGAGACCATGCAAGCCGTTGTAAAATCCTAGCCGTTAAATGTCAGATGGACGGCGGAGTGGATAAGTTCGAGGGCCACACCAATTTCACAAGAAAAATACTCCTTCCCCACTGGTCTTTCGCCAGGATTTCAATGGATGGGATGGATTTCTCCATAGACATCAAGGTGGGGCCCACCGATCGTCACAAAGCCGACGCGAAAAGTTTTGTTTCGCATCAGAAGCTGTAGTTGATCTCCGTGGGCCACCATCAGGGCCCATCGAGCTAATCATGATCGTCCATTAGGAGCCCACGGGTCCTATCTCCCTCGCCTGGGTGGTGGAACTGCAGAGATAGCGTTAATCGGATTTCGACCATCCTAACGGAAGACTGACGATGAATTGAAATAATTCTTGTTCCACCACGAATCTGATCCAAAACCAATCAGGTTCCACTAGTTTTTCAGGGGAAACTAATGGACGGCATGGATTTCTTTGACAAGTTCGAATACAGACCCCACCAGACGTCATCGTAAAAGTTATACGCACGTTGCTGCGTAAGAAGCTCGCCGACCTATGCTGCGAAAATTTCCCACCGACTGGGCGCTGATCCCTCTGCCTATAAGAAGGAGAGACAAAGAACGTGAGGGGGGGGATCCAAATCGGAGGAGACGTGGAACAGAGAGAGAGAGAGAGAGAGAGAGAGAGAGAGAGAGTATTTGTGAGAGTTGTTATTTTCTTTTATTTGCTATTTTTTTCTTTTAATTTCGTAAGATCTAGTCCACTCATGCGTGGCTAAACCTCTTAGCTGGGGCTAAGAGGTGAAGCTTGTAGCATGATGGGAGAACTATTTACTTGTGCCTTTTTGTTTAGACCGAACTGATGTTGATTATAGTTTATTTAAGGGAATGTTTTTAGTTTTTAATGGTCTGTTGTGACTAAAATTACAATGGGTCTGCGATAGCTTTGAGCATGTTCCTTTTCTTTTTATGTTTATGACGTCAGGAAGCCCTATTGTTCAGCATCGTCTCCTGGGCATGGTTGGATGACGGTACCCTTCCTAACCTTCATACATTGTTGATTGGTTGATAATTAGTTTAATTTTATTGTTTACTTTGTTTCCTGGGCATGGTTTAGTGATGGAATCCATTCTAATTCATATACCTTTCATCTCTTGAAAACTATATCAAGTAAGTTCAGTTTGATTTCCATGGTTACATTCTTCAACTGGATGTAGATGGGACTCTAAGCCCAGTTGAGTTCTTGAAGCAGGCATAAGATCTCCCTGATCTCTACAAGTGGATCGTCTGAATCCTTAGTTTCCTTTCCTTGAATTCTTTAAGTTTTAGATAATTATTCCATCATTATTCTTCAAATTACTGTCAATTTAGATTTCATCTTAGTCTAGTTCTAGTTTTACTTAGTTTCAGATAACGAACAGGTATCAGTCCCTTGGGATTCGACCTCGGTCTTACCGAGTTTTATTACTACATCACAACCCTACACTTGGGGAGTGAATAAGTTTTTGGCGCTGTTGCCGGGGATTGACGGTTACGTTTTTCTGAGATTAACTACTTTTAGGATTAGTTTAAGATTAGGATTTTCTAATTTTAGGTTAGAATTTTTTCTGTTTTTAGAAATAATTTGTTTTCCTGTTTTGTAAGATTTTGACATAAACTTCTAATTTGGTAATCCATTTCTAATTTCTTTACTTTTCTATTTTTAGAATTAGGATTTTAGTTTTAGAAACTTTCTTATTCTAGGTTTCCTTTTTAGAAACTAACATTACTTTTTATTTTAGGATTAGGATTTCTAATTTAAAACTTTCTATCTTTAGGTTTAGATATTTCCTCTTTTGTTTTTAGAAACTAGGTTAGTTATTTTCCCTTTTTAGAAACTAGTATTCTTTCTATTTTTCTTTTTAGGATCTTTCTATATTTAGAATTTCTCTTTTAAGGAAACTGAGTTTCTTGTTTCATTTTGCAGGTTTTAACTTAGGAACACCACATTTGGTAACTTCTTTCCAAAATCCTCTCTTTGTTTCTAGATTTTTTTTTCATTTCTCTCTTTTAAGTTTAAGTTTAGAATCTGAATTGAGGTTATGGCTGCAAATCAACCTCAAGCACTGCCTCCACCTGAGAATGAGGATGTCCATGATGAGAATGAGGTACATCAAGCACCCCGGCCTTGTACTTTACACGATTATTTACAACTGGCGAGGGTGAGCACACCCTCATGTATGGTTTTTCCTGAGAATACGGGGCATATGAATATCAAGCCAGGAGTGATACAACTCCTTCCTAAATTTCATGGGCTTGAATCCGAAGAATCGTATCTACACTTGAAAGAGTTTGATGAGATTATAACTACTTTATATTTTCCAAACGTGTCTGAGGACAAAGTCAGGCTGAAACTCTTCCCCTTTTCTCTGAAAGAAAAAGCTAAGACGTGGTTGCATTCACTACGTCCTAGATCTATTGGCACATGGAATGATATGCAAAGAGAGTTCATAAAGAAATTTTTTTCATATCATAAAACGAACACTCTTAAAAAATCAATCATGAACTTCGCCCAAAGGGAGGATGAAACATTCTTCCAATGTTGGGAACGGTTCAAGGATCTTGTCAGCTCTTGCCCACAACACGGTTTTGAAACGTGGCGTATTACGCACTTTTTCTATGATGGGCTGACATCCTCTATGTGCCAATTGGTTGAGACAATGTGTAATGGAGAATTCATGAATAAAAATGTCGATGATGTGTGGGATTACTTGGATAGACTTGCTGAAAACGCACAATCATGGGACACATACCCTAAATCAAGTACCACTTCTAGGCCCACTCAATCAAAGGAAAGGAGCGAAGTATACCTGCTGAAAGAAGATGATGATATCAACGTTAAAGTGGCTAATCTCATAAAGAAATTCGAGGCCATGGAATCAAGGAAGGATAAGAGTAAGGAAGTTATTTGCGGTATTTGTGGTTGTAATAATCACACAACTAAAAAGTGTCCAACCATATCTGCCTTTCAAGAGGTACTGACTGAACAATCCAATGCCGTAAATAATTATCAAAGACCTTTCAATGGACCTACATCTAATACATACAATCCCGGTTGGAGAAATCATCCAAACTTTAGTTAGAGGAATGGACAAACGGCTACTCCTCAAGGTTTCTTCAATCAAATTCCAAATCAAGAGAAACCTCAAGAGGATTTGCTTCAAAAATATATTCGAGAACAAGAGCTACTTAATCAAAATTCGGCACAAGCATTCCATGATATCCATACAGTATTAGGAACGCTTACGTTGTCTATTCAAATGATAGAGTCACAATTAATAAGTGGAGAAAAGGGGATGCTTCCTGCTCAACTTCTCCCCAATCCCAAGCCGCAATATGAAATAAGTAACCCTAGCTCTTCAAACCAGATGGAACAAGTTAAATCCATCACTACTCTTAGGAGTGGGAAGATCATTGACAAAACCATTCCGGTTATGGCTGAAAAGCCTAAGGACCCGGAAGTAGACAAAGAAGATGGATCTAGCCATGTCCCACCAGAGGTAGAACCGGAGCCTCAAGAGAAGCCGGTTGCTACATTCCCCCAACGATTGGTTGCACCAAAATCTCTCTCTAACTCTCAGGATATTCTAGAAGTGTTGAAACAGGTGAAGATCAACATCCCGCTACTGGATGCTGTAAAACAAATACCTTCATATGCCAAATTTCTGAAAGACTTATGTATTACCAAAAGACGGCATAATATTCAAAAGAAAATTTTCTTGACTGAGAAAGTGAGTGTCATCCTAAAGCAAGATGCGCCGCAGAAATTCAAAGATCCTGGCGGTCTAACCATATCATGTGTAATCGGGGACTATCGAATTGAGCACGCACTTCTTGACTTAGGAGCGAGCGTCAATCTGATTCCCTACTCAGTATACAAACAGTTAGGTTTGGGTGAATTAAATTTCACCCTAACTACACTACAACTTGCTGATCACTCTGTTCGTATACTAAGAGGGATAATTGATGATGTGTTGGTCCAGGTCGATAGATTTTACTATCCTGTAGATTTTATCATCCTGGATACCGAAACCATCAGTAACATGAGCACTCAGATTCCTGTCATTCTTGGTCGCCCATTCCTTGCCACTTCAAACGCAATTATCAATTGCAGGAATAGTGTCATGACTATGTCTTTCGGGAATATGACATTGGAGTCAAACATATTTTTCAATACAGGCAGACAATTAGAGGATGAGGACGATTTCCACGATATTAACATGATTAACACTTTCGTGGATGATATGACACCTTTGACTTTATCCTCTGACCCTCTAGAGACGTGCCTGACCTACTCCCATAATTTTAATGATGATATGACTAGGGAGACGTGTGCCATACTTGATGCTGCACCGGTACTTGAAGTTAACCGATGGAGGCCACAATTTGAAGAGTTGCCCCAGACCGATGCAGTGCCTCTATCGTCTAACCTCAAAGCACCGAAGCTTGGCCTAAAACCTTTACCCTTTGATTTGGAATATACCTATTTAGGTCTAGAAAAGATAAACCTAGTGGTGATTTCATCCCACCTTGAGAACAATCAAGAGAGTATGCTCATTTCTACTCTCGAAGAAGATAAAGGAGCTATTGGACATATCATCACAGATCTCGATAGGATGAATGAACTCCTTTCAACTGAATGTTTCGACTCTTTGGATGATTACTTGGCACACTTTGTAGATTCAAATGATCCCATGATACAAGAAATAGTGGATGTCTTGCAAGACAATACCTCGGTAATTGTTACGGACCGAGAGGACCCTTATTCTGAAGTACCTTCTCCTCTGGATCCTGAATGTTTACCATCAAAGGAGGAGGAGTTGAGAGTTGAACCAAAGATTGAAACTTCGGCGTGTGTGGAGATTACACCACCTACTAAAATTTTTTCTGAATTTCACCTACTTGTAGTCTCTGATTCAGTCTCTGATTCATCATGGTATACTAACTCCAAAATTTTTTCTATCACAGAAGAATTATATATACTTTGGACACTTCAGACGATTAAAAGAAAACTTTATACTGAGGTCCGTCAACTTCTCTGGACATTCACGCTCCAGGACATCCAAGCCTACTGCAAAACGGGCTTTTGGATGATTTTGTTGGAAAACTTTCTGAGAAATTTACCGAGATACTAGTCGACGGAAGAACCTGGATGCATGAGTGAGCAGATTTTCCGTGCTTCTACAGTTGAGGATTATAATTTACTGCTTTCATTGGACTAGGGTAGTTGCTTTGGTCTGACTGAAGATGTTAAACTTAGCACTTCTGGGAGGTAACCCAGCTTTTCATTTCATTTCTTTTTCATAATTAGTTAGTTCAATATTTATGGGTAACATTGCTGCAAACCTTCACGAGACTACAACTCGTCCACTAGGGGCAACCTAGGGGTTTAAAGGCTTGTTGCATATGCTAAATGCAATCGAGAGCACCTACGAAAGTGGTATAGGTAGGATTTTATCTTTTGTTATTTTTGTTTTGTTTTCTCTCTCGTGCTGACCGACTTCCATGCTGTGATCTCTTGGAAAGTCTCTCTCGATTCATCATCCTCACTTCACATTTACTTTCGTTGTCCCATGTGCATTGCATGCTCATATCTTTTACATTGGGGACAATGTAGATTTTAGTTTGGGGGTGAGAGATTAGGTCAATCAGTGTTTTCTGGGTCTTGAGTAAAAATTGTGAAATTTTTAAAAAAAATTTAACTTTTCTGGGAATTTCTTGTGAATTCGAAGTGATTTTGACAGCCATGTAGAGCACTAAGCATTTCAAGATACGTGATGTTGGTAATTTGTCTCTTAGATTCAGCCATCTGATAGGCTCCACAGTTAAGTTTGAATTATTAATCCCAAATTAGAAGTTGTAAACATTGATTGAGTCATGATTTTACAAGACACATCTCGCTTACACATTAAAGTTTCAGTTCGTTATTGAAGTGTAACTTGGTGATCATTAAGCATGGAAGGAGCCAACCTGGGGAATTTTTCTATCATGATCAATTGAAGAAAAAGAAAATACCTAGCTAAAAAAAAAAAAAACAGATACCTTTGTAAAGGGTTGGGCGAATAATCTTCACCATAGGTCTGCTCCTTATAGGTGAGGATTTGATTCCCCTTGAATGATATGTGAAAAGAGTCGGGTGTACTGTCTTCACCATAGGTTTGCTTCCTATAGGTGAGGATTTGATTACCCTTCTTGGCATTACTGTTAAAATAAATAAATAAATAATAAAAAAATCAAAAGTTGAAAGAATGAAAAGATGATCTGTGAGGCAAGTGTTGGTTATCATGAATTCTCTTGTTGATTACCAATGATATTCTGAAATAGAGAATCGAATCTTAATGTTGATAAGTCGAGATTACACTATACACCCATGGAACTCAGTGTTGAGAATTTTTCTGATTGATTGATTAATACCTTGAACTTGATTATGAAGTTTACTGTGTGCTTGAGTCCAGGATAAAATAATTCCCAACATTCATGAATCTTAGATTTCTTGTATCTGAATCGTTTTTCAAAAAATCACTCAAGTTTATAGAAATTGTCCTCTAATTCTCAACTTATTTTTCACATACTTTGCTCGGGACTAGCAAAATGCTGGTTGAGGGTTGTGTTGAGGGTCAAATATTGCATATCAGACCTTGGTTATTACCTGGATTTATGAGCATGATACTGTTTAATGACCCATTTTATCGTGTTTGTGTTGCAAGGTGACTTTAGGAGCTTGGGCTGAAAAAGAATGTTAAAAGCATGGAATTAATGTTCAAAATGCACCGAGGCAAGGGACAGACCCCAGGATTCCAAGATTGACAGATTTGCACACATGGGATCTAAGAAAGTCGAGAAACTGAAGCTCAAATGGCCCAAAGATCGTCCAGAATGCAAGATCATAGGGTTCCCACCATCCGTTCGGCTTGAAACTACATACATGGCCTGAAGACCATAAATTAACAGTACACGTCAACTCTCGGCCATTGGATCCTAGTAGAAGTGGCCCAACAGATAAATCAGCCCATAGATCTGTAAATTGGGGCCGACCTGATATCTGATATGCTCCAGTTTTGGTCTCAACCGTTTAAATGAGCTGACAAAACGGATAGACGGAGCGGATTTCTCGAAAACATCATAGTGGACCCAACGTGAGCATGAGTGTGCATAATGCACAAGTGCACTAGCTGTGGACAACAACAAAGAGTCGGTCAAACCGACTCTTGACTGAGCATCTTCCTCTCCTTCTCTGTTTCAAACAGCGGACGCACCGCGTCCGCCGGATTCTCTCAGGGGGCCCACTCCTCATCCAAATCCTCAATCTGGACCGTCTATTGTGTGTAATGGGAGGGTATTAACCTCACCAAGGTGGTCTTTTGAGACCATGCAAGCCGTTGTAAAATTCTAGCCGTTAAACGTCAGATGGACGGCGGAGTGGATAAGTTCAAGGGCCACATCAATTTCACAAGAAAAATACTCCTTCCCCACTGGTTTTTCACTAGGATTTCAATGGACGGGATGAATTTCTCTATAGACATCAAGGTGGGGCCCACCGATCGTCATAGAGCCGACGTGGAAAGTTCTGTTTCGTGTCAGAAGCTGCGGTTGATCTCTGTGGGCCACCATCAGGGCCCATTGGGCTAATCATGACTGTCCATCAGGAGCCCACGGGTCCTATCTCCATCACCTAGGTGGTGGAATTGCAGAGATAGCGTTAATCGGATTTCGACCGTCCAAACGGAAGACTGATGGTGAATTGAAATAATTCGGGTTCCATCACGAATCTGATCCAAAACCAATCAGGTTCCACTAGTTTTTCGAGGGGAAACTAATGGACGGCATGGATTTCTTTGACAAGTCCGACTACGGACCCCACCAGATGTCAGTGTAAAAGTTATACGCACGCTGCTGCGTAAAAAGCTCGCCGACCTATGCTGCAGAAATTTTCCACCGACTGGGCGCTGATCCCTCTGCCTATAAGAAGGAGAGACAAAGAACGTGAGGGGGGATCTAGATCGGAGGAGACGTGGAACAGAGAGAGAGAGAGAGAGAGACAGGGAGAGTATTTGTGAGAGTTGTTATTTTATTTTATTTGCTATTTTTTTCTTTTAATTTAGTGAGATCTAGTCCACTCATGCGTAGATAAACCTATTAGCTAGAGCTAAGAGGTGAAGCATGTAGCATGATGGGAGAACTATTTGCTTGTGTCTTTTTGTTTAGACTGAACTGATGTTGATTATAGTTTATTTAAGGGAATGTTTTTAGTTTTTAATGGTTTGTTGTGACTAAAATTACAATGGGTCTGCGATAGTTTTGAGCATGTTCCTTTTCTTTTTCTATTTATGACGTCAAGAAGCCCTATTGTTCAGCATCGTCTCCTGGGCATCGTTGGATGACGGTACCCTTCCTAACCTTCATACATTGTTGATTGGTTGGTAATTAGTTTAATTCTGTTGTTTACTTTGTCTCCTGGGCATGGTTTGGTGATGGAATCCATTCTAATTCATATACCTTTCATCTTTTGAAAACTATATCAAGTAAAGTTCAGTTTGATTTCCATGGTTACATTCGATCTTCAACTGGATGCAGATGGGACTCTAAGCCCAGTCGAGTTCTTGAAGTAGGCATAAGATCTCCCTGATCTTTACAAGTGGATCCTCTGAATCCCTAGTTTCCTTTCCTTAAATTCTTTAAGTTTTAGATAATTATTCCATCATTATTCTTCAAATTACCGTCAATTTAGATTTCATCTTAGTCTAGTTCTAGTTATACTTAGTTTCATATAACGTACAGGTACAGTCCCTTGGGATTCGACCTCGGTCTTACCGAGTTTTATTGCTACATCACAACCCTGCACTTGGGGAGTGAACAACCAAACAGAGGGGTTCGAAGTCAAAGGCAAAGAGCATATGGTTGTGTAGGCTTAGGAAGAGCTTGTACGAGCTGAAACAAGCTCCACGGCAATGGTACAAGAAGTTTGATTCGTTCATGTTACAGCATGGGTATGACAGAAGGGAGTCGGCAGAACACTGTATGTTCACGCGCAAGTTCTCAGATGGTGATTTCTTAGTTTTGCTGTTATACGTTAATGACCTGTTCATCATGGGAAAAGACATCAAGAAGATCGACAGGCTGAAACAGGAGTTGGACAAGTCTTTTGCGATGAAAGACTTGGGCCCGGCTAAACAGATCCTAGGAATGGAGATAACCCATGATAGAAGCAGTAGGAAGCTTTGGCTGTCACAAGAGCGGTATATTGAGAAAGTCCTAGAGTAGTTCAATATGAATGCAGCGAAGCCGGTCAGTACTCCACTGGATGGTCACTTCAAATTAAGCGACGGGCAGTGTCCCAAGACGAAGGTAGAGGTGGAAGAGATGCAGAAGATACCCTATGCATCAGCTATAGAAAGTTTGATGTATGCTATGGTATGTACACGCCCAGACATAGCATATGCGGTTGGTGTTGTCAGCCGGTATCTTGTCAATCCTGGCAAATTAAAGAGCATTGGACGACAGTGAAATGGATACTGTGGTATCTAAGAGGCTTATCCAGGTTGAGCCTATCTTATGGTGACAGTAAACCTGTGTTAGAGGGCTACACAGATAAAAATATGGCAGGTGACATAGACTCCAGGAAGTATACATTAGGGTTCATGTTCACGTTTGCAGGGGGAGCAGTTTCTTGGCAAAGCAAGCTACAGAAGGTCGTAGCATTGTCGACGATAGAGGCCGAGTACATTACAGTCACAGATGCATGTAAATAGATGCTTTGGATGAAGAGGTTCTTATAGGAACTTAGCCTGAAGCAGGAGAAGCACGTGTTCTATTGCGATAGTCAGAGTGCTATACACTTGAGCAAGATTCCAAATCAGCATTCCAAGTCAAAGCACATAGAGATTTGGTATCACTGGATCAGGGATACTTTGGAACAGAAGGTGTTACAGCTTGAGAAGGTCCACACGGACGATAATGGGTCAGACAAGATGACCAAGGCTTTGCTCAAGGGCAAGTTATGGTTTGTAGAAACCTGCCTGGCTTGAAGAAGGTGGATCCCTCCTGGGTCAAAAAGGGGGAGATTTGATGGGTTTTTTAACCCATCGTCGACCGGTTATGAGTCCTGCTTGACCGGTCGAAGGCTGGTAGTAGACTAGTCGTGGAGTCGAGTCGTGGCACGACTTAAAGTCCAGCAACTGTGGACTATTTTTCTCCGGGGTGCTTGACCAGTCGAAGGAGGTGTTCGACCGGTCGTAGGTGGCTCTCAACCGGTCGTGGACTCGGTTCGACCAGTCGAGGTTACGTAGATTCGTTCCGCGATTTTGCGTGGATTTCGTGTCGCAAGTCCTTTCGCAACTAGGATGCGGAAAGGAGTTTCCTAAAACCTTAAATAGAAGATACTTAGGGTTTTCTAAGCACAACAAGAGGGTTTCCTAAAGCTTTACAAGGGATTTGCTAAAGGGTTTAGGGCTATCAAATGTGAGGGAGAGAGAGAAAGGAAGCTTATAAAAGGGAGATTATGCTCGTGGAGGTCATCTACTGTGCAATCTATATCTCAACGTTTCTTTGTCCTCGTAATTGGTGAGATCTCTCCGTTTTTCCTTTTGTTTCTCTCATTGTTCATAATGGATTGTTGATCTGGATGGGTCCCGTGGTTTTTACCTCTTTAAGGGTTTTCCACGTAAAAATCTCTTGTGTGGTGTGTGATTGATGCATTGATTATTTTCATTGCTTTATTATCCATAATTTTGGTTTGTTCTGGAGGGCTAGATCCTAAGGTTTTGTGCAAGGCCCCCAACACTGTCCACTGGGTTCTATCTTAACACCACTACCAATTATAAGATTTTAACGATTATATCAATAGAAAAATCATTTATAAGAATTAGTCAATAAACGGTCTCAGCCATCCATAGGTTGGGGCTAGTCATTCATCACTTATGATTCTAAATAATCGATTTTACCAGGCAATCGTGATATCATGCCCCATTGCTTTCAATAGGAATGAATGGCTATAACAAAGAGGGAGAAATGATACACCTACAGTTGAAATCTTTTTAGGGCTCGCCAGAATGGTTTTCTTTTTTCTTTTCTTTTTTTCTTTTTTTTTTAAAATTTTCTTACACACACCACCACACACTCAAGCCGTAGAGGGAATTTACCACCCATGGTTACTCGAACCCTTGACCGGGTGTTGAAACTCCCGGAACAAGAGTAAGGATCCGGTTCACCATATTGTTTATTTGTCATCCAACCCATTAATAAGGTCACTCACACATGGATGAAGGGAAAATAAAAATATCAACCTGATCCAAAACTTTTGTGGCCCCAAAAAATCTTTAATGCTGGGCCTTCAGCCTAATATTTTAGGCCTCCAATAGGAATGGTTGCTTCACTTCCGAACAATCTACCACAATAATTGGATAAGCTTATTTTTGAGGCCTCGCACAGATAAGGTTGGAGGCTGTACAAATGTCATGGGCCCACATAAATTTTGGGGTTTTTCAGGTTTCCAACCAGTCGAGCAAGGACTTGCAGCTTTACGTCAACATAGCCAACAACCATGACGTCCCATCCCTTTCGATGACATTGATCGCATATTCCAAACACTGAATTGCTCTCGCGATAAAGATGGAAGCGCATTTTGTGATTGGAAACACATTAAATAAAAAGCTTCGCAATCTTTAATACTAAAACAATGCCACATTTCTCTCTTCCTGAAGATATTTATGATTTCAATTAGTATAAAGGTTCCTTTAAGTCTGTCTCCTGAGCATTCCTATCATCTTAATGTAAGCTATCTGCTATATGTGTACACGTGCACACACGTGTGTGTGTGTGTGTGTGTGTATATATATATATATATATATATATATATATATATATATATATATATATATATGGGAAAAGGTTCAGTGCAGTCGAGCTCATGGGAACTTCCCATGAGGTCGAGTTGTGTGGGCTCACCGTAATGCGTGTCGAACATCTACCCTATCAGTAAGATGCAACATACCATGCAGAGCCTAGGGCTTAAAAATCAAGTCAATCCATGACTTGTGTGGGCCATACCACATACAAAAGTTGAGAGGGGTTACCCTCTATTAAAACATTCATAATCAGTTGTTGCGCCCACCGAGATGTGGTTCACAAATCTAGCCCATCCATTATGCGTGTCCCACTTGGATGAGGGGACACACCAAGTTTCAGACACATCCAAATTTCATGTGGGCCCCACCAAGTGCTTTTATATGTTTTAGGTATGTCTTCAAATGATTTTAGATGGTATGGCCCACCTAAAGTTCCGTATACGGATGATTTTTGGGATATCCCATAACTTAAAGGGGACCTATCAAATGCACGGTGTTGATGTTCGACATACATCATGGTAGGGCCCATGCAGCTATATGTGTGTGTATATATATATATATATATATCTGTGTGTGTGTGTGTGTGGAAAAAAGTACTATGCGCTTGACCTCACGAGTCTGTCCCATGAGGTCGAGCTATGTGGGCCCCACCGTGATGCATTTCGAACATCTACCCCATTAGTCAGATGCACCATTCCATCGTGGGCCTAGGTCTCAAAAATCAAGTCAATCCATGACTTGTGTGGGCCACACAACATACAGAAGTAGAGAGGGGCCGTGCACCATTAAAACATTCATAACCATTTTTGAGGGCCCACCGAGATGTGGTTTGCAAATCCAGCCCATCCATTATGTGTGTCCCACTTGAATGAGGGTTCAGACCAAGTTTCAGGCGCATGCAAAACTCAAGTGGGCCCCACCAAGTGCTTTTATATGTTTTAACGGTGTCTTCACATAATTTTAGATGGTATAGCCCACCTGAGTTCCGTATACGGCTGATTTTTGGGATATCCCATAATTTAAAGGGGAGCCATCGAATGCAATGTGTTGATGGTCGACATGCATCACGGTGGGGCCCACACAGCTCGACCTCACGAGAGCTTATCGTGAGCTCGAGCGCATAGTACCTAAACCCAAACCCATATATATATATATATATATATATATATATATATATATATATATATATATATATGGGAAAAGGTACTATGCGCTCGAGCTGATGGGAATGTCCCATGAGGTCGAGCTGTGTGGGCCCCACCGTGATGCGTTTCAAACATCTACCCCATCAGTCATATGCACCATTCCATCGTAGGCCTAAGTTTCAAAAATCAAGTCAATAAGTTACTTTTGTGGGCCACACCATATACAAAAGTTGAGAGGGGTCATGCACCATTAAAACATTCATAATCATTTTTTGGGCCCACCGAGATGTGGTTTGCAAATCCAGCCCATCCATTATGTGTGTCCCTGTAACATCCCGAATTTTTGCCAACCTGGGATTAGACGTCCTTAGGCAATGGGTCGATCCTAACACCTTATTAACTTGTCAGGACTCAATCCCAAAGTTTAAAATCGCTTGTGAACCCATTTCTTTCACAAATCCCACCCTTCACCACCTTGTTCTTTAAATTTTCTAAGTACTTTCACATTAGACGCTATCTTAAAGTTTAGGTAATGAAGAACAATACTTAAACTAAACATTGCTACAAAGGACTGAGTACCACCTCGACCAGAAATCACTTAGGATTAAATCCTTTAGAAATTTGACAAAGTTAACTAAGTGCTAAACTAGATTATCCATGAAATCCGTTTGAATCACTTTAAATATGATCTACAAGACTCAAAACTTGTAGAATCATTGACGCTAGTTTACCCAAAAGTCTAGGATCAAACCCATTACCTGACTGCTCTCGGGAGCACATTGAAACTCCGTATCAGGTCTAGACCACACGTTGGAAGTCCGATTAACACGAAGTTAACGAATTAGGACCGCTTTGCTAGGCTTGACAACCATATCGGAAATCAAACCCAGATAGTATCCCAGCGCTATTCGCTTGAGTCCGGAGCGAGGAGAGTGAAAACACTTGAATTTTTTTACAAATAAATATCTCAAATATTAATCTAGCACCTCTCGCTTGCGGATCAGTTTTAAGCAACCAGACTGTCAGAATCAGACCAAATTATACTCTCGGATCAGGAGAAGTTTCATACACATATCCATGTACTCGGAATCTCCGATCGAGATCCGCTGACCGTTGAACTGATACTGGTCCGCCATTTGCGATCTGGAATCCCGACCGAAACGAAAACTTAACTAAACATAGATCCGGTGTCGGTGAGCTTAAGTTCGACCTTTGGATCAAGGAAGCCCGCTAGAAGCCCTCCGTTGAGCTGGAAAAGTGCCGCTTTGGTTATAACCTAAGTATACCTTGACTACAAGTCTGTTTTAGAGAGTTTTTAGGTTATATAAGGACCTTAAAACCCTCTCTCTCACAGCCATACGAATTTGAGAGAAGCCCTAAAGAGTGAAGAGAGAAAAGAGAGAGAAAGAGTGAGAGAAGTGAGAGAATCTCCCAACTATTATTCCCTGCCACTACACAAGCTGCACCACTCCATTCTCATCGCTTTCCTGGCGATTCTGACTTCGTTTCTAGGTAAGAAACCCTAACCCTAATCTGTTTTGGGGTTGTATAGGTTGTAGGTTATGAAATAGCTAACCTATTTCGATCTATAGGTGGCCAAACTGCAGTATACATAAGTTTAACAATTCTATCGACTTCGTTACGATTCTACGACAAAAGGTGCGGACTTTAGGTGTATAGGTTATGGTTTTCAACGCTTTCAATGTCAGATAATGATAGATTCATGATCTGCATGCAATTACACATGTACAAAGTGCTGTCTGTTTTCCATTTCGATTAAAGATGAAGAATATGGAATTTTACATACTCTAGGTATTTGTAGAAAGTACCGTATACGTATAAATTTTGGAAATGTGTTTGCCACGATTATTTGCTGTATTAATATATTATATATGGATAAAATACTTGTTTGGCGAAAGGACTCGCCCTAATACATGTTTTTGCTAATATACATTATGTATGTTAAAATAGTGTATTCTAAGTGTTTGTGAAAATGACCGAATGAGTATAGAATTCTCATTCGTGCTCGCCATGACTAATTGTCATGGATTTATGATTGTTGTATTGGTGATACCCCTTTGACAAAAGGATTTGCCCTAAATCACGCCACGACCAATATACACTACTTATATTAAAATGTGTGGCCCATGTGTTTGTGGAAATGACTGAATGAATATGGAACTTGGATTCCTGCTTGCCATGACTATCCGTCGTGGGTGTACGCGTGTTATGATTTGGGCAACTCCCTAGTGAAAGGATTTGGCCTAATGCCTATGTGATTAACATATGTCATGTATGTTGATGTATGTATTTTGAAGTGTTTGTTGAAATGTCTGAATGAGTAGTAGTTAGTAAATTGTAATGTTTAAGGGTGTTGAGATATGATTCTCAACTTCTTTAACTATGTGTATGATTTCTTTAGATATCTGTGTGATTAGGAATTGCATATGTACAAACTCATGCTTATGTTGTACTTCATAACATGCTCAATTGATTGTATGATTTTATCTATGTAATGTATATGTTTAAATTCATGTTTACGTTGTATGATCCGTCATGGGTGATGGGGGAGTGGAGCAACGAGTGCGTGTAACAGCCCTGACAGCCCTAAACGGATAATATCAGTCTTTGATTGTATAATTTGAATTTTGATCCATTACTACTTTAAATATCTGAAATTGAATGTGATTGGGGCTATTGTATAGTCCAGGCGGTCGGTAACGGGATCGAATGCGTGGCAGAGTTTCATTTGCCACGTGAGATGTGTTCGACGAACCCGAGTCATACTTCGGTTGGCGATAGTGGTTGGCCACGCGAAGTGCTTATACACTTCATGTCGTCCAACTTGTTGTGCGCTCGAGCTAGCCGAGCTCGTCAAGTAATCCGATCTGTCTAATGTATGTTCACTATGTTTGGACGCCTCTGCTTGAACCTAGGGTACCAAACTTACCAGTGAAATCCCCATTAACCACGGTACCTCGATCTGCTAAGACTCATGAGCCGGGCATGGTGGTATGGGACACCGTGGTCGAGCTGTCGGCCTACACTGGGGCCACGTGCCTCCCCGTAGTGACCAGTGAGTAACCAGACTCGTGAGCCGATTATGGTGGTATGGGACACTATATTCGTGCTGTCGGCCTACATTGATAAGGTGATGGGAGAGTGGTGCAACGAATGCGAGCAACGGCCCTGACAGCCCTTTGTAGTGACCTCGAGCATACTCTGAATTGCGGTGAGGCGACGAGTTTTGCCGCAGTGTATAGAGTATGAAACTAGGCATGTATCTGTATAGTGATGAATCGTTAAAAAGGTGATGGGGGAGTGGTGTAACCTTTGTGCGTAACAGCCCTAACAGCCTTTGCAGCGACCTAGAAAACACACCATCATCTGAGATTAACTAGGACTGACGACCTTAGAATGGATCATGTTTGGGAATGATACAAGGGAGGTACCTTAGTTTCCCAATCCTACTGTTTGAAATAGACTAATAATAACTCGGTAATCATGCTCATCATGCATTGCATGTGCCTGGAATATGTGGAGCACTGAAGAATGCAAGCATGCCGCGAACGTAAGATGGTGTCGCACGAGGGAGTGTGTGGTGAGAGCATACATCATGAATGCATTCATACTTGCATTAATAAGAGTAGTTAGGAGTGTTTGATTGTACTGCTTTATCATTACTGCTTGACTGAGTTGATAACATGTTAACTTATGCTTTATTGTTCCACCGAGTTAGCTACTCACTCCCACGTTACGGGACGGTGTTCCGAACACCCACCAGACTTTGTCTGATTACAGAAGGCGACGCTACTTTTACGGTGGAGCCGGACCTTTATGACGACAATGATGCTTGTTCGTGTATGCTGTGTGCTGACGGCTTCATGTGAGCTATGTCTTGATCGACGGGATTATAAGGATGTTGACTAGATGACACTACACATTTGGTATAATTTGAACTGTACTTGTAATTCATTAACCTGGTAACATTATCACACTCTGGAGACTCACCATTGTTTATATATGTTATTTATCTATCACAGTCTTCCGCTTGCAATTTAACTGTCTCTGGAGTATGATATGTTGTTTGGCTTAATCTCACTCATGTTCAATGCACTAATGCAGACAACATTCAATCATCATTCATTTTGTTGCATAAGTGATGCGTTGGAACTCGGGAGTTGAGTTTATGCTCGAACCCCAATTTTCAGGGCGTTACAATCCCACTTGGATGAGGGTTCAGACCAAATTTTCGATGCATGCAAATTTCAGGTGGGCCCAACCAAGTGCTTTTATATGTTTTTGGCATGTCTTCACATTATTTTAGATGGTATAGCCCACCTGAGTTCCGTATAGGGCTGATTTTTGGGATATCCCATAATTTAAAGGGGACCCATCAAATGCATGGTGTTGATGGTCGACACGCATCACGGTGGGGCCCACACAGCTCTACCTCATGGGAGCTTATCGTGAGCTCCGCTCGAGCTTATGGGAACGTCCCATGAGGTCGAGCTGTGTGGGCCCTACCGTGATGTGTTTCGAACATTTACCCCATCAGTCAGATGCACCATTCCATTGTGGGCCTAGGTCTCAAAAATCAAGTCAATACGTTACTTGTGTGGGCCACACCATATACAAAAGTTGAGAGGGGCCGTGCACCATTAAAACATTCATAATCTTTTTTTGGGCCCACCGAGATGTGGTTTGTAAATCCAGCCCATCCATTATGTGTGTCCCACTTGGATGAGGGTTCAGACCAAGTTTTAGACACATGCAAATTTCATGTGGGCCCCACCAAGTGCTTTTATATGTTTTTGGCATGTCTTCACATGATTTTAAATGGTATGGCCCACCTGAGTTCTGTATACGGCTGATTTTTGGGATATCCCATAATTTAAAGGGGACCCATCAAATGCACAGTGTTGATGGTCGACACGCATCACAGTGGGGCCCACACAGCTCGACCTCATGGGAGCTTATCATGAGATCGAGCGCATAGTACCTTTTCACACACACACACACACACACACACACACACACACACACACACACACACACACACACATATATATATATATATTTGAAAAGGTTCTATGCCACTCATGGGAACTCCCCATGAGGTCGAGCTATGTGGGGCCCATCATGATGTATGTTGAACATCTACCCCATCAGTCAGATGCACCATTCCATAGTGAGCCTATAGATTAAAAATCAAGTCAATCCTTGACTTGTGTGGGCAACACCATGTACAAATGTTGAAAGGAGTTACCCTCCATTAAAACATTCATAATTATATTTTGGGCCCATCAGGATGTGGTTCACAAATCCAGCCCATGCATCCATTATGTGTGCCCCACTTGGATGAGGGGTTAGACCAAGTTTCAGGTGGGCCCCACCAAATTATATATATATATATATATATATATATTGTTATGGGAAGATCCGAGTCGCTCATGATTCCGAGGCCCTACGGCATGTTAATCCGATCGGAGGAATCGAAGCTACTCGACTCAGACAAAGGTCAACGAAGGCCCATTTCTGACAGTTGGAAACACTACCTATTGAAAGGTCCGAGCCGACTCCATACTCTGAAGCGGAGGTTGAGACGGATGTCCCTCAAGATGAACTTAGAAACTACCATAAGAGGAGGAGGCCGATAACGTCGCTCGCCGATACGCACGATGCGCGTATCATATATTACGCGATCCTTGGATAGCGCGCAATATCTCCATGATCTTCAAATCTCTCTGATTGAGGGAATCGTGCTGTGATTATCGGATCCAAACCATTCAATGGCTGTGTATAAATACACAAGGACGTCATTGCTACAGGTACGCAACATCTTACATCTCCCTCTATCCTTCCAACTTAGACCCCGATTCCCTTGACCTGACTTAGGCATCGGAGGGTCCCCCGGCCTAGCCAGGGTCTCCTTTGCTCACCTTTTGTGCAGGACCAAGGTTCATTCGAGGAGCGGAGGGTGTTCCAGATTTTGACATCAACATTTTTTGGCGCCGTCTGTGGGAATCTGATACAAAAAGTCAGGTTCCTATTCTCGAGTATAATGGCGAGAGGGAAGAAGAAAACAGTAGTTGCGGAACCAGAGTAAAACGAACAAACTCGTTTCTCATCACTACTTCATGTGGAATCGGCCCCGGGACCTTCCCAGCGTTCGTGCAACCGGGCAAGCAAGTATCGAGCCATGTAGAGCGAGATACAAGCCTTACGCGATGAAGTGAATATGATGAAGCAACAACAGGAGCCGCAGTTACCGGCTCAAGAAGATCCTGTCCCCGAACCAGTCAGCCCGGTCGTGGAAGCCCATTCCGTGCCGAGGAGTGTGAGGCCTGAGGCACCCCAGCATCCTTAAGTGCCCATATCAAGTCAACATCCTCTTCCGACCCAAATCCGACTCTCGACTCGGAACACCGCAACGCGGCTCCGACTAATGTTTCGGTTACTTCAGCCCTGGCACCAATGGATCTCCATCACTGGTTGGAATGAAGGAGGGGGAGGAGAAGTCCAGGGAGAGAGAACGCCCAAGAGACTGTGGCAGAAAATAAAGATCCATGGGAGAAACGGTTCGAGGAGCTCAACAACAAGTTCTTAGCTCTAGAGAAAAAAATAGCAACCAACGTCAGTTCCTACCGCCTTCTAGGAAATGATGGAAGAGACCAAACCTCCCTTCACCTTGAAAATCATGAACGAGGTGATGCCTCAGAGGTTCCGGATACCTCCCGTCATTCAATATTCTAGATCTGGGGACCCATCCGAGCACGTAGAAGCCTACCACTCCTGGATGCAGATCCAGACAACGACGGATGTAATGATGTGCCGAGGGTTCTCGATTACACTAACGGGATCCGCTCGGAGTTGGTACCAGCAACTCAAACCAAAATTCGTCAGCTCCTTCGCAGAGTTGAGTCGACTATTCCTAACCCAGTTCATTAGGGGTAAGAGAAGTCGAAAGCCCAATACTCACCTGCTTACTATCAAGCAGAGGCTGAAGGAGTCGCTGAAGGATTATATCACTCGCTTCAACGAGGAAGCGTTACTAGTAGAAGACTATGATGTCAAAATGGCCCTCACCGCTATGTTCAGTGGCTTGAAAGAAGGCAAATTCACCTTCTCTATCGTGAAGAATCTACCAAAGACACTAACTAAACTTGTGGCCAGAGCTTAGAAGCACACCAACATGGAGGAATTCACTAATGCCTGTAAAAGTGTCCAAGTGACCAAGCCGAATGGTAAGGGGAAGAGGCCCAAGAACGAGGAATCTCATACGTCTAAAAGAGGGACCGATGAACGCACCTCTCACGATCGTCGCCCGAGCAAGAGACCAGAGGAAAAATTTCACTCCTACACCCCCCTTAACACATCCGCCGAACAGATCCTACTGGACATCCGAGGAGAGAAGTTATTGAACTGGCCCGTCTGCATGAGAGCCGATTCGGATCATCGAGACAAACGTAAGTACTGCCGCTTCCATCATGACCACGGCCACAACAAGGATAATTGTGTTGACCTTAAGGATGAGATTGAAGCTCTCATTCGGCAAGGGCACCTGCGTCGATACACAAAGGAAGGAAAAGCCCCTCGGAGAGAGGAAAGGGAGTGGAAGTAGCAAAATAATGCCACGGAAGAGCCCGTCGAAATCCGCACTATCTTCGGGGGTTCGTCTAGGGGGAGATTCGAATAGGGCACGAAAGGCTCACTCCCGGAAGTCCGAGCCAGAACACTACGTCCATTTGGCCGAATGACCCAGTAAGGAACTTCGAGTCAGTCCGTGCACTCTGACTTTCACGGAAAAAGATGCGCACGGGATTCAACACCCACACGATGATGCCTTAATAGTCACCATGACTATAGTGAATCGCAAAGTATACCGTATCTTAGTCGACACCGGGAGTTCAGCTGATGTACTTTACTCTGAGGCTTTTGAAAGAATGGGAATTTCGCCGTCTCATCTCAAACCTGTGCAGACCCCTTTGCACGGCTTTGCCGGAGAAAGGATGATTTTCGAAGGAGCTATTTCCCTCCTAGTAACTGCGGGAGAAAGACAGTATCAAGTCACACTTATGGTGGACTTCTTAGTTGTCAATGTGCCATCCGTACACAACGTTATCCTGGGCAGACCTTCTCTCAATACAATGAGAGCGGTCGTTTCTACTTACCACCTGATGATGAAATTCTCCGCTGAAGGTAGGATAGGCTACCTCCAAGGCGATCAACGAGAAACTCGGAGATGTTATGTGGTGGCGGTAAAGAAAGGGTCAGTTAAGCAGATGCTTTTCATCAACGTCCTAGACCCCAGAGGGCCTGTGGAGTGTTCGTCCGTGGAAGACCTAAAGAAAGTGCCGCTTGATGAAGCTGATCAGAGCAGAACTGTTCAACTCGGGACGTCACTGAATCCTGAACAACGGCACGAAGTCTTAACGTTCTTGCGACAGCACATAGACGTCTTTGCATAGTCTCACCAAGATATGCTCGGGATTTCTCCGGAAGTCATGGTTCATAGGCTAAATGTGGATTCAGATCATAAACCCATCAAGCAGAAAAGAAGGTCGTTCGATGCCGAGCAGTATGAGGCAATAGCTGACGAGGTCTCCATCCTGCTCAACGTAGGATTTATAAAAGAAGTGCGTTATTTCGATTGGATCGCAAATGTAGTCCTCGTAAAGAAAGACAATGGGAAATGGCGGGTCTGCGTAGATTACTCAGATCTGAACAAAGCTTGCCCGAAAGATAGTTCCCCGCTGCCTCGGATCGATCAACTGGTGGACAGCACAGCGGGGCATGAGCTGCTCTCTTTCTTGGATGCCTATTCCGAATATAATCAGATCACGATGCATCCCCCAGACAGGCAAAAGACTACCTTTTCACAAACAAGGGGCTCTACTGTTACCGGGTCATGCCATTTGGCCTAAAAAATGCTGGGGCTACGTACCAAAGGCTAGTAAACCAGATATTCTCCAAACAGATTGGACGTACAATAGAAGTATATGTCGATGACATGCTAGTAAAAAGTATCAAAGTAGCCGATCATCTGATGGATCTTGGAAAAACGTTTGCCGTCCTCCGAGAATACCAGATGAAGCTGAACCCAACAAAGTGCATTTTTGGAGTCAGCTCGGGAGAATTCCTCGGCTTTTAGGTCAGTCAGAGGGGTATTGAGGCGAACCCAGATAAAATCAGGGCGCTCCTCGACATGAGTTCACCTCGAACCATCAAGGATATGCAATGCCTCACGGGTCGAGCACAGCACTCGGACGCTTCATTTCCAGAGCGATGGATAAGTGCCTCCCCTTCTTCCAGCAATTGAAGGGTCATAGGAAGGCAGAATGGACGCCAGAGTGCGAGCAAGCCTTCCAGCAGCTGAAACAATACTTGGGTTCACCCCCTCTACTGTCCAAACCTGAAGAAGGCGAGCCCCTATTCCTCTACCTCGCAGTCTTAGCCTCGGCCGTCAGCTCGGCTCTAATTAGGGAGGTTGGAGGTAAGCAACACCTTGTTTATTACGTGAGCAAAGCTTTGGTGCCAGCAGAAACAAGATATTCACCCCTAGAAAGGCTGGCACTTAGCCTCATTATTTCAACTCGAAGGTTACGCCCATACTTCCAAGCTCACTCGGTAATTGTGTTAACCGATTCCCCTCTCAGGCAAGTTCTCCAGAGGCCCGAGGTGTCAGGTCGGGTAACTAAGTGGGCCATCAAGCTCGGTGAGTTCGATATTCAGTTTCATCCGAGGATAACAATCAAAGGGCAGGCCGTAGCCGACTTCATCACCGAATTCACTCCGAGCGTCGAAAAGATCGATGCCGAAGTCGAAGCAAGTTTGCCCGCTCCTCCGAGCAATCAAAAAGCAATATCAGATCAAGGATGAGTTCTCTATGTGGACGGGTCATCTAATGTCAAAGGGGCCAGGGCCGAGATCGTTTTGACCGCACCCGACTCCACAATCGTTCAATACGCAATCAGATTGGGATTCAGAACCTCAAACAATGAGGCGGAATATGAAGCTTTGTTAGCTGGACTCAGACTGGTAGCAAGTTTAGGCGTCCAGTCTCTTCGAGTCCGATGCGACTCTCAGCTGGTAGTAAATCACATCTCTGCTGAGTACGAAGCTAAGGAAACGAGGATGATGACCTATCTTAATGAGGCGAGAAAATTGATAGAGAAATTTCAGAACTGCACGATCCATCAAATCCCGAGGGCGAAAAACTCATGGGCCGATGCCCTAGCGCGACTCGCCTCAGCTGTGGAGGGAAAGATCCCGAAAATCATCTCCGTCGAGTTTTTCGAACAACCAAGCATCAGCAAAAAAGAGAAAGAAGTCAACCTAGTTCGAGTGAGTCCAAGTTGGATGGATCCGATCCTTAATTATCTCGTGACAGGAGAGGTTCCCTCTGACAGGCTGGAAGCCAGGCGGCTCAGAGTCCGAGCAGCTCGATACATCGTCCTAAATGGTATCTTATACAAGAAGGGACATTCTCAGCCCTACCTCAGGTGTCTCCGAGTCGATGAGGTGGAATACGCAATGCGAGATATTCATGAAGGAATCTACGGAAATCATTCTGGCAGTTGGGCCTTGGCCCTGAAAATACTCAGACAAGGGTACTTTTGGCCAACTATCAAGGAGGATTCCAAAGATTACGTCCAGAAATGCGATAAATGCCAGCGATTTGCAGTTGTGCTGAGGCAACCGGCAGAAGAAATGACCCCTATGAGCGGCCCTTGGCCATTCACTTAATGGGGAATCGACATTATCGACCCTCTACCCACGGGGAAAGGACAGGTCAAATTTGCCATTATAGCTGTGGATTACTTCACCAAAAAGGCTGAGGCCGAACCGGTCGTCAAAATTACAGAGCAGAAGGTGATTGACTTCATCTGGAAAAACATCATCTGCCGGTTCGGGATCCCACGAACTACTGTATCAGACAATGGCCGACAGTTCGATAACGATAACTTTTAAAACATGTGCCGAGGACTCGGCATCACAAATGCATACTCTTCTCCCCGACATCCCCAGTCGAACGGACAAGTAGAGGCAGTCAACAAGGTCATCAAACATCACCTCGAGACAAAACTGGAAAAGGCAAAGGGAAGTTGGGCAGAGAACTTCCGTTTGTTCTCTGGGCCTATAGGACCACAGCTCAGTTCTCAACAGGAGAAACTCCATTCTCCCTATCCTATGGTTCGGAGGCAATGGTGCCAGTAGAGATTGGTCTTCCTACGGCCCGAGTCGGGAGCTTTCAGGAAAAATAGAATTCCGAGCAGATTGCTGCAAACTTAGATTTTCTCAAAGAAACTAGAGACATCTCGAAGCTCAGAGTCGTTGCTCGGTATCAACAAGTGGCACGGTTCTATAATTTGAAAGTCAAGGCTAGGCGATTCCGACTAAGGGATTTAGTCCTTCGTCGAGTGTTCCAGAATACAGTCGAGCTGGGGGCTGGTACACTCGGACCAAACTGGGAAGGGCCTTATCGGGTCGTTCGATCAACTAAACCAAGCTCCTACCACCTAGAAGACCTCGAAGGTCGCCAGCTCCCCCATTCCTGGAATGCCGAGCATATAAAAGTTTATTATCCATGACGGGCTAGCCTTCAAGGCTCTCAATAAATGTAGGTCCCCAAGCGACAAGCCTTTAAGGTTCTTAATAAAATTTGTCTCTTCTCATCTACATGAATGGGTTCTCGACTAAGGAAAAGTTGTCTCTCATATGCAGGGGCGGACTTAACGGATTAATCCCTTAAAAAGGGGTCATTACGTTATCCCATAAAAATTCTACACGGTATTCCCTAAATTGGGGGAAAAGCCTAAGCGCTGACTCGACTCCCTTAACATGGGGGTCGATTCTCGAATTAACAGATAGAACGGAAGGATCTTGCCAATTGTGGGATGAGCCGAGCCCTTAGGGGCTCGAACTCAATAAACGAGGCATAAAAGCTCAACAGTAAGATGGTGTTGGGAAAAGCTAGCCCGCCGAAAGGTAAAGTCAGCTCTGAGTAAGGTCAGTTCTGGCTGTGCCGCCGATAAAGTTAACCTCCCATTTTAACACTCAAGTAATCTACCGTCAGCATTCAACAAGAATTCAGCTACAGATTAATGTATAAAAAATCATCATCCACACCTTCATTAAAGGGTCAAAAGAACAACCAAAAAGAAGAATTCCAACCAGTTTAAGTTCCAATTAAGCCCCAAAAAAAAAGGGAGTAAAAGAAAATCTGAACTACGCGGGTGGCGGGGAGCTTGAGCATCAGGGGCAGAATCCGGGTGGACTTCATCTGCAGGCGGCTCTTCAGTTTCTTCAAGGAGTATTGGGTCAAGGTTAAGGTCCGGGTATAAACCCAGGACCACCTCAATACAATCATCGTATCCACGGCCATAGAACTTGGCAGCCTCAGCATCCCTCTCCTTTGAATCTTTGAAGGCTTCTACTGCTTCAACCACCGCCTTGGCCAAAGAGGCTACATCCTTGGCTCGTTGAGCTTCCTTCGCCTGAGCAATGGCTCGGGCCTGCTCCTCCGCCGCCTCGACCTTGGTTCGATCAAGAGCTTCCCCCAGTCGAGTGTTCTCCTGGGCCAGCGAGTCCGCATGGGCCCTAGCCCGGGTCAGCTCGGCAGTTGCAGCGTCACTTCGAGCCGTTAAGTCTTCTACCGCCCCTTGCAACCGTTGCTCCCTAGCTTTGAGGTCGACAACAGTCTCCTGTAGCTGATGCTCCTTGGCTTTTCCTTCTTCAACTCGCTGAAGTAGCTCGCCTTGCGAAAGTCGGAGGGAGGTGTTCTCCTCCTGTAAGACCCCTATTTGAGTTTTGAGGGCCTCCAGCTCGGCTCCTCTTTTTTTCGCCTCTCGTGCACTTCCCCGAGCCAATAAAAGCTTTGGGACAGACTGTACAAAAATAAATGAATTAAACGTTTGAAAATCACAAGTACAGGGAAAATGACAAAAGATGGTGAAGATACCGCATAGAAAACGGAAGCCAAGTCATTCAGGAAGGAGCTGTCCGACTTGTCAAGGAGGTTAGCTATATTTTCCTCAGGAGCGTGCTTCGTAGCCCAGGGGGTCAAGCAAGATAGATGGTAGCCTGGTGAGAATTTCCCTCCGCTCATTCCCACGTGAGCAGAGTCGGTCGCCACCGCAAAACCGGTCCGGCTACCAGCTGAAGCCTGGGCCTCGGCCCCAAGGTCACCTCTAACTTGGGGGGGAGGGTAATCATGTTGTCGGCCATCCGAACGGCTTCCTCCGGCTCGGAGGATGAAGGAATAGCTATGCAAGGAGCCGACAGACGGACCTCCTCGACGAGAGGAACGATTGCAGGCGGAATGGAAGGAGCTATGGTTGCGGGAGCTGAACTGATGACCGCTAAGAGATGATCCTCAGCACACACTGGCGTGGGAGTTATCGGAGCAGGAGACAGGGTTGTAGTAACCACACCCGCAGCCATAGGGACAGTCGCGACCACAGTTGTAACTGGAGCCGTAGCCGCAGTACCCGGACTCGAGGGACCTTCTTCAAGAGGAGTTATCGGCCTTCTCCGAACAGTTGTCTTCGTTCGAGTCACAGGCCTCAACAACTCCTCTGCTGTCAAGGCCATCCTCTTCTTCCGAGAACTGAACGCCTCGGCCATGCCTGCATAAAAAACGACAAATCAGTGGCTACGCAAGCAAGCCTAATTCTTCTGAATGAGCAGGAGAACTTACTGAAAGATGTCGGAAGAGGTTGACATGTGCACAGCCCTGACCAATGAAGGTTGGTGGCAGTGATCAGATCCGACCAGGAGCGAAGCTCTCCCGATCGTGCTCTAGCCTTGGCAACGCAGTTCTTCTGAGCCGAGTCAAGGAGAGGTGTACCCCTTGAAAAATCTACAAAAAGAATAAAGGTTCTAGTCCAGCCGAGGTAATAAAGGACAATAGAAAGATGATGGGAATTAATTGGTCTGACCTAGTTTTGTAAATCGAGTCGAAACCCGAATTGACAGAGTCCCGACTTCGGCCATGGGCGCCTCCCATTCTCCCACAGCATAGAACCACTTATTCTTTCAATCTTTGTTGGAGGATGGAAGGTTCATAACCAGCCCTGGGTCACTAAGTAGTATCATGGTTCATTGCTGTCGTGCTTGACCAGATACAGGCTCATCAATTCCGCTGGGGTAAGTTCTGAATTTCCAACTTGCCTCCAGATGATGAAGGTTGAAATAAGCACCCTCCAAGCATTGGGGGTCAATTGCCAAGGAGCTAAGCCCAAGTAAGCTGTTATAGTTTGGATGAAGGGGTGTAAAGGAAGTTGGACCCCACATTGGAGCGCGTAAAGAAAAATAATAACTTCTCCCTCAGCAGGCGCGCCAGCGGTTTCGAGGGGCCCAGGGGCTCTGATCCGCACGGCGGCTGGGATTTGAAATTCTGTGCGGATCCACTCCATTTGAGACTCCGACAGTACAGAGCCTCGAGGGACTACCTCCGAGGCCCTCCCGCTCGCTGGCATCTCAGCGGCCTCTGTGGTTGTGGTTTGGGGGCTCGGGCAGATTTCTTTCTACCAGCTATGCAAGTCTGAGCTCCAGTTGCCTTCTGCTTCCGAGGTGGAGGGTGTAAAGGCACAACTTCAAAGGGACCTTCAGAGGCCCCTCCCTCATTGCCAGAACTCTCTGACTCGGAGTTGTCACCGTAGTCCCGAACGGTCTCCAGGTCGGACGACATTTTAGGAAAAGAGAAAGAAATGCAAAGAGGCACGAGAGGACTCACCGGACGGTCACCGGGAATCGCTTTTACCGGAAATATCTAATCGGTCGGAATCGCCTGATAAAAAACCTCTGGACGGCCGGAATCGCCTTCGCCGAAATCGCCTCTTCCGATGTCAGCTCGAGCGCAATACAAGTGAAGCGAAATCCCCAGAAGAGGGTTTATATAGACCACAACAAATCCTAGTATTAATGACCAGCCATGATGGCCACAACTAAATCGTCGTAAGTCGGCCTCAGAACTGACGTGGCCCCACTCTATTGGCTCGCTGACTGTCGGGTAGTACGTCTCTGACATCAAGCGGCGTGCTTCGGATATGAAATGCAGGGATTATGACGCTCTCAGAGGAACCGGTAGACGAGGCGATTGATCTTCCAAATGATTACTCTACGAGCCCCTTAGCAGACCTCAAAGAGTAGGGGGCTTCTGTTATTGGAAGATCCGAGCCCCTCATGATTCCGAGGCCCTACGGTATGTTAATCCGATCGGAGGAATCGAAGCCACTCGGCTCAGACAAAGGTCAATGAAGGCCCATTTCTGATAGTTTGACAAAAAATTGAGATTTAAAAATAGAAAATTCTGTAATTAATTTTTTAATTATGATTAAAAAATGAGATTTAAAAAACATTGAGATTTTGACCCTTCATCTCTTAATTGCTGATGAAGGTTATGCAAATTAGCCTAGTCGGGTGTGGAAAAAGTTAAACGAGGTAAAACTATTAGCACCTTTGCTTCTGTCTTCCTCTTTCACCTGAAAATTAGGGCTGTTCACAAGTCGAGCTATCTCGAATAACTCGCTCAACTCGGCTCGAGTCAGCTCGGATTGACTTGGCTTGAATAGCTGAGTCGGGCTGAGTCAAGCTTAATTCTTGTAGCTCGAATTGAGTTCGAGTCAAGTTCGATCATGGGCCATTTTAACTCGACTTGACTCAACTCGAAATTCGAACTCGAGCTCGGCTTGGCTCGATTAGAAATAGGAATTTATAATTTTTATATATATATAAAAAAAGAAGTTAAAAAATTAAAAACCCTATCGGCACCCGCACACCTTTCCCTTTCTCCCTTTCCCTTTCTTCTCTTTCTCTACCCTACCTAGCCTGCTGCCCGCCACACGCATGCCTGCCTAACGAGCAAAATCAATCCACCGGACCACCACCACCTACGGGCTACGACTGCCCACACGTCTCCACTGGACCACCACCGCCCAATCTCGCCGAGTAAACCAGAGCGGCCTAATCCCGACAAGGTAAGTGCCCAGATCTGTTTCCTCTTCTTCTTCTTCTTTTTGTATGTTGAATCAGTTGGAAATCTAGTCTTCCAAATGATGATTTGAATGGATGGCTGTGATTATTTACCCTTTTTATGTGGGCGGATATTGATGTAGGAGGATCGGGTTCTGTGATGGCCTGATGTGTTGGGCCAGGTGCTAGAGAATGGGAGGCTTGGATCTAGAATCGGGTTTCATAATGGCCTGATGCACGTTTTCCATATGTTTGGACAATGGGCCCACCAGATGTATGCATTGTATCCATGCTATCCATCTATTTGGATAGTGGGCCCACCTATTGTATGGGTTATATCCACACTGTCCATCTATTTGGACAGTGGCTCCCTGAATCCTGATTTTTTAGAGAAAGCATCTGCTTGGATAATTTTTTTAAAAAAAAAAAATCTCTAGCATTGGATTATTTCAGCCATTTGATCATTTAACTATTTTTGTTTGAGTATGGACCACCTCCTTGAATATCCTATGGGCCCGCTGATCGATAACTTAGCATCTTCCCAACTTGAAGACTTCAGAGGCAGCCTCCATGGGCCGTACATCACATCCGATCAACGGCTTGGATCACCGATCACATGCCCCAAAAATGTTCAATTATTGGAGTTTGCAAATCGTGTATTACTAATGAGTTGGATATCTAATTCCTCTTACGACTAACCAAAAGGGTATGTTGCGCTGGGCCACCATTGGTCCTGAAATTTTAGGCCCACCTAATGATATGAGCTTAAAGTTTAGTTCCATCTGATATACAGGCTGTGTTCCAATGATCTGAATCATTTATACGATTAGTCTCTCCTTGAATGATAAATAGGCAACAAATAAAATCTGTCAAAATTGGATTATTTCATCCATTTGGAATGTGGCTCTTTTGCTTTAAAAATGGACGGTTACCCTACCTTTGCAAAATCAATCAGTTAAAACATCCAATCTAAGAGATTTTTTCGAGCATCCTTCATCCAAGAGAATCCCAATCACATGAACGGTTTGGGCCATCTAAAAGAACCAAATTCCAGTGGCTAACGACTAAAGTCCACAACATATTATATTGCAATACATCAAGATGTATGTGAGCAAACCTCTTGTTGGAGGGTCATATCTGTAGGATATTGTTATTGATGAACAAGCTTGAGCTCGACTCGAGGTGAACTTGACTCGACTCGACTCGAACCACTAGCTCAACTCGAACTCGACTCGACAGCTTTGGCAAACAAGCCAAGCTTCAATGTTGAGCTCGAGGCCGAGCTTGAGCTCGAGTACTGCATGGACAAGTTGAGCCGAGCTTGACCCACCTCGACTCGACTCGGCTCAATGCCCACCTCAACTAAAAATATATTGGATTTACTTGGAATTATTTCTCATGATTTTTTTTTATTATTTTTTTTTATAGGAGTTCCTCATGAAATGAGCATTTTATTTTGTTTTTTGTGTACTGAGATTTTCTTTTTTAGTTTGATCTTTAAACTTTAATACTACATACTTTTTAGGTCAATGGCAATTCAATGTTTATGACTGATAACTTCAAGCCAAGTAAACGACCTAAATCCTAGGATTACATTTATCACTTTATCAAATATGTTTATATAAAACTAATGTAATGTCTCTCATGTTTAAGAACAACATGCTAGCATTCACGGTGCAACATCAATTGAAGCAACTTATAGGTCTATCATCTTTATCATTTCTCTTTTGTTTCGATTGTGTTATGTTTCATTTGGATGTTTGTAGAAATATTGAGAATAAAAGTATCTCTTGGATTTTTATTTTAATTGATAGAACATAATTATGATGATAATTTGTTTAGTTTGTAGGGTAGATGATATTATTTACATTACCTTATTTCATTTGTAGTTGAATCAATTTTAGCTATTTACTATATATTTAGTCCAATTTGCTATTCAAGTCAATTGAGTATCCAAATACACCCAAAATGATATTTAGTCTAGTTTTATATGTAGCCCAAACTTTTGAATTTTGTGAATGGAATTCTTATTAGACAATCGTGTGAATTTTATTTTTTTGAGAATGACTATTAGGTGCAACAAATTCAAAAATGAAAAAGAGAAATCAAATAAAACTGTAACACCCCAAATTTTCGCTATTTTGGATTTTTAAAAATTATTATTATTATTATTATTATTATTATTATTATTATTATTATTATTATTATTATTATTATTATTATTATTATTAAAACTAGCCACGTCGTCACTTACTGACCCTTGACGCTCGAGATGAGCTTATACACAGCTGGTACCAATAAAGAACCGTACAAATAAGATTGATCAACAGTAGAAAACCAATAAATCTAACCGATCACTTAAACATCAAGTTTATCCCCATGATTTGTTCACATAGGGCTCAAGTCTAACCGACTTGTCACCGACTAATCAAACAACCGTAACTAAATTAGAGATCTACCTAAACCTGAGCCAGCTATGGGTCAGACCTTAATTAATAAACCAAATCAACCCATTATTCTTTTGGCGACTTAGTTAATCCATACCTCAACAACTACGTCTAAGAAATCTATTTACCCAATTTACTCCAGAAATGTCCCGATTACCCGAACAAGCTCTAGGCTGCACGTTAGTGAGCCACTAGTTCTGAAATTATAGACTAATGTCCATCTTGTCGGGCTTGTGGTCCATCGCGGGGCAATGGATTCAAATGACGCCTAGAAACGGACGATCTGCGTCGTCCAGCCAGTGTTTGTAAAACGCAACTCTCCCAAGTAATAACCTAAAATCTGAATTTTTAAAACAATTAGCCCACACCACTTAGGACAATAAATTATAACATTTCACCTGTCGGATTTCACCCAAATTTGCACCATAGGTTAAATATATTTTCCTACACTTGTCTGCCAAATCTGACCTTCGATCGAGGAACGGTGACCATTAATCGCAAATTGGGCCCTTACGATAAATCCTTGCATCCGTTTGCCATCAAACCTTGGACAACCCTTCATCAGACCATGGGACACCCATCCCATAATTTAGATGGGCCAGGGGGCCATCAGGGCAGCCCCAAAAGCCATTAGTGGACCCCAAAGGGTCACTTGAGGGAGTAATTGGCACCCAGGGCCAATTAGACAAAGGTCTAGGCTATAAAAGCCTTCAAACCCCTCTCTCCCTCATTCATATAGCAAATTCCAGTAGCTGAGAGAGAGAGAAGAGAGAGAAGAGAGGGAGAGGGAGGGAGAGAGAGAGAGAGTGTATAAGGACAAGCGGAGCTAGGAAATTGGAATTTCCACACTCCTACCTCTGTCATTCGCCAGAGACCGCGGCCCTACTGCTGTAAAGGCGAGGTGTAGCTGATTTAAGGTAACAAATACAACATATCCTCCATTTTTCTTAAGCTAGGGTCGCATGTGTGTGTCTTGACATGCAATTCCTTGGCACAGGGCCTAGGCACGTCGAATTTGCGAACCCGGCAACGCTAGAGAGACCGCAAGAGCTTCTGGTCGACAATAGGTGCAGACCATTACCTCTAGGGTCAATTATCGTGCCTAGCGTAAATCATAGTGATTTTGTGTGAAAGATATGTTTGCATGGTGCTGAATTTTATGCATTGTTTGGTTTAGAACCTATGCGTAGAATTTTCCTAAAATTGGGAGAGGGATTTAGGTCCCGAGGTTCCCTGATATGTAGATTGTTAAATTATTGGTCAATTTAGGGAATTGCATGTGAAATTCCCCAATATGCTAATTTTGTAGGTTGGATTTCGTCACATTCAAACTGGTAGTTGAAAATTGGGTGTATTACTGTCCATTTTGTTGAATTATTAAATTGTATTGAACCTAACTTCCCCAATGTTGTTGATTTTGTAAGTTGAGATGTTGGCACATGCAATTGAATGGAGTAAGTTGGGTGTATGGCTGTCCACTTTGTTAAATTGCTAAAATATGTTGAACCTGATCTCCACTGTTGTTGATTTTGTGTTGGACTTTGTCACATGCGGTTGATGTGTGGGAATTAAGTGTATCGTTGTCCATATTGTTGAAATTCTGAAATATGCTAACCTCTAGCTGGAATTGTCCTTGAAATTATTGAATGTATGCTTTACACTTGCGTACATGCCCCCTTTGCGGATTGGCCAGCCAACCGGAATCTTTTGGGCAACCTTTCCGTTGGGTCAGCCCACGAACAAGTTTGGCCCGACTAGTCGAACCGTGAATTGTTAGCTATAGTTGGACTACAGGAGACGTTGTTCTCAAGCCACACGGTCTGTGGTTTGTCTCGTGGGGGCAGATTAGTCCACTGGTTAGTCATCCTTTTATATTAACAATGATTGTACACGCCTACTGGAACCTGAGGCACCTTGTAACCCTTGCATCCATTGATAACCATAAATTACGGCCCATAAGACTCACGAGCCGGAGATGGTGGTATGGGACACTATGCTAGAGCTGTCGGCCTACGCTGGGGTGACGAGTCTCCCCATAGTGACCAGTAAGCACCAAAGACTCGTGAGCCAAGGATGGTGGTATGAGACACTATGCCCGATCTGTCGGCCTTTATTGGGATGACGACCTCCCCATAGTTACCATGAGCGGGACTCTAATATCCTAATAGCTTTTGCATGAGCTTAAGAGCTATGGGAATGACAAACCCACAAGGGCTAAGGATCGCGAGAGTCGCACGGCCACGACCATTCGTTGAGGTATCTCAATTTCCCCAACCTGCTGGATGAATAAACTTAACTAATTAACTCGGCTAACATGTGCATTACATGCATTGGTTACTTTCGCAATTTGGCATTCGTGGTCGCTTGTGGGAGTGTTGGTTCGCAAACATTAGATGGTGTCGTAAGAAAGAGTGTTATGGTGAGAGGCATACATCATATCATTAAACCATGCATTGCATTAATCAGAGTATCTAGGGTTCTGTGAATGTGTGCTTTTCACTAAATTTACTCTTGTGTATGATAATTTATGGAACTTATTATTAATGGTACCACTGAGTTAGCTACTCACTCCCACTCTAGGACGGTGTTTTAAAACACTAATCAAAACCTTTTATAGATGTAGGGATGACAGAGTTGAATGCGCTGGGGGACGCCAGCGTGGACAATGAGGAGGAGCAAGCGTATTTCCAGACTTTCGGCGGATCTTTCTAGTTCAAGTTCAAGCGATCGCGGGGTATGGGACAGAGACCTAGTCACTTTGGGACATAGGTATGGGTGGGACTAGTTCCCTGTTTGGATATTTTTTGATTTGTGGTTTGGATATTTTTATATTTAGTGGCACTTGATACTACTTTATGACTTCTTATACTTCATGCCTTGCTAAACTCTCTATTACTTATGAGATCATCTAAATATAATTAAAATCTGAAGCCCATTAGGGCACACGTGTCACTCGAGAATTCGAGAGCCGAGTTCCTACTCGACCTTGAAATTCGGGGCGTTACAATAACACACTTCTTTTATCTGCAGAAATTTTAGCGACGGACCAAATCCATCGCTAATTTCTAAATAAATCTAAAATCGACGACAATTTTGATGTCTTTCACTTATCCAAAGATCAGCGACGACGGTTTTGCAGTTCCTAGTTGAACACTTTTGACAAGCATAGTGAATTATCATCCTCATATTTCAATAGAGTTTTCTTTCTAAGCATCACACTTTCTTCATCAGGGGTGACATACTTTGCTGATCTTATGTTCTGAAGAAAATCAGGTTGGTTCACTCATCAGATGTGGCTAGCATACAAAACTAATGTGTAGCTAGAGAGAGATTTTTTTTTCTTAGCAATCCACTATTTTGTACACTATGAACCACCTTTTCTGTGCTGTTTTCTTGCTCATCTATGAAAAGTGAAATAAACCATTGAGTTTCCTTGTTTAGATACACTGTAGAAGCCCTAGAGATGTTCTTGTTGCCCATGGCAAAAGATGGTACTGAGGCTCTTGGCTTAATGAGAAATGATGCTCCTTTGGCTGTGATGTCCAACAGAGAAACTTACATTTGAGTATTTCAAGTAGATGTTTGCTCAGGTTACAAATCCACCGATTGATCTGATTTGAGAAAAAATAGTCACGTGGAAGGGGACCTTACTGAAACAGTTCATGTGGAGGCTATGTGGCAGTTTGTTTGTTTTAAAAACTTTAAATAGACCATTAGTTGTTTTGTTGGTATTGTACTGATTGTTGTTTTGATGGAATGTTAAATGGGTGAAACATGCACAGGTTCAATCATTGGTTGATTATAATATTGTTAGCTTTTGTTGATAGAAACTAGATTTAGCTTCGGTTATTGATAAATGATGTTAAAATTGAATTTAGCCTCCGTTGATGCCAACCAAGGCTAAATCTATCTTTAGTCTCAGTTTTGCCTTTCTTACCTAAACTGAGACTATAACTCTCATGGCTAAAGCTTTAGCCCCAGTTGTAGAGAACCAAGGTTAAAAATAAATTTAGCTTCGGTTGGAGGCAATTGAGGCTAAATTTTAGATTTAGTCTTAGTTGGAAATAATGGAGGCTAAAATTTTGATTTAGCCTCAGTTCGAGAAAACTGAAGCTAAAAAGGTTCTTTTAACCTCATTCGAAAAACCGAAGCTATAAAAGTCATTTTAGCCTCGGTTACTAAAATTGAGGCTAAAGCCTTTAGCCATATAGGGGGTTTCAACCTCGGTTAGGATAACTGAGGCAAAACTGAGGCTAAAGGCTCTAGCCTCAGTTTTTAACCTTTTTAGCCACAGTTTTAAATTGAAGCTAAAACTCCCTTTTCTTGTAGTGGGTCCACTGGAAGTTTGGATCTTTTTTATTTTGTATCTCATACCATAAAATGAGCTGAAATTTTTTATGGACGGCTAGATAAAACACATACTGTCATGTATATGTATTATGTACACTATCCATCCATTTTTACGTATCATTTTAGAACATTAATTAAATCATATCCAAAGCTCAAGTAGACCAAATCATAGGAAATAGTGTACATTCATGTATGTATTATGTATTATCCACATCATCGTATATATGTGTTATCCATACCGTCCATCCGTTTTTACATATCATTTTAGCACATGATTCCAAAATTTAATCATATTCAAAGCTCAAGTGTATCACACCATAGAAATATAACGTGCACATATTAATCTACTAACCAAATCGAGCTGAATCAAATGGAGCCAAATCAAGCGGAGCTTTGAGTCGAGCCGAGTCGAGCCAATACTGCCCTTGTTTAAGGCTGGTTTACTTTTTTAAATGAGCTAAACTTAGAGGTTTGGTTTGAATTTCTATTCCAATTAATCGAAGTGGAGCTTTTTCTAACCAATCCAAGACGAGCTTTCGACATGGCTTGGTTTTTGTCCTGCTCAAAATTAACATCATTCAAAAGTTCAGCATGCTTTGATGTTGTCCCAAGCCTTTTTCGAGCTGATCATGATGTTTATATGCCATCTAAACCGTTTATAGGGTTATTAGCGCACAGATAAAATGTAGGTAGGCACAAATACCGTTCTGATATAGAAACTTTCCTCTTTTAGCCTATGCCTTCAAACAGGATGAATAACATGCGTCGCCCTATTAGACCCCACATGCTGAGATAATCAAATGATTTGAAGCTCTCGTGTTATTCTTAATATCTTAAATAAGATATTGTCCAAAAATAACCCTCCAGGGGTGATCCTGATCTTCAATTTTTTGTTGTCGAATGTGAGCCGTTGAAAATTTTCTTCTCAATGTTTTAAATTCGTCTAGACATCGTGATGGCCAGAATCATCTCTTCAATTTGAGTTTCTTACAGTGGCGCACATAGAGACGGTTCCGATCTTTATCATCTCAGAATGTATCCCAATGTCGCGACACATGCTGGGACGTCAGTGGCGACGGAAGCAAAATCGAAGGGATTATAATATACTCCTCCACCTTAGGATACGCACAGCATAATCAGCTTTTGAGCTTGCATTCATGGTTCAGCGATCCAAACCATTCGTATGTTTAGCTACGCTTTGAATGGGTCCAACCCCAATAATCTCTTCAATCGGACAGTCCTAACCTCTCAATTCGTTGCTTCCAAACAGATGGTCATCAAGAGAAATTTAGAATAATAATGCCCAAAACATTGGTGGCCAGGATCCTATAATTTAGGAGAACTTCGGGCCTGGTCCATCCACGTATGGATAAAAAAAAACCCAACCGTCTAAATCATAGAATCGCGGGTCCCACTTAGATCGTATAGGCATGTAGGGATGGATTCTCGTTTCAACATGAGGTCTCGGTAACCGTAGTGGTGGTGGCTAACAGTGAAGTGTGAACTGACACTAACAGTGGTTTGTACAACTTGTACTAACAAGCTAACTAAAAGAAAGGAAAATAATAATAATAATAAAATCGGATTGGGTGAGACCCCGGCCTCTCCTAAGATGGTGCGGCGCTTACCATGTGCCTACATTGATGTTTTTATTATGTATCCACCCCGTCCATCCGTTTTTCGAAATCATTTAAGGGCATAATCCAAAAAAATGAACCAGATCCAATTATCAGGTGGACCATACCTTAGGAAACAGTGGTTACTGACCATTAATGGGCCACAAAAGTTTTGGATCAAGTTGATATGTTTTCCCTTCATCAAGGCTTATGTAACCTTATCAACAGACAAATTGGATGGAAAATAAACACTACTGAAACATTAAGGTTCGCCCCAAGAAGTTTTTAATGGTAAGGTATTCGATCACCACTGTTTCTTAGAGTATGGTCCACCTGAGATTTGAATCTTCTCAAATTTTGGGGTCATTTCACAAAATGATCTGGAAAAGTGGATGGACGGTGTGGATACAGAATAAAAATATCAAAGTAGGCCCCACGGTAAGGGGCGCACCTACTTGGGTGTGGCCGGTTCTCACCTAATCCTCTCCCCATCATATAACCCCTCTGGTACGCAACCTCCTCCCTTTCCTCTCGGAGAGTCTCCGGTTCGGTACAAACGTTTCTATGATAAGATTAACCTACACATCGAGATATGGGGCTAACCATCATGTTTTAATTAAATCCAATCCGTCCATCATGTGAGCTCCATCCTATTCTCTTTTCCTTCCAAAAATACGGGTGATCCAATACTCAAGTAAGCTACACCACAGGGAACATTTGGTATGTGGTTTCCCACCATTAAAAAACTTCCCAGATTGTATGCAGCGCCCACCGTGTTTTTCATATTCCATCTGATCCATTCAGAAGATGAATCCAACCGGGACGAATGAACACTCAAAATTCGGCTCGCTCCAAAAGACAGGTGGGTCACAATACGTGATTTTAAAGATTTTATACATGATTTTAGATGGTGTGGGGAAGCACGATGAACAGATAGAATGTGATTAAAACACCATGATGCGCCCACTTGTCGATTGGTACGTTATGCTTATCCTTCAAACATCCGTATCTGATCCCGCCTACTGGTAGACTTGACCGACTGATATTATGGGGGTGATGTGAAAAAAATAAAAATAAAAAAGCCTAGAAAAATCATGTTTTCAGAAATTTCAACGGTGACATTATCGAGCTTATATATTTTATAAATGTTCGTGCTATCTTTTGTCTTAAATTAACGGAAATAGAAAGTTGGGTTGACACTAAGGTATGAAGGGTCATGATCAGTACCTTGACCGTCCATTTCATATGACCCACTCTTAATTGCCATCTCATCAATCTCTTGCCGTTTACATTGAAGGTTGAAAAGTCAAAGGAAGGACTTTGTCTCTCCCCACCGCGGATTGCTTATCCCTTTCAAAATGTCAATTTAATCATTGACCCTAACCATCCATGGAGGGGCTGTTTGGGGCAACATTGTGTCCCAGCCAGTGGTCATGGACAACCATGCAATTCGCAGGCCAATGGTTTGTAAAGGGCCTATTTAAAACCGGGTGATTTTTGTGTATATGAGTAAAATGGCTATTATACTGTTTTACGTGTGTTTGATTGGAAGTAGTTTTTACCTCCAAAATTTTAGATTTTAACGATTTAAAGTTCAAAACTTCTTGTGCCCCATCAAGATGTATGTATTATATCTATGCCATCCATTTATTAATTCAGGTCGTTTTAGGGCATGGGCCAAAAATGAAGCAAATCTAAAGCTCAAGTGGACCATACTACGGAAAAAAAAGTGAAGGGTTGAACTATAATCATTAAAAAGTTTATCTTGTATTGTGGTACACTTGAGCTTTGGATTAGCTTCATTTTTGAGCTTGTGCCCTAGAATGATTTTTAAAAAATGAATGGATGGTAAGGATAAAACACATATTATGATGGGCCCATGAAGTCTATCGCATTTCTCGAGTAATGAGCTATTGAAAAAAGTGTATATCGTTGTCATCCTCAAGCACCCTTCATTCCCTGAGAAATCCATGTGGTAAGTAATTAATGTAAAACAGTATTAAATACATAACAATTCACATGAAATGGGTCAAGTTTGACCTGGTTGGGATAAACCCAAGCCTAATCCATTTATTAAATGGGTGTGCACGTCATATCCTGAATGGAATCAACTTGTGGCTTTCATAGGTGTCTTTTTTTGGGGCTTTTTGGCTAGTATGTTTAAAAGAATATTGTATTTGACTAGAGTCGCCACTGTTAAGAATTTTATACAGATTAATGTAATATCTGTATAATATGGAAACCAAAAATCACTACGATCAGAACTAAGGACAGGCTGAAGCACGTCTGAAACGCTGTCCTTAAAGCGTTATTTGCCCCTACTCAAGTAGATTGAGTATGCTGATAGGTTACAGGCAAATTGCTTCTAGGATACGACAAGCCTGGTGTGGGTCTGCGTTCAGCAAACACGAAGGCCCACCAAATGGAACTCTTTTACACACTTTCTGGCAATATTACAATATAAAAGAAAAATCCCAAAAGAAAGAGAAGAAAGAGAAAAAAGGAGTTTGACCACTGCACTGGTCAATTCAATTCGTCAGCCACTGGTTCAGTTGAACAGTCCTAGACCACACCTCTGGTCTATTCTTCAAGCTAAGGTTCAAGCCTTGCTTTGTTGCTGGAAATTCGTATGGATTTGCTGGAGTGAGTTGAGATGGTTTGGAAACCCATCTAGACCCTCTTTTTATATGCTATGATGGCTGGGGTTTATGGTCCAGGGAATTAAATTCCATGACCGTTTTCTAGCTGTTGGAGAAAACTAGCCGTTATATGGCTGTTGGAAACTAGCCGTTATATGGCTGTTGTGAGAGAGCTGACTAGCCATTTTATAGCTGTTGGGCTAGCCGTTTTATGACTGTTAGCAACAGTTTCTGTAATTAACTTCATAGCTGTTACACATTTGTGCAACAACTATATTTCCAGCCTCTATATAATCAGAGGGACTCTCATTTAGTCCACTTGATTTTCGTCCAACCATCTGCCTTAGCCACTAGTCGCACCGCGACTCGCACCTGTCTCGCTCCGGTTCGCGAAGGGAGCGACCCTCTGCGACACGATGCGCACGTGCGAAGTGCAAAGTGCGCCACTACAGCCACACTGCCTCACATGCCCACGCCCTCGCACCGAGCCCGAGCCCAAGCCCAAGCCCAAGCCCAAGACCGAGACCGAGACCGAGTCCGAGTTCGAGTCCGAGTCCGAGCCCGAGCCCGAGCCCGAGCCCGAGCCCGTGCCCGTGCCCGTGCCCGAGCCCGAGCGCGAGCGCGAGCGCGCGCGCGGGTGTTCCAGTGCTTCGCACTGGAACACGCAAGGTCCATAGTCCACGGACTACGAAGGTAAATATTATAATACTCCACTGTTTTCATTTAAACCAGATTTCCTTCTCTTCTCTTTCCCATGTGGGACTATTCCCAAAACTTGAAAAACGTGTTTTTTTTTCAAACATCTTTTCAAATACATTATTATAATATATTATTAAAATATATTGTTAAAATCAATATATTTATAACAATCCCCCACTTGATTTTATAAAAATATTTTCTCGGTTTAAACAATATTGCCAGAATAATAGCTTATATGCATAAAGAAAGATATCTTTCGATTTTAATCTTCCCTTAGTGTAAGTATCTCAAAACTCTATCGAAATTACTGGTAGCCGCAGCTTTGAACCAGTTATTCCTAGATAACAGAGTTGGAGAAACCACACACATATTCGCTATGTGTTTATTAGAGTTCCCACAATCTTGCTCAGCACATTTAATGGCCATGTGCTTATCCTAATTCGTGAACGATCCCGAGAGAAAACTCCTAACTCTCATGAGAGACGGCACCATCTCTACGTTCATATAGGTGAAATCCTTCCAGTGTCTCCGTTACTTTAAAACACTTGTCCTATAGACTGGATTTCATTAAGAGTTCTTAAGACTCAACCCTCTATCGTAACGCTCAGCACTTATCTATTATGGATGAGGTTTTATTATTCAGTGCTGAAAACTTTCCACATATCAGTGACTTGTTCTTACCCATTAAACCCAAAATTAGAGATTTTCTGACTTTAGGTTGGGTTACCATCACTGGTGGAACTTTGGTTGAAGAGTTTCAACCCCATCCCTCTAGATGTAGCCTTTACTACCTCTCTCGGTAGAGGTTTAGTAAAAGGATCTGCTAGGTTGTTGCTTGATTTCACATAGGAAATAACAATGATTCCTTCTTGAATCAATTGTCTAACATAATCATGTCGAAGACTGATATGTCTAGACTTACCATTATAAGTGCCGCTATAAGCTCTAGCTAATGTGGCTTAACTATCACAATGTAGTGACACAGCCGATATAGCCTTTATACAGAAAAGGATTTCTAATAGAAGATCTCTTAGCCACTCAACCTCTTTACTTGTTGCTGCCAGGACTATGAATTCAGACTTCATAGTCGAGTGCGTTATGTAAGTCTGTTTCTTGGATCCCCAAGATACAGCTGCACCTCCTAGGGTGAATACTCATCCTGTAATAGACTTGTTGTCCCTTGCACTTGATATCCGGCTCGCATCGATACATTCTTCCAATACGGCAGGAAACTCTGAATAAAATAGTCTTAAATCTTTGGTTGCTTTTAAGTAACCAAGAACTCTACTAATTGTATTCCAGTGTTCAGTATTGGGATTACTAGTAAACCTATTAAGTTTACTCACAGCATATGCGATATCATGTCTAGTGCATTACATAGCATACATAAGACTCCCAATAGCACTTGTATATTCTAATTGTGTAACTATTCTTATGGTATTTTTTTTAGCTTGATACTTTGATCAAATGGAGTCTTTGCTTCTTTTATATTTAGATGGTTAAATTTGTTTAGTATCTTCTCAATATAATGAGATTGACACAAAGCATAACCCCTACAATAATTTTTAACTTTGGTACCTAGAATAGTATCAACTTGTCCAAGATCCTTCATTTTGAATACGGAAGATAGAAATCTATTTGTTTCAGTCACATCTTCAATTTTATTACTTATTATTAACATATCATCAACATACAGACAAATAATGACAATATAACTACCATCTACTTTAGAATATATGCATTTGTTAGCTAGACTATGCATGAAACCATGAGATAGTATTTTGGAATCGAACTTTTCATGCCACTGTTTTTGTGTTTGTTTTAATCCATACAAAGATTTGACTAATCTACATACTTTGTTTTCATTTCTTGGTAGAACTAAACCTTTAGGTTGTTCCATGTATGCCTCCTCATTGAGGTCACCATTCAGGAATGCGGTCTTTATATCCATTTGGTGGATGTGAAGATAATGTATGGAAGCTAGCGCAAATAATATCTTACTGGATGTTATACTAATTACAGGTGAGTATGTGTCAAAGTAATTTATCCATTCTTTTTGTCTAAAACCCTTAGCTACTAGTCGAGCTTTAAAGGTTTGGATAGTCCCATCAGTGTGATATTTCTTCCTAAATACCCACTTGCAACCTATGGGTCTAGAACCTGGAGGTAAGTTTACTAGTTCCCATGTTTGATTTGATAGTATGGATTCCATTTCATCGTTTATAGCTTCTTTCCAGAAAGCTGAGTCTCTAGAAGATATAGCCTCTTTATATGATTTAGGATCATCTTCTATATTCATCACTATAGGTATTTGTCTTATAACATTTTCTCTATCTGCTTCTACTAGATGAAAAATGATACGTTGTGAGTCTATGTAGTCATCTCCTAGACTCTTCTCTATTCTTGTTCTTTGACTCCTACGAGGTTCAATAGGAGCTTCTACTATCTGTGGGGCTATGCTATCTTGTTCTCTATTAGGAGATTGGATGTCATTATCCTTAGACTCCAAGGATAGTGAGTTCTCAAAGAACTCAACGTCTCTTGATTCTATTATTGTATTAGACTCCATGTCTAGAAGTCTATAAGCTTTACTATTTTGTGCATACCCTACGAAGGCACACTTAATAGCTCTTGGTCCTAACTTAGTTCTTTTTGGGTCAGGGGTTCTACAATATGCAAGACACCCCCACACTTTAAGATATCCTAGGTTAGGTTTTCTTCCTCTCCATGTTTCATATGGAGATATTCTATATTTTTTAGACGAATTCTGTTTATAATATGGCATGCTGCAAGCAGTGCCTCACCCCATAGATTTAGTGGCAACTTTGCTCTTATCAGCATTGAGTTGACCATTTCTACTAATGTTCTATTCTTTCTTTCAGCTATTCCGTTTTGTTGAGGTGTGTATGGCGCTGTACATTGATGTATCAGTCCATGTTCTTCACAGAAGTTATCGAATTCATTGGAGAAGTATTCTCCTCCTCTATCGCTACGGAGAATTTTAATCTTCTTATTTAGTTGATTCTCTACTTCTGCTTTATATACTTTAAACATGTTCAATGCTTCATCTTTGCTCTTTAATAGGTACACATACACATATCTAGAGCAATCATCTATAAAGGTTATGAAGTACCGTTTACCTCCACGAGTAAGAATGCCGTTTAACTCACAGATATCACTGTGCACAAGATCCAATATTTAGACGATCTTTCAACACTTGGAAAAGGTTTCTTCGTCATTTTGGATCGTATGCACACTTCACATTTTTCGGTTTCATTATCTGTGTATGAGATTAAACCATTCTTAGCCATGAACTTCAAGGTACTATACCCTATATGGGCTAGTCTATCATGCCACAGTCCAGAGGATTCAACCATATACGCAGAAGTGCTACTTTCATTCAGAGAAAACTTAACCATTCCGTTACAAGCATATCCCTTCCCGACAAAATTCCCATTCTTGGACAGGATCAGTTTTCCTGACTCGTACACCACCCTTATTCCTGGTTTACCCAGAAGGTCCCCAGAAACTAAGTTTCGCCTCATGTCTGGAACGTGCAGTACATTGGTCAGAATCACTTTCTTCCCAGATGTGAATATCAGTTCGACAGTTCCTTTGCCGACGACCTTTGATCGGACTTCATTGCCCATTTGGACTTCTTGACCATCGGTCAATTCCTCATAGGTTTTGAAAGCTGATTTGTCGTAGCACACATGTACTGTAGCGGCAGTATCATACCACCAACCTGGAACTTTGCCTTGGATGGTATTCACCTCAGTGATCATAGCCACTATATCGCCTTCTTCTACTGCACTTGCCTCTTGTTTAGACTTGCGATATCGGCATACTCGAGCATAGTGCCCGGTTTTTCCACAGACATGGCATGGGCCTTTGAACTTTCCGTTCTTCTTTTGGGTGTTTTTCTTGAATTTCCCTTTATTGGGTTTCAGGGAATTGTCCTTCTCGGGATGTTTGTTATTAGAGTTCTCTACTGCATGAACCTTGGACGAGGCATTCCCGTTATCATTCTTTCTGTCACGGTTACGGGATTCTTCCTCAATTCTGAGGTGTTTCTGGATTTGTTCCAGTGTGTAGTCCTCAGTTTTATGCAGCAACTTCTTTCTATAGTCTTTCCACATCGGTGGCAATTTGGCAATTATAGCCCCGACTTGGAATGATTCAGGAAGATCTATCTTTATCGCTTTGATTTTGTTTACTATTAGCTGCAATTCTTGGATTTGGGGTAGCAGCGGTTTGTTATCTACCATGTTGAAGTCAAAATACCTGGCGATGAGAAACTTGTTGGTACCTTCTTCTTCAGCTTTGTATTTGAACTCCAGAGCAGTCCAGATCTCCTTTGCTGATGACGTCTGTTGGTACAGATCGTACAGTCGGTCGGAGAGAGCGTTCAGAATGTGTCCTCGACACAAGAGTTCGTCTTCGGCTCGTTTGGTGCGGGCGGCCACCTGTTCAGGTGTGTCGTCGTCGGTTGCTTCAGGTAGTGCTTGCAAATTTGGATCTAGTATGTAGTAGATCCTTAGCGCCGTTAGGAGAAATTTTAGCTTGTCTTGCCATCTCGTAAAATTGGTTCCATCGAACCGATCAAGACGTATCAAGTCCTGATTCATCAGCTTGATGGATGAAACACTGTCGGCTTCCATTACAAAAATAACGCTTTAAGATTGTTGAGAATTTTATACAGATTAATGTAATATCTGTATAATATGGAAACCAAAAATCACTACGATCAGAACTAAGGACAGGCTGAAGCACGTCTGAAACGCTGTCCTTAAAGCGTTATTTGCCCCTACTCAAGTAGATTGAGTATGCTGATAGGTTACAGGCAAATTGCTTCTAGGATACGACAAGCCTGGTGTGGGTCTGCGTTCAGCAAACACGAAGGCCCACCAAATGGAACTCTTTTACACACTTTCTGGCAATATTACAATATAAAAGAAAAATCCCAAAAGAAAGAGAAGAAAGAGAAAAAAGGAGTTTGACCACTGCACTGGTCAGTTCAATTCGTCAGCCACTGGTTCAGTTGAACAGTCCTAGACCACACCTCTGGTCTATTCTTCAAGCTAAGGTTCAAGCCTTGCTTTGTTGCTGGAAATTCGTATGGATTTGCTGGAGTGAGTTGAGATGGTTTGGAAACCCATCTAGACCCTCTTTTTATATGCTATGATGGCTGGGGTTTATGGTCCAGGGAATTAAATTCCATGACCGTTTTCTAGCTGTTGGAGAAAACTAGCCGTTATATGGCTGTTGGAAACTAGTCGTTATATGGCTGTTGTGAGAGAGCTGACTAGCCATTTTATAGCTGTTGGGCTAGCCGTTTTATGACTGTTAGCAACAGTTTCTGTAATTAACTCCATAGCTGTTACACATTTGTGCAACAGCTATATTTCCAGCCTCTATATAATCAGAGGGACTCTCATTCAGTCCACTTGATTTTCGTCCAACCATCTGCCTTAGCCACTAGTCGCACCTGTCTCGCTCCGGTTCGCGAAGGGAGCTACCCTCTGCGACACGATGCGCACGTGCGAAGTGCAAAGTGCGCCACTAGCGCCTCTACAGCCACACTGCCTCACATGCCCACGCCCTCGCACCGAGCCCAAGCCCGAGACCGAGACCGAGACCGAGCCCGAGCCCGAGCCCGTGCCCGTGCCCGAGCCCGAGCGCGAGCGCGAGCGCGCGCACGGGTGTTCCAGTGCTTCGCACTGGAACACGCAAGGTCCATAGTCCACGGACTACGAAGGTAAATATTATAATACTCCACTGTTTTCATTTAAACCAAATTTCCTTCTCTTCTCTTTCCCATGTGGGACTATTCCCAAAACTTGAAAAACGTGTTTTTTTTTCAAACATCTTTTCAAATACATTATTATAATATATTATTAAAATATAATTGTTAAAATCAATATATTTATAACAGCCACTAGCCAGTTACTTTATTTATACAGTTAGAGCTATATATGAGCAGAGTATACTTGTTAACTCGCTCGACTTGACTCAGAAAAACTCGACTTGGCTCGGCTCGAAATGAGTTCGAGCCGAGCATGAGCTGATTTTTGGTGCTCGAAATCATTTCGAGCTGAGCACGAGCTTAACCCTGCTCGACTCGGCTCAACTCGAATAGTACTCGAAATCGATTTGATTCGGCTCGACTTAGACTCGACTCAATACTCGACCAGTGGTATATATATACCCAATTTTTTATTTTTTATTTTTTTTAAAAAAAAAAAACCCTAAGCTACTGACCCACCTGTCCCTTTCCCAGCACCCCTACCTTCTCTCAGCCCGTTCAAAAAAAAAAAAAAAAAAACCCAAACCCTTTTAAAAATAATAATAATAATCCAACGCCCTTCCTTCCCAACGCCCCTACCCTCTCTCAGCCCATCCCAGTGCTTGTTCGGTGTCCATCCGGCCCATCCCAGCGCACCCGCTTCTTTCCTCTCTCTGTCTCTCTCACATTGCCCTGTCTGGTGCCGCTCGTCCCTGCCCTGCCTTACCCGATGCCCCTGTCCGGTGCCTCAACTCGACCCTGCCGCTCGTCCCTGCCGCTCATCCCTGCCCTGCACGGTGCCGGTCGTTCCTGCTACAGCTCGCCCGGTAAGTACCTAATACTTTCAATTTACACTCTTGTGATCATCCCTAATTTAGATTTGAAATAAATAAAAAGAATAAGATATTTGGGGCTAGCATAAATTTTGGATGTACGGACTTGAACTCGACTAAAAAACTTGGACTCGGCTCGATATCCGCTCGAACTCGGACTAGCAGAGCACGAGCTGGGCATCCGAGCTCGAAGCCCGAGCCGAGCCGAGTACGAGCTGGGACTCGAGCAGTGCGAGCCGAGCACGAGCTGGGCAATACTCGGCTCGGCTCGACTCGTGTACAACTTTATATATAGTCGGCTAAACCCTATAGAAATGCCAGGAGAGAGGATCCGAAGATTCTCCACCCTAAGATGACTCTTTGATTTGCGTTCAGAGATTCAACGTAAAGACCATGATTATAAAGAGGGAAAGTGTTAGGCATCCTACTCTTCTCGTACAAACGTATAGTTTCTATTTCTCAAGATTAAACTATCTTGGAGGATTAGTTATGTTTGGGATGACCGTGAAATGACCGTGAATCAACACGGAATTGTTTGGGATGACCGTGAAATGCATGGGCATGATCATGGTTTGAAGCGAATTGACCTCGAAATGCATGCAAATGACCGTTTTCGTGAATTGAATTGACCGTGAAATGCCTCGAAATGACCGTGAATCAACACGATATTGTTTGGGATGACCGTGAAATGCATGGGAATGATCATGGTTTGAAGCAAATCGACTGCGAAATGCATGCAAATGACCGTGAAGTGAATTGAATTGACTGTGAAATGCCTCGAAATGACCGCGAATCAACACGGAATTGTTTGGGATAACCGTAAAATGCATGAGAATGATTATGGTTTGAAGCGAATCGACTGGAAAATGCATGCAAATGACCGTTTTCGTGAATTGAATTGACCGTGAAATGCCTCGAAATGACTGTGAATCAACACAGAATTGTTTGGGATGACCGTGAAATGCATGAGAATGATTATGGTTTGAAGCGAATCGACTGCGAAATGCATGCAAATGACCGTTTTCGTGAATTGAATTGACCGTGAAATGCCTCGAAATGACTGTGAATCAACACAGAATTGTTTGGGATGACCGTGAAATGCATGGGAATGATCATGGTTTGAAGCGAATTGACCACGAAATGCATGCAAATGACCGTGAAGTAAATTGAATTGACCGTGAAATGCCTCAAAATGACCGTGAATCAACACGGAATTGTTTGGGATGACCGTGAAATGCATGGGAATGATCATGGTTTGAAGTGAAGTGACCACGAAATGCATGCAAATGACCGTGAGGTGAAGGGAATTGACCGTGAAATTCCTCGAAATGACTGTGAATAAACACGAAATTGTTTGGGATGACCGTGAAATACATGGGAATGATCATGGTTTGAAGCGAATTGACCGCAAAATGCATGCAAATGACCGTGAATTGAAAGGAATTGACCGTGAAATGCCTCGAAATGATCGTGAATCAACACGGAATTGCTTGGGATGACCGTGAAATGCGTGGGAATGATCATGAATTGGAGTGAATTGATTGGGTCATGCATGCAAATGACCGTGAAGTGAAGGGAATTGGCTGTGAGATGCTTGCAAATGACCGTGAATCAACACAAAATCTCCGGGAATCACCGTGAAGTGAAGCGCATTGACCGTGAAATGCATGCAAATGACTGTGAGGTGAGGTGAATTGACAGTGAAATACATGGAAATGATCGTGAAGTGAAGCGAATTGACGGTGAAAGGCATGAAATTGACCGTGAAGTGAAGATAATTGACCATAAATGAACATGAAATGATTGGAAATGACCGTGAGGTGAAGGGAATAAACCATGAAATGATGTGGAATGGCTGGAATTAATTCAGTTCATGGTCAATTTAACTAAGTTCACAGTCATTTAAGCCCAATTCACAATCATTTTACCTCAGTTCATGGTCATTTTAGCTCACTTCATGATTATTTTAGCTCCGTTCACGATCATTTTACCTTGCTTCAATGTCATTTTAGCTCATGAATCAATAACTCATTGGGTCCTCGGTTTGTTAACTCAGTTAGTGCTCAGTCACTTTTATGCTCTTCATTTAGTTTCAGATCTAATTTCATTCTTTGTTTAAACAACTCTCAATGTGGGCCATTTGAGTCCTGATTTCGGTCATTTATCAAGACATGTCATACCATTAAGCATTTTTAAAAAATGAAATTGGATTGGGGACCGTGCGCATATATAGTATAATATGTAGTGGGGTCCACCCGAACAAAGCGTAATATTTTTAAAAATTGAAAATGGATTGTGGACGGTGTGCATATATAGTAAAATATACAGTGGGGTCGAAAAAACGAAAGCAGGGATTTCAATATACCTGCCATTCGAGGCTTCTTAGCTGGGGGGACCATATTTCGTCCTATCTTGGGCTTAAAAAAGTCGAAAAGGACGTCTGTGAGGTGTGTATTCTCGACCAGATAAAGGGGAAAGAAGAACGCAGTAAAAGAAGGGTTTTACTGCTTCAGTGGACGGTCACGAGGGAAGAAGTGATTAGAAATTGGTAATCTACCGGTAGTATGAACGATCAGGGAGAGAAAAAAGGAAAAAAGATGGGGTTTTTTCGGTGGAGACGCAGCTGACAGCTGCAGTAAAACCTGTCATTTATACCAGGGGCATTTTTGACCTTTGGCGCAAATGGGCCATAAATGGGTCGTACAGTCGCAAATTTCTCTATTTTTTTTTAAAAAAAAACCACATGGATTGTGGCATCCATTTAAATCGGTAAAAGTTGTACAATTGTACTCCCCCCTCAAAATGAGTCTTGATTAAAGCGAATATATGATATGAACTATCGGACTTCAGACTAATGGTTATCTAAAATAAAATTCAAACGACCCTGATTCAACAAGTTTATCTCTATTAATTGAAAATTTGGGATTGCCAAATCAATTTGATTTTTGGAATGTATTATTCATTTGGTCATGTTTGACAGTTTAGATTGTGCTAAAGTTATGTCGCGTATGCAGAAAAGTGTGCGTGTGTATGGATCTGCATGCTCTGCCAGGTGTACGAATAAATCCCCGTACATTTTAGGGGATGCGGATTGCTGTGTGCCCCGGGCGGTCGGAAGCTGTGTGGAGCCCACAGAGATGCCCGTTACAAATCCACTCCGTCCATCAGTTTTACAAGATCCCGATACAATGGATATATAAAAATCACACATATCCAAAACTCATATGGACTACACCACGCGAAAGAGTGGGGACTGAGCGCCCACCATTGGAAACTTTGTGGGGGCCTCAAAGTGTTGAATCAGAATGATATTTTTTTTCCTACTGTTTATCTGAGTGGTAATAACCATATGAAGGGTTTGGATAGCATATAAACATCATGGTCGGCTCCGGAAAGGTTTCAATGGTGAATGTTACGTTCCCACTGTTTCCGTATGGTGTGGCCTACGTGAGTTTTGGATCTGCTTGATTTTGACCCTTATGTCGTATTATAGTCTTAAAAAACTGATGGATGGAGTGGATTTGACGCAAGCATCTCTTTGGCCCCACACAGCTTCCCACATGTGACAATCTGGACTCATTTTCTGGAGCGGATTGCCTGAGACCCCTCTGTGCCCGGGGTTGTGTGGGGTCCACAGAGATTTCAGTGACAAATCCACTCCGTTCATCTGTTTTTAAAGACCAAAATAGCAAGGATTTTAAAAATAGGCACATCCTAAACTCGTGTGGCCATAATATTTATATGCCAACGAAAATGTTCATAGAATTATTACCCCTCTCTCTCTCTCTCTCTCTCACACACACACACACACACACACACACACATATATATATATATATATATATATATAGAGGGAAATGGTACTATGAGGTTGACCTCATGGGAATTTCTCATGGTGTTGACCTGTGTGGGCCCCACTGTGATGTGTGTCAAATATTAACACCGTGCATTTGATGCGTCCCCTTTATTTTATGGGATATCCCAAAAATCAGCTATATACAGAACTCAGGTGGGCCATATCATCTAAAACCATGTGAAGACCTGCCTAAAATATATAAAAGTACTTGGTAGGGCTATCTGAGTTTTGGATGCACCTGAAACTTGGTCTCACCGCTCATCCAAGTGGGACACACACAATGGATTGTCTGAATTTTTCAACCACATCTAGGTGAGCCCAATAAATGATTATGAATGTTTTATTGGGAGGGTAACCCCTCTCAATTGGTTTATGTGGTATGGCCCACTCAAGTTATAGATTGACTTGATTTTTAAGCTCGAATGGTGAATCTGAGTGATGGGGTTGATGTTCAACACACATCACGATGGGGCCCACACAGCTCTGACCTCATGAGAAATTCTCATGAGGTCGACCTCATAGTAACATTTCTGTGTGTGGCCATACCTTCATTGGTGGGACCATTTTGGCCTTTGTAGAGCAATGTATGCTGAGCTTGGAAAAAGTTTAGCCCTGGCCAGTCCTAACTCAGCTCATTGAGATCCGTAGCTGGACAAGGTATAAATATCACTTTAGGCCTTGAACAAAACTAATGGGGAGTATTCTATCTTAATTAAATCCCGTGTTGTGGCCTATATAAGTTCTGAATTATTATAATGTTTGGGTTCAACAGTTGAAATGCAATGGTATACTTAGGGGTGTACATCGAGTCGAATTGAGTCGAGCTGGCCTCAGCTCAACTCCACTCGGCCACTAGCTGACCTCATCTCGAACTCGGCTTGGCTTGGTCCTCGACTGACTGGCCAATTTAGCTTGGTTCGGTCCGTTAGCTCAGACCAATTCGAGCTGAGTTTGCCTGTGCAACATTTTCCACAAACACCTGGACTGTACCTTCAAAATCCCACTGTATGGGAAATATCAACAATGGTTTTCAAGGTATTTTATCAAACACCTTCTAAGCAACATAAAAACCAAGAAAAAAAGGGGTATTTATTTCATGTACATACCTTCCTTGCTACCTGAGTCATTTCATCAAACACTTGGTGAGCAACATCAATATCTAAGTAACCGAATCACCGAATTGGTTCAATCTGAGTTCGATTCGAGTCAAGTCGAGCTAGGGCCAGCTCGAACTCGACTCGAACTCATTTTCAAGCTCAAAAAATCAGCTCGACTCGGTTCGAACTTAGCTTCAAACCGAGTAGAATCAAGCTTTTTCAAGTCAAGTCGGGTGAGCTAACCAAGCTAGCTTGGTTCGTGTACACCCCTAGGTATACCTGAAGGATCTCATGAAAGTTCCCACACTGCTTTTCAGTTCTCACTTAGTGGTTCAATGATTACGATGTCAAGTAAACATTACAATGTGGGTCCTTACTCTTGCTCCAGTGGTAGACTCTCGAGACTTTCAACACCTGGTCAAGGGTACAAGTACCCATAGGCGTGAGTGTGTGCGTATGTGAAAAAAAAAAAAAAAAACAAAATAAAATCATAATAATTAAAAAAAAAAAAAAAAAAGAAGTAAACGTTACAATGTCCTGGTGGCGAGCTGTTGTGCTCCCAATTTTTTATTTTTTTTTTATTTTTAAATTTTAAAGTAAACATGACAACGGGGCTTTAGGAGGGTTTTAATCGTGTACATTCAATCCTAACTGTTTTCCGTGATGTGGTCGACTGAGATTTTAACCTGCCTCATTTTTTGGATCAAGCAATAAAAGTGGATAAATGAACAGCATGGATAAAACACACAACCACTAGCCAAACGCCATCCTTAGTTCTTGGCCGTGATCCATACATTTATCAGAGCCCAGAATTGGAAACCTGAGTATATTGCTCACTAGTTCACAAAAACCTTGAGAAAGGGGAAAACACAAATATCATATTTATATAAAACTTTTGTGGCCTATGAAGTTTTTAATAGTGGTCGTTCAATCACCATTGTTTTCTTGTAGTGTGATTTACATGAGATTTGGATCTGCCTCATTTTTTGGATCACCTACTAGTTGATCCGGGAAAAATGGATGGATGGAACGTAGGGCCTGTTTGTTAACACTTAATTTTTGTACTTAACGCGGAATTGAAAAAATATTCCGTATTTAGTGGTGTTTGTTAACGCGTCGTTATCACAGAAGAAGGAAAGCGCTAAGTGGTTTTTCACTGAATTCTTTCGGTGATAGGAGTTTGGCTTAATGGTGAACGCTGAATGCGCTCCGTGAATTTGTTATTAAACAAAAAATTTGTTTCCAAAATTATCTCATTCTAAGTTAATACGGCAATTGCTTCTCTTTAAATTGTTCGCGCACTACAAAATCAACTTTCAACTTCTGAAATTTCTTTATTCCCCACCATGATTTATGTGACTGATCCACACTGTCCATCAACTTTTTCATATCATTTAAAGTGTGAGCCAAAAAAAGAGGTAGGTCCAAGGATTAACTGGACCATGAGGTGGGGATTGAACGTCCACCATTAAAAACTTCTTAGGAGTTGGAGAAGTTTCGAATCAAGCTGATATTTGTGTTTTCACTTCATCCACGTCTACATGACCTAATAAATAGGTTGGATGGTAAAAAAAATCACGTTGCCCCCAAAAAAAATTCAATGGTAAATGTTCAATTTACACTGTTTCTGGTGGTGTGGTCCACTCGAGGTTTGTATATGCTCAATTTTTAGGTTAAAGGCTTAAAATTATGTGATAAAAAAGATGGACGGAGTGGATACAATGCACGAATGACCGTGGGGACCACAGAGTTTACTCAGTGCGCTTATCGTACTGAGTTACTCAGTACGCAATCCGCTTCCTGGGCGAGGACGGGATTGAAGTGACGTCACCAAGTTATGTGGGGCCCACCATGATGTATGTTTTGTATCCATGCCGTCCATCCATCTGGAGAGATCATTTTAGGACAAGATCTAAAGAATGAGTTACATCCAAAGATCCAGTAGACCCCACCATAGAAAACAGTGGAGAGAGTGACACCACCATTAAAAACTTCTAAATGCCACAAAAGTTTTCGATCAAGCTGATGTTTGTGTTTTCCCTTCTTTAATGTTTTATAAACTTTTGAGTAGGTTGGATTTCGAAAAAACATTATGGTGGACCTTAAGAAGGTTTCAACGGTGGACATCAATCTTCCCATTGTTTTTTGTGGTGGGTCCACTAAAGCTTTGGATCTGCCTCATTCTCCGGGTCATGCATTAAAATAATATCTCCAAATGAATGGACGTTGTGGATACAACACATACATCATAGTGGGGTCCACATAACTTGGTGACGCCACTTCAGTATTGAGTCTCGTCAGTATCCAATCTGTGCCCATCTACACCAGCTGTATAGCTGGATACGGAACCGTATTGGCTACTCCCCTGCCACCATCCCAGTTGGTGGTGGTCCGTGCTATGTGACCCCCATGATGCATGTGTTTCATTCATTCCATTCATCTATTTTTACGTATCTTATTTTATGTCTTTATCCCAGAAATAAGAGGGATATAAATCTCAGGTGGACCACACCACAGGAAAACAATAGTGATTGGATATCCACATTAAAATCCTCCGAGGGTCCACTGTACTGTTTATTTGACATCCAATATGTTGATTAGGTCATACATTCCCAACATGAAGTAAAAAAAAAAACAAAAATCAGCTTGATCCAAAACTTTTATGGCCCCCAAAAGGTTTTCAATGGGCAAAGCTCATTCAACACTGTTTCCTGTAATGTGGTCCACTTGAGATTGGGATATACCTCATTTTTTTGTCTCATACTATAAAATTATCGGGAAAAATATATGGACAACATGGATGAAACACATACATCATGGTGGGGCCCATAGAGCACTGACCATCAACCATTAGCATGGATGAAACACATACATCATGGTGGGGTCCATAGAGCACTGACCATTAGCCATTAGTGGCAGCGGGACTAGCCAATCGGTTTTCCGTGTGGTACACCGGACGCGGATTGGATGGACGTGGATTTCCTGCAAAAGCCGTTCACAGGAAGTTCCTGTGCAAGGATGCTAGGTGATGCTAGGTGGCGCCCACCACAATGTTTTTAGAAAATATACTATGTTCATTTGTTTTGCAAGCTAATTTTAGTACAAGTGACAAAAAATGAGGTGGATTCAAGACTCGAGTGGGCCACACGAGAGGAAACAGTAGCTATATAACGCTGACGCTCATTAAACTTTGAGTTGTACGAACGGTTTAAAGGAGATCAAAGTTGGCAGGAAATCTGCATTAGGTGTGAAACATTTTCAAATAAGAGATAGGGGCAAATGTGTCAAATTAACATATTTCAGACATTTCGAATGTTTGTTAACAATAAGATTGTTTCAAATTCCGTAATTAATTTTCTGACTTCAGCTATAATTATTAAACAAGTTTTTTTTTACTTCAGATTTCAGATTCAGGCTTCAGATTTTAGATTTAGGTTTAGATTTCGGATTCAGGCTTTAGACTTCAAATTTAACAAACGCGGCCGTAGCCTTGCTGCTACTGGCAGCGTCAGCAGGTAATCCGTATCCCTGCAAATGACCTCAAACACTGTGGATAAGCCATTACTACTCTAACCGTATCAGGCCCACCTTGATGTATTTTTTGTATATCTATGCTGTACATCTGTTTTTCCAACTTATTTTAGAATACGATCTAAAATAATAAGAAAATCCATATCTCAAGTGGACCATACCAATAAAAATAGAGATGAATACTATTAAAATCTTTTTATGGGCATAAAAGTTTTGGATCAATATGAAAGTTCTATTTTACGTTCATCCACATCTTCTTGGCATTATCAACGGTCTGGATTGCAAATAAACATTACAGAAACCTTACGATGGGCCCATTGGATATTTTAACGGTGATGCACTCAATCACCACTGTTTCTCGTGATGTGATCCACCTGAAAACTGGATCTGCAAAAGTTTTAGTACCCCATCCTAAAATAGTCTTAAAAAATAGATGGACGGCGTTGATATACAACACATCATCAAGGTGGGCCTGGGCTAGGGGTAACACCAACTAAGCTGTTACCCGGGTAACACCCAGTGTTCGAGTTGTCGGCGATATTATCGAAATATCGCCGATAATATCGGTATCGCTAGTCTTGCGATACCGAAACCCCATTATTTCGTTTCTCTTCGGATTATCGGCGAAATGTCGCAGATATCGGTGAAAAATCGGAGACATCGGCGAAAATCTTGGATTATCGCCGATAATATCGAGATTTTCGCACTGTAGCTACCAACCACGATTTTCACCAATAATCCGAAGAGAAACGGGAAGATCGCCTCTTTCAAAAAATCGGAAATAAGAAACCCTTCTTCGGAAAAAATATCGGAATCGAGGAGATCACCTACTTGTTGATCGGATCGGAAGTCGGAGCTCGGAAGAACACATCGATCAACAGCGCCGGGTGCCATTCCGTTCGGATTTTCAGGTATGAAAATCCCCTTTCTGCATTTACCCTCTTTCAAAAATCCCATTTCTTCGGCGGAGATCTCTCTTCCATGAAATTTTAGGGGTTTTTTTTTTTCGTATCGTAAAGAAAAACCCGTAATAGATATAGGGATTTTTTTTTTCTTTTCTTAAAGAAATATCAACCTGACGAGGCATGCGCACCTACGCACATGCGCACCTTTATACACGTGTCATGGGAGCGTAATCCGGACGGTCCATGTGATGCGGAATCACGTGAAACCTCAAAGGGACAAATTTCATACTGATCTAAAACTCTTGTGGGCTATAGACAAGAGAAATATAAATCAATATATGAAACATTTTTCTTCTTTCATGGCCCACTAAAGTTTTGGATCAAAGTAAAAGTTGGGCCTTAAAGGTTTCATAGGGTGCTGCATCATGTGGACCGTTCAGATTTTGGACTTCCACCATGTATGATGGCCCACCAAAAAGTTTGCATCAGTTACGTACAAACTGGTTCGCAGTGAGCGTATACCAACGGCGCGGAAAACAATCTGCGCGCACGTGTATAGAGGCAGCCCGGCCACCGCATGTAAGGCCCATCATGATTTATTTATTTTATCCACTCCGTCCATACATGTTAACAGATAATTTTAGGCCTCTATAAAAAAAAATTTGAGGCATATCCAATGTTCAAATGGACCACACCATAAGAAACAGTTGAATTGAATGTCTACCGTTGAACGCTATTTGGAGGGCACGAAAGTTTTGGATCAATCTTATATTTGTGTTTTCCCTTCATCCATGTCTGTATGATCTTATGAATAGGTTGGATGGAAAATAAACATAACTGTGGGGCCTATAAAGCTTTCAACGGTGGAAATCATTATCCCCACCGTTTACAGTGGTATGATTTACCTAATCTTTGGATATGAATCAACTTTGGGCTCAACCCCTTAAATTAGATGGAAAAATGGATGGACGGCGTGGATATACCACATACATTCAAGGTGAGCCCAAATGAGTGATTAATTATGTTAAACGGTGGTCACTGAATCTCCACTATTTCCTTTCGTGCGGCTGCCCTGAGTTTTGGATCCACATGAATTTTTTTTCTGATGTCCTAAAATGATTTAAAAAAACAGATGAACGGGGTGGATTTTTTAGAAACATTATGGTGGGCCCCACATAGCATCCAGTTCAATAAAGAACCCCTGACGCGGATTAGCTGCTGGCGTGGGGAGACTTGCTACCGAGGTGACGTCCCAAGTTCTGTAAGCCCCACCACGATGTATGTGTTGTATCAACACCGTCTATCTATTCGTGTTTTCCCTTCTTTCGTGTCATTTTTAACTTTTGAACGGGTTGGATTTCAAATAACATTATGGCGGGCCTTAGGATAGTTTCAATTGTGGGAATCACTCTTCAACTGTTTTCTGTGGTGGGGTCCAGTACAGATTTTTATCTACCTTATCCTTTGGCTCATGCCCTAAAATGATATCTCAAAATGGATAGACGGTGTGGATACAACACATACATCGTAGTGGAGCCTACAGAACATGGTGACGTCACTTCAGTAGCCGACCGCTACTCAACCTGTCAGTATCTAAGCCGCGTCCGCCCGGATCGGAAACAGATTGGCTATTTTCCTGACACAGCTATTGTTCTGTGGGCCCCACCATGATGTATATGCTTCATCCATGCCGTTCATCTATTTTTATAGATAATTTTATGTTGTGAAACCAAAAATGAGGTATATCCCAATCTTAAATGGACCACATTACAGGAAACAGTGCTGAATGAACATTGACCATTTAAAACTTTTTGGGCCATCCAATGAACGTCTCGCCTCTTGTTTTTACTGTAAAAATGTCTTTGATAGTATATCAGATCCATGAAAACGGTGGGACACACCACGATGATCACCTAGTTTGAAAATCAGGATGAACCGATTTTTGGGTGGGCCATAACTTCGAAATCAATGGGCAGCCGATGGAATACTTAGTGTACATGTGTGCCAGCCAAAAGAGTGGATCGACTTGATTTTCATTCCAGTTGATCATCATGGTGTGGTCCACCTGTGGCACCTAACCGATTTTGTACAATTGTGACACTTTTGCTAGAAAGAAATCATTGTATCAGAGAATAACATCTAGGCAGGCCCTGGTTCAGTTGAATGGGGATAATTTCTTTAAATTTCTACTCAACTCTTATTTTTGAGCCAAAAATAGAAAGCTCCAAAAATGATATTTTGCTAATTGGGTCAACACATGCTTTTTGGCCCCCATTAAATGGAAACTTTTAATTTAATGTATTTTTTTGTAAAATTTTCATTCATGAATATGTAAATACATGTATTTAGGCATGTCCTGAAGTTTCACTGGAAAATTCCACCATTTTCTCCATGTTTCCCCCTTTTTCCCTGCATTTCCGGTTATCGGCGATATTATCGGCGATAACGATATTATATCTTTATCTCCGGCCAGCGAAACTTGTAGCGACACCGACAACTCGAACACTGGTAACACCTAATTCGCGCCGTTTCCATTGCCATTTGCTAATGTTGAACAAGAAAACGAGGAAAAGAAGAGAAGAGAAAAAGTAAAATCAGATCCGAAAGCGCTTACTTTTCTCACGTCCTTCTAACACTGGTTGGTAATCAAACACGAAACCTTTCTATTTTAAATCGCAATTCCAATCCATTTCAATACAAATCATTCTGGATTACTCTCGTTTCGTGTGGATTGGATTAAGAGAAAATCACGAATACTGTTCTTATTGTTCTTATTATTTTTTATGTTTATGGATCCTTGTCTATGATCTTCCGTTCCTCCTTTCCGCTCGTCATGTGTTCGATCAAACTCCTGACAGAAGTGTTTCTGTCTTGGATTATAGTTGCTTGATAAGGGTGCGTTTGGATGCATCATGCATTTGAATTGATACTACTGGGTCCTTACTCTTGCTCGGGTGGTAGACTCTCAGGAGTTTCAACTCCCGGTCAAGGGTTCGAGTACCCATAGGTGGTGAAATTCCACTAGCGTGAGTGTGCGTGTGAAATAAAAAAAATAAAAAATGGCACTCATACTGAGGTCCTGGGCTCTAACTTGCGACTATGTTACTGTTGTGGCTCTTGGCTGTGGACTTGTGATTTTGGTGCTGTTTGGAGTTCGGCTTCAGAATACTGTGCTATAGTGTTGCGCGTGTGCGTGTGTATATGGATTGAAGTGGTGTACCCATTGGTTATGGGTCCCACATATTTTTCCCTCTGAATGTCTTGGTTCTCAAATTTTGAATATGAGTTCAAACGAGAAACAGGATTGAGATGAGGGATCGAGATCCGATCCGATAAGGATAAGCCTTATTGCATCCGAACTACTCAATGCTCTCGATCCCTCCCTATAAAAAGGGGGGCATGCTCTCGGTAAATGGATCCAAACTGAAAGAATTCACTAGAGAGAAAATCAAGAGAGGAATGATTCCCATTGCTCATTAGGGCTGCCTTTAGATGATTTAAATCATTGATCGTGTTTGTGGGACATCCTAACCATAGAACTAGAGGATCAGATCCTTCCCGCTTCGGTAGCCCGTAGCATATACGCGGATCGTTGAATGTAGGCCATCGAGGTAAGTACCCTCCTCAAAATCTACAATGTTATTGTTTTTGAAGGTTTTTTTAATGAATGCATTGATTATCATTATTGAACGAGCTTATTTTCCGTAGAAATGGAGGCACCTATGGTCACCAAGATTGGGGTCAGCAGCTATTGGTACTGACTAATTAAAGTAAAAGGATGGGAGAGGAACCCCCCCCCCCCCCCCCCCCCCCCCAAAAAAAAAAAAAAAAAAAAAAAACTCTTTTTCTCCTCTTTCCATGTCTTCCTCTCTTCCCCATCATTGGCCTCCACACTTATGGCACCAACAACAGCAACTGCAGCCCCTCCTCTCTCTCTCTGGTTTGCATTGCTGGTAGCTGTGGCACACGCCGCTCGCTCTTGCCCCGGTCTCTCACTCTCTCTCGTCTTCTCCTTTCTTTCAGATGGCTGGGTTCTTTTATGAATTCCTAACCAAGAAGTAGAGAAGGAGCAAGAAGATGTGTTTTGGGTATGAAAGATAGGCCTAAATTTTGGGGCAGGCAGGCCCCACTTTAGGAACGGGTAAACACACTATGTGGCTGCCATTGATGTCGGCTGAAGGATGGGAGATGGTTTCCTTCAAACCTTGGGAAAAGAAGAGGAAGAAATGGAGAGAAGTGGGCCTTTAAATGGGCCTTATTAAGGAAGAATAGTGGGCCTGGTTCGAAATGGTCTCAAACAAAGGGTTTTTGGCCATCTTTTTCAGTCCATATCTAAAGTATGATGTATCATTGTGAACCAAGGTGTTCCGTGTCTATTACGATATGCCCATAAAGGCCGATACGTATAGGTAACAGTTATGACCGTTACGTGATACGAGGGTGAAAATGGGCAGTTAGTTTTTTGAGACCGTATCAACCGTTACGGTGGCCGTAAAGGCTGTTACAGGGCATAACGACCGTTACTTCCTTAACAGTCGAAAAAATATCACTTTTTTTTTTTTTTTCTATTTAAATTCATTTTTCTCATCTTTTTCACTTTTCTCATTCCAAAAACTCTCCTATATAATTTTACAACAGATTTTGACCACTCTTACTATAGCTTTTAAGATTAAAAATGTAGATAAAAGTGACTTGAGTGAATAGAATCTCTGAGGGCATTTTTTTCAAAAAATTGAAAAAACAGTATTTATGCCTTTTTTTAATTTTTTATTTTAAATTTCTAGTTCTAATGCTTGATTGTGACGTGTAAACATTAGAGACATAATCATATTAAACAATTCACTAGACAACCCAATACAACACTCTCACCAAAGAGTGGACCGTTACACTACCATAAACATGTTCAAAACAAAAAATGAATACATATTTGAAATATTTACATTATTCTTGATTTTCTGGATATCTTTTTCAGAATTTTTCGGGCAAAAAAAAAAAAAAAAAATTCAACCGTTACGGGGCCGTTATGATCGTTATGCCCTCGTATTGGCCGTTATGGCCGATACCCGTATCGGTAATGGTGGTGACCGTTACGGCCACCGTTACTGATACGGAATACCTTTCTATGAACCCTGTGGACATTTGTGGGCATCAAGAAAGTGCAAGTGGGCCCTACATTTATATGTGGAATTAAATGGGCCTGGTTGCAAGCCCAAGTCATGTGAATCTTGTTGAAGGCCTTAACTGGCCATTTGTAGGCTGATTCGGGCCATGACTTGAGAAGTGACTAAGGGTTTTTCTACGAGATCTATCTAACGGCATGATCCTTTTTTGTGATCATGGTCCAGGTCTCCTATAATGACGGCGATCAATGTATAGATTAAAATAAAAGCATTTAAATAAAGAAATTTTAGATATTATATAGATTTTAATATTGTGATCGTATCCCAATGATATTATTGCGCCGAACATTTTTCAAGATGCCTAAAATGTGTGACTCATTACAATCTAGTACTTTCTTATTACCTTTGTCGTGTGTGTGCATTATCTCCGTGCGTGTGTTCATTTTTTTTGTAGGTGTGCGTACATCTTCCTAAATAACCTAGCTATCAAATTGATCATGGATCTGCTAGTGATCGGATCCATCATCAACAGTGATGATCAACGCTGATGATCTGATCCATCATCAATGCTGATAATCGAATCCGTCATCAACAGTGAGGATCAATGGTAATGAGTTTCATTAGTAAGAATATCATTAATTTTCATTAATTTTTATGGTAGAGAACTGAGATGTTAACTTTGGTTTGATATGTATAGATTACTGCTCCTTTATCGTTAAAAGCTTGAAAATCTAGTGCTAGGAGAATATTCCTCTTTCACTAATATTGTACATAACCTGAGTGGGAGCTCCTCTCTTCCACCAAATGATGTGGACCCGTGATGGAGGGTTGCATATGTTATATAAATGACTATTGCAGAAGCATCTCATTCATTTCACTTTAGAAAACTTCTCTATTTTGCACCACCCACTCCGGGTATGTGGATTTTCATATCTCATTTAAAATAGATTAGTTACTATTGTGACTGTAATGGCTAAATAACTTAAGAGTTACAAGTTTGACTGTAAAAACTATGATGATTGGTCCCACGTTGTGAGATTCCTTTTAGATGAGAATGATATTTTAGATACTCTAGATAACGTTCAAGAGGAACCTATATTAATTATAAATGGCAGCTTAGTAGATCATAAAGATGCAATGAAGTGTTTTGACAAGTGGTGTAAGTAGAATCACTCAGCCTGTAACGTTCTGTTAACCACCGTGCACAGAGAACTCCTACATACATATCAAGTGTATGAGACCCACTAAGAGAATATGAGATGTACTGGCAAATGCTTACGCACAAAAGTCGGATGCACGTGTAGGGCAATAGTTCCACGAGTATAAAATGCTAATTGGTTGCTTCATGAAAGATCATATCTGAAAAATGGAGCAAATTGTTCACATTCATAGGATTGAGAAGGATGAGAAGTTGAGAGGCCGTTAAAAAAAAGAGATATGGGAAACCGAAGGGTATCGTCAGAATTTCGATGAGACTACACAAAGGATAGCCGGGACAGTAAAAGGACAAGTAGATCAAGAGGCAGGAGTCGATCTTCTAGGAGATCTAGAAAAAAAAAAACCAGTGCTTGTCCCAGCAACTGCAGGAGGAATCCTCCACCAATGGAGATTTAAGTGGAGATGATGGAGATGTTAAAGCTACAACAAAGTATAGAGGGAAAGAAATCGTCAGGGATGCTCAACCATAGAGAGAAAACAGGAAGGGTTGGACGAAGGTAGAAAAGAAGAGATGCCTTAATGCAGGAAGGGCGGACGTTGTAAGGTTCAATCTGAAGGAACTTCCAACTCTATTTGTGAAAAGCTTCCTAGCAGGTTGGCTACCTATTAATTTCTCACGAGTTTTTGGGAGGGCTGAAGAGGTGACGAAGGTTGTCATCCCTCCTATTCTGGGGTCTGCGGAAATTCGTGGATTTTCTTTCGTCCACATGAAATTGTAGGACGAGATACAATGGGCGATTGAGATGTTGAATGGGGAGAGCTTCGGAGGGAAGAAAATGCAAGTCCAAAGGGTGAAATACAGTCCGACGCAAGTAAATAGAGAAAAGTCTCAGAAAGAAAAAGATAGAAGGGTAAAGCAGAGGGGAAGGGATAAAAGGGGAGGTTCTTCTCTCCAAGGAATTAGGGGGGCGTTTGCTGGTAGGGATACCCCAGTTGGTCCGATGACTCGATCATTCAAGGAGATTGTGACAGGGGAAGCCTCGACTAATATGACTGATGAGGAAGGGGAGAAGATGTGTGCTGAATCGAAGTCGGTTTCAGCAAGGTGGGTATGGAAGGAGGAAGCAGATGCATGCAAGACAGTCTGTGTAGATATGACTGTAGTGAACCAAGCATGGTCTTCCTTACGGTGGTCGGTGGTGGTGTCAATGGTGGAGAGCGCGAGATTATCCGAAATACGGGCCTGGCTAAAATTTTGCTGCAGGATGGAATAATGCAACTACATGTTAAAGTCGATAGCAGAAGACAAGATCTGGATATACTTGAAGCCGAGATCCGACATTGATATGCTTTTGTCGGCTGGGGAGTGGTTTAATGATGGTCCAATTAAAGCCATCTACAAGTGGGAGGATTTCTCTCTGTTCAGAACTGAAATCACTTGGTTTTTGTTTTGGGGTATCCCTTTAGAGCTTTGGAATAATTAAGTGTTCCGGGCTGTAGGTGAATGCGTCGATGAGGTTATGGCTATTGATGAAGGCATTGTGTATGGTGATGACATTAGCGCTGCTCGCCTGTTCATTCGCAAATGAAAGGCTATCCATCCCTTGTAATTGATACTTTTGAAGGTTGGAGATATTCACATCCCATTGAAGGTAGAGGAGTCATCATGGGGAAAGCCTAGTTGTTTTGGTAAGCATTGGAAGGCAAGAGAGGAGCGACACCTTCCCAAGGCGGGCGCTGCATTGTGTTGAGAAGACCAAGCTTGGCCTTTGTGGTCCGGTAGATCTCCTAACCCGTTCGAGCATCGTTGCCTTTGTTGACGGTGGTAGGTGGCCATGTGGTATGCCAAGGAAAGGAGGTTGTAGGTGGATACGATGCGGGAGCATAGAGGTAGGTTATTCCTTCCATTGTTAGCTACGTGGAATCAGAGGATTCTTCACACGTAGAAGCTGTACGCATACGTTCAAGCGTGATATTTTCCCCGGAGGTTCGGTGGGAGGGTCAGAACGAGCCTATGGATTAGGATGTGGCTTGGGATCTGGTGGCTGGTTTGGTGAGGCTTGTGGTTGAGACTCGGGTTTAAGCCAGTTCGAAGCTGCATCGTGAGGTGACACATACCCCTTTGGCTGTTTCCGCCTCTGGTTGTGTGAAGAAGGAATTGCCATGTGTAGGCTTGTTTGATGTGAGCGGTTCTGAAGCTGAATTAGCCTCTTCCCCCTCAGCACATGGTCGGTCACATGTTTCCAAAAAGTCCCTTTTGCCAATGGGACGTAAGAATGATGCCCTAATTTTAGTTTCAAGTCCGGCATGTGCACATCTTATTGCTTTTATACCTGAGGTTCGAAGCTTAGTTCCATATTGCTGAGGGGCTCCAAGGGTAGTTTTTCTTCGTGGAGATGGGCTTCTCTCCTTTGATCGGCTTCCTAGCCCAGTGGTGAATCGAGCAAATGCGGGAGTTCAGATGCATACTGATCGAATTACACCTTCTAAGCAAACAGTTGACGGAAGAATGCTTGTGGAGGTTGAGTCAGAGTATTCAGACCTGGCGGAAGACTCTAGAGCTATGGTGATGGTAGGGGTCGACTTTCAATCTGTCAAAGGAGCAAGTTGGGCGGGGAAGAGCTGTCTGATTCACTGGACATTACGCCTTTGCAAGCTGTAACTCAATTTCCTTCGAACAAAGAGTGCGAAGTGGGCCTAGCTGAAGCATCAATTCGAGTAGGGGAAAACAACACGTTTAGACTAACAACGCTCTGTCGGAGGAAGAGTTGGATTGGACAAAGGATGTGATTGACAGGGTGAGTACGAAGATAGGCTTGTAATTCCATGCTCGAGACGAGGTTGCAGTGGCTCTCTTCCCATCCATCGAACAATGCGAGAGTGAAGCAAGTGTATTACCTTTGAGATGTAACTTGAAGGGCAACGAGAACTATTAAGACTCGAAAGCTCAGTCAACTACAAGATGGGAAACAAGAATGGAGGAGTTCTCAGGGGCAGAAGGGCGAGGTTTGCGTCTCAATGAAGATCCTCAGCTGGAATGTTCAGGGCATAGGGTGTAAGGCCAAGTGGCTTATCATCAAGGACATGTGCAGGAAATCGAAGGTGGAAGTCATTTCTCTTCAGGAAAACAAAACTTCATCTTTTGATCGAACTATGTTGCAAGTGCTATGGGGGTTAAATTCTATGGACTTCTTCTCCTTGGATGTTAATGGGACAACAAGGGGTATTATAGTGGCATGGAACTCAAAGTTGTGGAGGAAGGAAGATTTCTGGTGCGGTGCGTACACTGTTTCTGTTATTCTTATCGACAACTCATCTGGTTTCAAATAGTTGTTCACTGCTGTCTATGGGCCTAGTAGGGCGACTATTAGAGACAATTTCTAGGAGGAACTTCGATTAGTGGCAGCTTGTTGGTCTCTTTCATGGTGTATAGGGGGGACTTTAATGTCATCTGCTTCAGTTAGGAGAAGTCAAACTGATCGCGAATAACAATGAGCATGAAGGAGTTTGCAAATTGCATCCAGCAGAACAATCTGATGGACATTCCCATGTTTGGAGCGAAGTATACTTGGTCTAACAGCAGATGTTCTCCGACCTTATCGCGATTGGACCGTTTCTTGGTGTCTCCTGAGTGGCTTGTCAAATTTTAATTGCTGCAGTGCCAGGCATTCCCTAAGCCCACCTTAGATCATAGACCCATTATGTTGCAAATTACTAACGGTAGTTGGGGACCAAAGCCATTTAGATTTGATCTGTACTGGTTGGAGGAGGAAGGATTCTATGACATGGTTAAAGGGTGGTGGTAGGCTTTCTAGGTAGAAAGGACTGCAGGCTTCAGACTGCATAAGAAATTAAAATTGCTCAAATCCAAATTTAAAGATTGGAAGAAGGAAGTTCTCGAAGCCAAGGAGGCTGAAAGAGTGCTTCTGATGGAAAACCTTAAAGCGTTTGAGTTCGAAGAAGAGAGGAGAACTATCTGCTAAGGAGAAAGCAAAATGATCAGCAATTCTTCTTGAATATTCGAAGAACCTGAAAGAGGAAGAGATCAAAAGGAAACAACAATCAAGAGCCTTGTGGTTCGTAGAAGTGGATAAAAATACTCATTTTTTTTCCACTGTATGGCATCGGCTAGAAACAGAAATAACATAATTTCCTCTATTATTGTGAATGGAAACAGACTTCAGAAGAAAGATCAAGTCTGCAAGGCAATAGTGCAATTCTATGAGAAGCTCCTTACAAACGATTGTTGGATTTGACCAAGACTTGATTACATACAGTTTGACTGTATTAAGGATGATGAACCAATGGCATTTGAGTCTCTGATTTCGAAAGTTGAAGTTAAGGTGGCAGTAGATATCCTGGGTAAAGATAAAGCTTCCAATCCTGACGGATTTCCCCTTGCGTTTTTCCAAATATTATGGGAAGTGGTTAAGACAGGCGTATACGCGTTCATCAATGAATTTTTTTTAAAAGGGAGCATTTCTCCTGAACTGGGTGCGTCTTTTATTGATCTTATTCCTAAAATGGAAGGGGTTGAATGCTTACAAGACTTTTAACCTATTAGTCTTATTGGAAGCCCGTACAGGATTCTAGCTAAGATTCTTGCTTTGAGGCTTCGTGGAGTTTTGGGTTCGGTCATATCGGAAAGCCAAGGAGCATTTGTGGAGGGAAGACAAATCCTCGACAGTGTGCTTGTAGCCCATGAATGGATTGACTCCGGGTTAAGGGAGAAGAATTTGGGAGTTGTTTGTAAACTGGATGTGGAGAAGGCCTACTACAATGTGGATTTGGACTTCCTAGATTATACGTTGGGCAGGCTGGGATGTGGAGAAAAATGGAGGATGTGGATTTGAGCTTGCATTAGCTCGCCATCCCTCTTAGTGTTGGTGAACGGCTCCCCCAAAGGCTTCTTCAAGTCATCAAGGGGTCTTCGTCAAGGGGACCCACTATCTCCTTACCTCTTCCTCGTTATAACCAAAGGTTAGGAGGATAATCTCATTAGCGGGTTTAAGGTTGTTGCTTCGTCTCCTCAGGTTTCCCATCTTCAATTTGCAGATGATATGATGATTTTGTATGATGTTGATCCATTGATGCCTCAAGGTCAACATCCATAAAAGTAAAATCTTGGGCATTCATCTTGGTGACGAGGAATTACAGAGACTAGCGTCGGTTGTAAAATGGGATCTTTTCCCTCTTCTTAGTTGGGACTACCGCAATGCATTGGGAAGCTTGCTCTTCATCTTTGGGATAAGGTGTTGGAAAGAGTTGAGAAAATGTTATGTTCTTGGAAGAGTCGTTTCCTCTCCTTAGGCGGTTGACTGACGCTCTTAAATCCGCTCTCTCTAAAATGACGGTTTATTTCATGTCCGTATTCAAGTATCCTAAACTTGTGTGGGATAAATTGGATAAGTTGAGAAGGGATTGGGTGATGGGTTTAAATTCCATCTGGTAAAATGGGAAGAAGTGCGCCTGCCTTTGGAACAGGGTGGTGCAGGCATCCATATGTTGAATCTTATGAACCAAGCTCTTCTCGGTAAATGGTTGTGGTGGTTTGGGACTGAGGAGGGGAACTTTTGTCATGAAATTATAGCTTCTAAATATGTTCTCAAGGCAGGAGGATGGGAAACTAAGGATTCTTCTTGCTATCGAGCTTCTTATGTGTGGGGGCCATCATGGATCGCAGAGGAAAATTCTGGTAAGGAGTGTCTTTTTCCCTAGGAGATGGTTCTTAGATCAAGTTTTGGAAGGTTCCTTTGTGTGAGGATGGTCATAATCAACCTCTATACATCCTTGGCGGGTCTGGCGACTTCCAAAGAGTTGAACGTAGCGGAGTGTGTGGAATATAGTGGCTCTTCAGTTATTTGGACTCCATGTAGGAGGCCGCTTTCGGACAACGAAACCGTGGACTTGTTATCTTTTTTGGGCCGTCTTTATGTTGTGGTTCCTCCAGGGGTGAGGATTCCATGGTGTGGATTACGTAGTGTTCCGGTTGTTTTTCAGTCAAATCCTTCTACAATATGCTTTTGTCGGCACCTGTAAACCCCCGTGGGACCTTTGCCTATCAGATTTGGTTCTAAGGTGTGCCTCCAAAGTGGCTGCATTCACCTGGCTTGTGAGAAGGAAGAGGGTTTTGATGATTGATGATCTCCAAAAGCGAGTCATGGTCATTCCGAACATGTGCCTATACATGAGAGATTTTGAGTCTACTGATCACTTGTTCATGATCTGTCCATTCTCAGCCAAGATTTGAGTGCATTTTCTTTCTCAATTTCAAATGGCTTGGGTAATGCTGCAATCTGTCTTGGCCCTCCTTTGGGCTTGGCAGGGATGAGGTGTGGCTAAAAAGGTGTGGCCCATTTGGAACCTCCCTCTTGCCAACCATCTGGTGGCCCATTTGGGGTGAGCAAAATTAATGCAGCGAGTATCAGCCAACGCACCAAAAGCTCTAGAGTTATTAGGGAAGAACCAGAATATCCCTTTATCCAGGCCGTCCTAGGCAAACCGACCAAGATCTCTCCATAGGCTATCCTGCATTTCACAGGTCCCACGGTGGGACCCACCCCGTGGACATTCTACATCTCATAGACCCCACCTTGTAGGCCACCCCACCCAGTGTCGAGATGCACCTGCATCATCCACCCACACCGATAAGGAGACTTGAACACTAGTCTCCCGCTCTGATACCACTTGATGCAGGGAGTATCGGTGAATGCACCAAAAGCTCTAGAGCTGTTGAGGAAGCACCGGAATATCCATTTATCTAGGCCATTGATGCTGAGCAGCAACTGTTGCATTAACTGGGTGGCGCCAACGGTTGCCTTGGGCCCCTACCCCAATGACTCTCTCGCTCTCTCTCCCCCCTCCCTACTCCCTCCAACATCTCTCTCTCTCTCTCTCTCTCTCTCTCTCTCTCTCTCTCTTTTATTTCCCCCTATCTCTATAAATATAGTTTGTATGGAAGAAGTCATTAGTGCATTTTTCCTTCCTTTTGTGAGAACTATTAATCGTTGAGAGTGAGTGAGTCCTCTTCTATTTGGGTGAGTGAATCCCCAACCTTGAATGAGTGAATCCTTAAGCCATATGTAGTGTATTATCAACTTCATTCCCAGTTAAAGCAATCAATCTTTTTTTTTTTTTTTTTTTTTTTCTTTTTTCTCTCCATTTCTTGCTCGTGTCCATTTTTTCCCCTTTCTTGTGTGTTGGAACAACATCAAGTGGTATCAGAGCGGGAGACTAGTGTTCGAGTCTCCTTTCCGGTGTGGGTGGATGATGCAGGTGCATCTCCACATTGGGGTGGGGGTAGCTCACAAGGTGGGGTCTGTAAGATGCAGAATGCCCATGGGGTGGGTCCCATTGTAGGACCTCTAAGATGCGGGGTAGCCCATGGGGAGATCTTGGTTGGTTTGCTCTGGAGGGCCTGGATAAAGGGATATTTCGGTGCTTCCCCAACAATTCTAGAGCTTTTGATGTGTTGGCCAGTACTCCCTGCATAAAAAATAGATGTCGATTCCCGGATTATGCGGAATCTTTCGACGCCACACTGCTGTCTATAAAAGTGAGTGTTCTAGAATGGGCTTCAATCTTGAAAGTCGACTCAGATTTTGTTAAGTCGTGTCTTGGGCTTCAATCTTTTCCTGCTTGTTTGCAAGTGGCCCTTTAATAGAACTTCCATTAATCCACCCAAAAAAAAAAAAAACCGTAGGAATGTCAGGTGCAAATTGATTACTAATAAGAAGATCATCGTTATGCACCGTTGCATGCTTGAGTTGTGGCCCCCCATCAAATTGATTCTAAACCATACAGATTCTGTCACAATGTTCAGAGATTTTTGTAGTCACTCGGTATGTGAGGCTGAAATGAATGTCGTTCAGTCAGGTGAGGCCAAGGCCCTCGCAACAGTCCCGCAAGCGGAAGGCTCCTCGGACAATAAAAAGGTCACAAGAATGTGAAGAAAAATAATTAGGATGTCTCTCCAATTTCAAGAAGAGGAAAGGAAGAAAAATTAGAAGACGTCCAATGTCATTTGGTTTGTTTGTGAAAACGCTGACCATTATGCTTGTCAGTGCGCCGATGAAAATATGGCAACTCTAGTATCACTTAATATTTTGTTTGCAGGCGTTTGGTCTGAAATTTTTTCATTGATACTCATATCTAATGAGTGGATTTTGAGCAATGAAATCAGCAAAGGATCAATATGAGCAATGAATGCTATAAACTTTCTGCTGACTCTCATCATAGATTCAAAGAGTATCAGGCGGGCGACTATGTGATGGTCCGTATTAATCTAGAGCGGTTTCCTCATTGAACCGTTAAGAAGCTACAGGCTCATAGTGTGGGACCTTATAAGATACTAAAACGAATTGGTTCTAATGCGTATATTATAGATCTTCCACCTTCCATGTGGATTAGTTCTACATTCAATGTGGAAGATCTTGTGTCTTTTACAAGGTACCCAGCTGCAGCTCCCAACACTTCACTTGACCATCATAGTGACTCAGACCTATCCCAGGACCCATGGCCATTACCTGATCTATCCTCCCAGACTATGCCTCCCTTGCCATCTATACCTGATAAATGAGAGGAGATTGAATAAATCTTGGATCAACAACTAGTTTCCATCAGTGTTCGAAGTATCGGTATCGCTACAAGTTTCGCTAGCTAGGGATACGAAAATAATATCGATATCGCTGATAACTGGAAATGCAAGGAAACATGGGAAAAACGGTGGAATTTTCAGCAAAACTTTAGGAGAAGTTAAAATGTACATATTTGCATATTTAGAAATAAAAAAATTCCGAAAAGAATGCATACATAACAAGTTTCCATTTAATGGGGCCTTAAAAGCATGTGTTGTTGTAAGAAATCAGTCCAACCATCCCATCCAGCATATTTAACCATCCAACCTTCCATCCAAACATCCATTGATATTGCAAAATATCAACAATACATGATATTTTATCAATAAATAATCAACAATTGTAAAGGAAACAAAAGATTGCAGTCTCAATATTGCGCATATTGCTATATCGATAATATTGAGATATTATCAATATTATCAATGACAAATTGAACACTACATATAATCATATGCCCATGAAAAAATTTTGAAATAAATTTTTTTCTAATAAACAAAATTTTGATGATATCAATACGTTGGTGATACTATTGAAATATTATCGATACACTTATGATACAAGCATTGCCTAGAATTTATATAGTTGAAAATATTGGTGATACATTGGTGATATTGATGCATTGGCAGTACAAGTGACACCTATAATTTACATAGTTGAAAATATTGGTGATTACATTAGCGATATTGATACATTGGCGATACTTAGCGATACATTGCTAATACCTAGAATTTTGATACTACCAGCATTATCGGTATCGCTACCAATGTTATTGGTATCGTTGAGTTGGAGATAAAGATAATATCGGAGATAATTCGAACACTAGTTTTCATACACCAAGGAGGGTTTTAAAAGTTCTAGTGAAGTGGAAGAATAGGCCAATTTCAGAGAGTATGTGGATCACAGAGAGAGAGAGAGAGAGAGAGAGAGAGAGAGAGAGAGAGAGAGAGAGAGAGAGAGTTGTAGAACATCGATCCAGATTCACTTGAGCAGTACCGGAGCTTTATTTTGCTAGAGATGAATTCTTCTTAGCCGAAGAGAGTTGATGAGGACATCACATCACACAAGCCATTACGTACATATAAGAGGAGGCGAGCTGTAGTCTCCATGTGGCTAGGTGAGTACTCGTTTGGGTCTAGAGGAGCCGAAGACCCTACATAGCATGTATGAGCATCATTGAAGACCACACATTGGGAAGATGCTTGTGGGTTGCATGGAGGACGAGCTTGGATGAGTTTTGAACGAGTTTTGACTGTTGGATCGCGAGGGTGACATGATCAAATTGTTGGATGTGGCTTGATTGTTGTGGCCCGCCTTGATCATGTACGCTGTCGGGACCCACCAGGCACTTGGGATGGTTTAGATTATTTTATGCTTTAGTACTTTGTTAATTAGTTGATTTATTAGATTATATTTCTTTTTTCTTTTAGTAGGGGGTATCTTGAAATAAGTGTTTAGTAGGAGGTAAAAAACAAACTATGTTTTACTTAAACTGCTTTTCGTAAAAATCCAAATCTGGAACTATATAAGGCCTTGTACGTCCAACCCCTAGGGCCGATGATGCTTTGAATGAATTGGAGATTTCTCTCTTAATGCTCTTGTGAATGGAGTCTTTTTTAATGGTGTGAAGCCATCCCCTTAATGTGAATCCAAGAGAAAGCTACCTGGGAGTGAATCCAAGACTATACCTTCTCTTCTCTCTTAAAGGTATCTTCTCAACTTCACCTCTTTTCTCATAAATTTTTTTGTTCTTTTTTCCTTCGCTATTCTCAAATCCTAGCATCCAAAACCACAAATCTGTTAACCCAAACCTTTCTAACCTTAAAACCCACCCAAGTACATGCAGATTCATCCATCTATACGGACTAAACCGTATGGTCAGTTGTACGGCCGCACTGTATGGCCCATCTAGCATATGGTTTTCTTTCATTTTGCCCTTTCTTATCCCATCAATGTTTCCTCGCAAAACTCTAACTCTAATTCTTAGTTTCTTCCTCTTTTAATAAATCCTAAATCCTTTTTTTTTTCCATAAACCCTAATCCCTCTCAAACCCAAAATTCCCTCAATTCTCTTTTGATGCAAGTGATTCCCCCTGATTGATAGCCTATCCCTATGTTAATTTGGGGGTTTCTTAATCCCATTGGGATCGATTGCTTTTGTATGTTAATAGTTCCTATTACGAGTATGTATTAGCCTAGGATCTAACATATTATCTACTTGTTTACTATTTTGGATTGATACGAGATTGATGAAATTTATGATTTATTGCTTCTTGTAATCTGGAACTATGATTTTATCATTACCTTAGGATAGAAAACTTTATCCTGTATTAGTAGTTACTTAGTACCAGTGTTCGAAATATCGGTATCGCACAATGTATCGCACCCTTGGGATACAGATACGTATCAGTTATCGCACGGGATATATCGTTTGTATCGCATAGTTTATCGCATTTTTGGGAAACATGGGGAAACATTGGGAAAATGGTTGAATTTTTTAATGAAAACTTTGGGGATTGTTAAAAAGGCCTTAATACAACACTTTTAAATTATAATAATCTCAAAAAAAAGATGCACATAATAAATTCCTTTGTATAGGGTCCTAAGTTATGCGATGTTTACCTGAATTAATGCAACTATTTTTAAATTGAATGCATGATATTTATAAATATATCATAGTCATGTATAAAAACACAACCAATTCATTGAAAAGCAAAAGAAGAACTGAAGAAGTAAAATTTGAGAAATTTACATATCAATGATGGGAACTAGTTGTGGTCTAGACCCACATAGAGTTGCGTGGTGGCTCATAATCATCATCTCCATCTCGACGGGGCTGGGTATAGTACCGCTGCTCCACCAATTGACAATATTGTACCCAGGTCATAGTAGAGTGGTACCAATTAAGATACTCCCTGACATAACGCTGGTTACTCATCCTCTCCAAACTGAATCAATACGTCCATCCGTGGGTTTTGCGTAATCGTCACAGTCTGTAACTGATATGGATCTGGGAAGGGCACATATGAAGCTGCTTGGTATCCATATTGTTGGTCATATCCATATTGCTGCTCATATCCTTGCTCATAAGCAGAAGTAAACTCCTGACCAGGGTTGAAAAATGATGTGCCGTAACTGCTGGAGTCACTCGTCGCATAACCACTAGGTCCATATCCATGCCCATACTGTGGCACAGAACTCGAGCTACTCTCCAGTGTTTGTGATCCAGATTCATGTTGTGGCCTATAATTTGAGCTCCCTTCCCCCGTCCGTGATCCAAATCTAGAGCCACCTCGCTTGCCACGAACGCTTGTGTCCCTCATGCATTTTGCCAGCAGCTCCTCAAAATCTGAAAGTTTATGAGTCTTCTTTTCTGCAGTAGCTTTTGACGCGTGTA